>JAOUQV010000012.1:4912997-4926023 GCA_028565295.1 Aspidoras spilotus | reverse complement strand
TGTGCTGCCATCAAAATATAAAATTAATTACATGCACTGTGACTGTAAATAATCAAATAGATACTTTTAGGTGTAGAAGTATTAAAAAATGTACAGTACAGTGCAACTTGGTCACAGGTAGATTAGCTTGGTTTGCATTTTAATCCCTTATCAGGTGTGGCTTGATAAGACTGGCTACAAGTTTTAGCATCGGGTGCTGTGCTAACATGGATGTTCAGCTTCACATCTACAGGGATTACACAATAAAACTGAAACACCTTTTAGTGTGGGATGATTCATGGCTAAATTGGTCAAGCCTGGTGGCCAATCTTCATTAATTGCACATTGCACCAGTAAGAGCAAAGTGTGAAGGTTCAATTAGCAGGCTAAGAGCACAGTTTTGCTCAAAATATTGCAATGCACACAACATTATGGGTAACATACCAGAGTTCAAAAGAGGACACACTGTTGGTGCACGTCTTGCTGGCGCATCTGTGACCAAGACAGCAAGTCTTTGTGATGTATCAACAACCACTTTGGGGTGTTTTGGAGGAGCAAGTCAGGAAACATTTTCCTCCACCAGCATCACGTAGTTACCTGTCCACTATCCTGCAAGAAGAATGGTTAAAAATCCCTCTGACCACTGTGCAAGACTTGTTTGTGTCATTCCCAAGACAAATTGACGCTGTATTGGCCACAAAAGGAGGGCCTACACCAAACTAATAAATTATTGTGGTCTAAAACCAGGTGTTTCAGTTTCCTTTTCTAGCCCCTGTATGTGCATTGCATTGTGATATTTCAAGCTTGAACTATTAGCCTACATACAGTGTACAATGCTAGTATTATCTGTTCAATCTGCATGCTTTTATATGTACAGTATCTGAATCATAAAAGGCTTTTTCTAACCATTGGACCAGATTGGTTGTAAAATAAAAGTGTTAGTAGCACAACATTAATCATTGCACACTACTTGTCTTTTGTACAAATAACAAGTGGGGCATGATTTTTTTTTCTTGCGCCGCAGTCATAAATAAACTGAGATAACATTCTCAAACCTACCCAGGAGCAACTGGGGATAACAGAAGTAAAATGGGATAGAATTTACCGACAGATATCTCAGTTAGTAGACAGTATGCTTCTGGAAAGTTCCCTGGTGCTGCAACAGCTGACAAGAGATTTGGAAGGCACAGAAAGTTTATCCCTGGTGATTACTGACAGCTTATAATCTAAACCTGTTTTCATATCCTCTTTTGTGCAGTACAACTTTAAATATCACCGTGTACATGATAAAAAAGGAACAGGTGGCCCATTTTACTGTACCCCTGGGGTCTGCAGTGAACAAACATGTGAATTGTGTATGTCACTGTGTAATTTAAAGAGACAGAGTGAGGAAAGTGTGGTGTGTGTGTGTGTGTGTATTTGGGTTGTTGCTAAATTATATTTTGCCCCTCACACCAGAAGCCATGTCAGTGCTGAGTCACAGAAGAGAACAGCATGGTGCCTTCTGTAGCTTGTGAGACTGGTAGTAATATACAGTGCAGTCTGGGCATCTGAGGCCAAAGAAGATATTGTAACAAAGTGCCTGTGATCTCATCAATCTTTCATGCTGGCGGGACATAATGTTTGCCAAATGCTAGGAGGGAGAAAACAGGTCAGGGCAGGATGCAAACCATTCTGAATGATTTATAGAAACAATGTGCAAACACCTGCTGGAAAGAGTGTCTCGTTTTTGCTTTTTTCATATTTCTCGAATCACTGGATTAGCAACACCTGGTTAATAATGGGTTGGTCCACGTTTTTGATTAATTAAAGCATGCAGATACCAGGTAGCCGAATGCACAACGTGGTGAACATTTTCTATATACAAGTCAACCGATGTCTGCTGCAGCAGCTCAGCAAGTTCACATCACTAGTTTAACACGGTTACCTTCAACTGAAGCATTTTGATGGTTCCTCTACTATCCAAATTTCCGTCAAAGTCAACCTGGTTACCCTAAGCTGGTTAATGTTGCATTCTACTATGAACATTTCAAGAACTTATATGAGAGCCACCTGTGATGTAACCAGTTAGGGCACATACATCATATGCTACCTGAAAGGTGTTCCTTATGCAGTGACCTTTCAGTGTAAATGGATATATTTTATATGAATCTATTGTTTGTATTATATTCTTTTTATAAGCATCAGCAATTTCTTTTTTTAATCAATAGTTATTGGCACTGGATAGTGCTGTAGCCTCATCAAGAAGATTCCAGGTTTAAGCCCCGGGTGGGGCAACTCTGGGAATTTCTGTGTGGAGTTTGCGGGTTTTCTATGTGTAATCCGGTTTCCTCCGGTATTCCAAAGACATGCATGATAGCCTAATTGGTTCTTAGTGTAAATATGTGTGGCTGTGTGTGTTGGTGCCCTATGATGGATGGACCCTGTCTAGGGTTTCTGGAGTCTGTAATACAAACAATAATAATATAATAATAATATAATTAAAAGCATGAGGATATTGAGTTTTAGTGACAAAAGATCAAGAGATAATGAAGATGCTCACTTTGAGTGTGTGATCTCTGAGTGACATCACACACTCCAGCGGTTCCCATAGGATTATACTGGGTGAATTTTGAAGAGTGATAAAACATGAACGAAGTGTGTGCTCACTGTAATTTGCACAGGATAGAGTTTTATGTTTGCAGTGTAAATTCTGGAGTTTAAATTCAGCCCCATACAAAGTCAATAGAGATTTTTACTTTTTATCTTATAATTATTGTACACTTTGAGGTTTGCGATATCTTTTCTGCATAAATGTTTGAAATAATCATTAAAATATTATTAATAATAATAATAATAATAATAATAGTAATAGTAATAATAGTAATAGTAATATGGCAGAGAAATAATATAGTGTTTCAGGCACTAGAATAAACAGTCTAGTATGATAAATTATAAATTAGGTTGACTGGCTTTACACAGGCACAGGAAAGCTGGGAGGCTGGCAAGTAGCCGTGGCCTTGCTAGTGCTTTGATTGGAGTATTTGATGGCTGTTTCCATCTCTCTGCATTTGTCTAGTGGACAGCTGTGCCCTTGCAACACTTTCACACTCTCTGAGAAATAACAGCCATGAGCATTTAACCTCCAGTAAATAGGCTAGTGGTTACATGAAAAGCTATAAAGTCCACAGTGCCAAGGATTCCCAAGGAGCCCTTTCACCATAAATAATCATTTCCATCATCAACTCATTGTCATCCGCAACATAAAATAAACTGCTTGCAATGATCCTATTTAAAAGTACAGAAAAGGTCATTAGTAATAAATATTGTTTAAAGTATTGATCCCTGTGTTGACTCTACAATTAAAACAGATCAGATGTCAATGGGAACTGAATTAATGCAGGATAACTCGAACCCTTTCCTGATATGAGTATTGTGTTAGGAATGAAAGAATGCCACTTCATTTAATAAAAATGTCAATAATTTAAAGACACCCCAATAATAAAAGTGAAAAAATGGCTGGTTCTTCTTGCCAAAAGTCCATTGCATCAACTTGAAATGGTTTGCATACATGTCTGACAACATCGGGGCATGCACCTAATCTCCAGGTCATCAATGAGCCCCTGGAAATTATAGTGCAACCTGATGGCATCAATGGAGCTTATCATAATTTTTTCGGGGGTGTTCTACTGGTTTAAGATCTATGGTGTCAGTCAGTGGTCATTCACTCTACCCACTTAATCCTAATTTTAGGGTCACAGGGAAGCCGGCAACCACTCAGCAACTGGGCAAGAGGGCAGGAACAACCCTAAACAGGGCGCTAATAGGGAGCACACACACACACACACACACACAAACGGCCAATTTGGTATGTTCGAAATACAACTCAAATTCCAGTGAAATGAGGATGTTATATAAAACATAAATAAAAACAGTGTATTTGCAAATATTCACTTATTTTGGATTTGATGCCTGAAACACCCTCCAAAATAGTTGGGACAGGAGAAAGAAAAGACTCGGAAATTTGAAAAATGTTCAATACATACCTGTATGAACATTCCACATTCATGATTAGGTATAAACAGAGTATCCCAAAAAATTCTGAGTCATTCAAGAAAGAAAGAGATAAATCTTGCCAGTATGTTTTCACACAGTGGAATTGGTCCTCTGCATTTAACCCATCCGTGCAGTGAAACACACACACACACAGGTGAAGTGAGCACACGTGCCCGGAGCAGTGAGCAGCCAGCACAGCGCCTGGGGAGCAACTGGGGGTTAGCAACTGGGGGTTAGGGGTCAGCCATAACTTGTTGGAACTTGGAATCAAACCAGGGACCTGTTTTTACTGACAATGGTTGTCTAAAGTGTAGGCTTGTGGTTAAGGAAACAGCCTTGTGACCAGAAGGTCCCTGGTTTGATTGCACGGATGGGTTAAATGCAAAATGCATCACTTTCACTTTATCTACACGTGCAAGTTCAAACTTTACCATGCAAAATGAAAGCAATAGATCAACAACACCCAAAAACATCGCTAGCTTCTCTGTGCCCGAGCTCATCTAATATAGACTGACGCAAAGTGGAAGTGTCCTGTTGTCTGACGAGTCCACATTTCAAAGTGTTTTTGGAAATCATGGACGTCGTGTCCTACGGGCCACGTAACATAACCTCTTCCAGTCTTTCAATGTTCACACTAGTCCATGGTGCTTGGCATGTAATAAATAGACCTGAATCCAAAGTATGAGGAAACGTCCCTAATTCATGTATACAGGGTGGTCCATTTATATGGATACATACTGTGACATTAATATAATATCTATAGGTAATTTGTGGCCTTTAGACACAATAATAACAATCTAGCTCTCATTTGACCATAGAATATTGCAAACTGTAGCCATTTTAACACAAATAGAGTACAAACAGTTTGTGCTCATGAAAGCATCTTCTGATTTTTGCAGTACTCACAGGTCACGGACGAGCTTCTTTGACTTACCTGGAGCTGATCATTAGATGCTTCTTTGCATGTCATCCTTGCTCAGGGGCCATGCTAATCTTTTTTTCTGTACAGTTCTAACTTTAGTATTTGCACTGCTGTAGCAAGCACATGCCTCTTTGGAATTCTTGATATTCCATGATCTATGCAGATGGCAAAGTCCCCCATCACATGTTTTTTGGCATTTTAATGCATTTTTTTTTACTCTTCAATCAACTTCTTGATTAAAGTTTTTCATACATCAGTACATGTGCAACAACTCACTGAGCAAGAGCTAGAACAAGCATGTCCTTTAACCAAGGAGGATAACCCACAACCTCACTAATTTAACTCCACATTGCTATTAATTTGAACAGACCCATTTAAATAAATAAAGTCAATTACACCAAAGTCGCAGTGTATGTGTCATGATTTTTGATTGTGTTGGTCATCCTCAGCACCAGCAGCTATTCTACTGACAGGAACACGGTCAAACTCATATCATACACAAAGTCACATATCAATAGAAAAGTTAGTGACAATTTAGCATTTCCAATTTACCTAGCATGCATGTCTTTGGACTGTGGGGGGAAACTGGAGCACCCAGAAAAAACCCACGCCAACACGGTGAGAACATGCAAATTCCCAAAATCAGTATTGTCAAACTGTCAATGTTAGACTGCTATTATTATGAACACAACTGTATGTAGTGTCCTTCCAGATTCTAATGAAGTATTGCAAGTCTATTAACCAGCTTCACAACTTTCTCTCCAGGAAAGACCCATTGTGGTCCAACACTTTCTCAAATAAACTAGACATCGACTCATTCATTAAACTGATGACATTCAAGTTTGAATGGCAAATGAAAACGAGTGGCTTTTATGTATGCTCGAAATCTTTGCACAATAAACTGAGTACTATGCCGATCAAGTGAAATCTTACTTTACGGCTGTAGAAAATAGGACATAAAGGATTACACCCGAGTCAGCCATTAGAGAGCACAAGCAAGTGTATTTATAGTGCCAGTCCCAAACCCAGATAAATGGTGAGGGTTGCATCAGGAAGGACATCCAGCATAAAACATTTGCCAAAACTGTAATGCTAATGTTCGTCCATACTGGATCAGTCACGACCCGGGTTACCAATGACCACAACTGCTAGAAAAGTTACTGTTTGCCAAAGACAAGGAGGAGCGAAGAATGTAAGTAGAGAGAGAACAGGAGAAGTCAAGAGTGTCAGACTGAAGGTAGCAACTCTATCTTGCCCTGTTATAATTCAGAGAACTGGCTGACATGATGCATAGAAGAAAGGTGGCCGTTTTGTGCATGGGAAAGGGAAACAAAGGGAAAAACTGAGGCTAGAAGCGTTGGTGGCGGTTTTAAACTGTTCAATATAGGAAGAGAAATGGAGTTGGGGTTGGTCCTATATGAGGAGTATACAAAGAGTGTTGTTAAGGTGAAAAGGTTGTCAGATAGGGTAATAAGTATGATGTTTGAAATTGAATGTCTAATAGTGAATGTTGTCAGTGGCTATGGACCACAAGTTGGCGGTGAGTTGGAGGAGAACGATTCTGGAGGGCGCTAAATAAAGTGGTAGAGAGCATTCCCAGAGAGTGGCAATTGGTGCAGATTTTAATGGGCATGTTGGTGAAAGAATCCAAGGACATGAGGATGGGCAATGTTGGTGTTAAAGATAGGAACCTAGAAGGACAGATGGTGGATTTCGGAAAGAGGATGGAAATGGCTTTGGTAAAACACCAAAAAAGAGGCGGACAGGGTGACCTACAAGAAGGCGGGAGCAGACAGGTGGACTACATCCTGTAGATGTGGTTGCTTACAAGAACTGGAGACTGTAAGGTAGTGGCATGGCATAGTGTAGCTAGACATCGGATGGTGGTTTGCAGGATGGTTGGGAAGAGAAAGAGGGCAAATGTAGAGAAAAGGAAAGGAGGAATGTTGTGAGAAAAACATTACTGTACTTGGTGTGTCATCTAGACAGCAGAGAAACTTGGTCATGGGACAAGGAAGTGCAAGAGGTTATTCAGAGGAAGACGTTAGCGAAGAAGGAATTGGACAGGGAAGAGAGTACTTGTATAGCTTTATAAGAACAAGGGTGATGTGCAGAGTTATAGCAGTTACATAAAGTTAATGAGACACACAATGAAGATTTGGAAGAAAGTTGTGGAAGCTAGGCTCAGACAAGCAGTGACTGAGCAGCAGTATGGTTTAATGCCAAGAATGAAATCCTCAGTGGCTGAAAAGTATGTTAGATTGGTGCAGGACATGCATGAGAATAGCATGACAGTAGTGAGGCGCATACCAAGAGTGACAGATAGCATAACAGACTGGCTTTGAGCCCCTTCTTGTTTGCTCTGGTGATGGACAGACTAACAGATGAGGTCAGACAGAAATCACCGTGGACTATGATGTTTGCAGATGACATTGTTATATGAAGTGAGAGCAGGGAACAGCTAGAAGAGAACTTGGAGAGGTATGCTATGGAAAGGAGAATGAAAATTATCTGTAGTAAGACAAAATACATGTGTGTGTGAGTGAGATGGAGGCATGTAGAACAGTCAGACTACAAGGATAAGTGCTTATAGCAAAGGTTTATAAGAGAGTAGTGAGACCAGTCATGTATGGTTTGGAGACAGTTGGAAAACAGGAAGACCAGGTTACAGAGGGCAGACTGAGATGGTTTGGACATGTTGGTAGGAGGATGTTAGAGTTGCTAGGAAGAAGGCAGAGAGAATCGCAGAAGAGAAGATATATGGATGCAGTCAATGTAGACATGCAGGTAGTTGGTGTGAAAGCAGAAGATGCAGAGGACAGAGGGCGGTGGAAAAGATCAACTTGCTGTGGTAGCCCCTGATAAAGGGAGAGGTCGAAAGAAGGATACCACCCAAGTGCTCTTTACCTACGGTTGTTTTGACATTTCTGCTAGATTTGTATTGCAGTCAATTTGGGTCATTTGACAATAAGAATTATTCTTTAAAAAGTATAAATTGCGGTCATCCAACACAGTCATCCTCCTTGCAATTTAAATCCACTTAAGATCCAGTGCCTACATTACAGTCAATCAGGCAAGCAGGACCAGAAGGAAAAAATGCCTTTTAAAGGAAAAGATGGGATTTTCATACAGATGTTTGCAGGTAGCAGTAAGTAAACAGTGAAATGCTAACATTTTTACTGATAATCTCAGTCAGTCTGGCTGATCTTCTCTTGGTGCACAAGACCAGGTTTCCACTTCAGTTTTTGGTGGGAAAATTTGTTTATTTGATTATATTCAGATAAAGTGTTTTTATCATGTTAGCAAAGACTCGGTTAAAAGCGGCACCTCTGTTTTCTGAAGAATAAGATATTTAACAGTATTCTAATGACTCGAATTAAGAAACATTTACTTTCACAGAGAATCAGTTATTATTACACAAATTTATTACAAATGTGAACACATTTTGATGTGGTGTATACAATAAAGCAAAGACAAAAGATCACATACACAAACGTGCAAGTGTATCCACACACACACACACACATATATATATATATATTCATTAAATAGATTTGCTAGTATTACTGATATAAATATGAGAAAAAGATACAAAAACAATTACACTGAACCAAAATAAGGATTACATGGTTAATGAATAAAGGAGGACCCTAAAATTCACCCACATCCACCCTCTTGTCACGAACTCTGTTTCTGGCCTTGGTACGAGCCTTGAATGCAGCAGCATTATAGAAGTGCTGGAAGAAAAAATAAAAGAAAGAGAGATTAGTGTCTATGTAACTAGTGATAAACCGATTACCTTTAGATGGCCCTATGCTTATGAATTATTACTGGCACATGACAGTTTTAACATGAGCCTTCCGCACAATCCATGCATTTAAATCCTGTGCATTAGTTTATGGTCTGTATAGCAAAAAGCATTCAGTACAAGCATCATGGGAGGAAAAGGGCAGAAGAAGCAGACATGAAAGTAACAATGCAGGGTAATCACAAAATTCTAAATATGTTTAAGACTGTCGAATGAGTGTTATATATTATTTAAGTTATAAGTGTTATTTTTAATAAGAGTTGAGATAATCGTGGCTAATTACTGTAACTCAGTACTGCACATGCAGTGTAGGCCAAATATGCAACTGTACCCTTTAAAAAGAACCCGTTCTATTAGTGTTATGTTCATTTAAAATCAGTTTAAGAAAAATAAAAATAAGAAAGGTAAACACACACGTTTTAAAAAGATGTTGGTTTAAATTGTCAGTCATGTTAATGCAAGCAGATGTGTTGGAGGCAATAACAGGGGATGATTTATGAGGGGAGTTGCACTAATATTCCAGTAAAATTCCTTAAATGTATTTGGTAACGTGGTCTTAAACATGTGACCCGTGTGTGCATATACTTGTGGAGTCAAGGAGGTGGTTTGCTTGTTTACTGACTGTAACATCATCTGCAATGAGGGCCGTGTTAATGACAGGAACAGCAGTTTCATCTTATACATGTTAATATATCCACACACAAGTCAATGACAATTTAGCATCTCCCAATCCCCTAAGGTTTCTTTCGAGTGTGGGAGAAAACTGGAGTAAAAATCTTTAGAATTGATCTCAATTCTTAGAAAGAAAAATCTGAATTAGCCAATAAAAAAAATAGAATAAAAAAAAAAAAAAAGAAATTGGTGGGGCCAAGAAAATAGATGCTTCTCTACAAACAACAATATTATACAATTCTGTTATTGTTCAAGGGTTCTGGCTTACTCTTTCCAAGCGGGAGGTCTTCATAGCTTTCAGGGCAGTCGAATCAATCAGCAGTGCTGGTCCCAGTTCAAATACATCTCTAATGAACTCATTTGCCTAATGGAGGTTAAACATATACATTTCATTATAGGGTGAGCCATTTATACGGACACATACAGATATTCAAGCAAATAAAGAGCACCCATTTAAGCAAATAAAGAGAAGCACTATACATTTAATTCTACATAAATCCATTTAGAGTATAATAATTGAATCATCGTCAACAATGGAATGTTTGTTTTATTGTTGTGGACTGGTTTAAGCGCTGACTGAACAGAGGCACAAATGGTCTGGTATTGTCAAGTGCAGAAATCAGTTAGCTCTTTAAGGCAAGTTATATGGGTATAGCGGATACTATTTTTCTTCATTAAGATACAATTTAAACGCTTTAATGCCATGTAAGACCTTATTCTTTGTAAAATATGTTTAATATTAATGCTTTTTTTTAATACTCCACATAAATAAAATGCATTAGAACATTGACCCTCTATAATCCATATAGGCTGTGGATATTCCATCAGAATTTTACTCCCAATAAGAACCTCACCATCTTAAGCTCTGCAACCTCCAGCTCAGCTTACTGTCTCTTAGACAGCGCCACTGTCCTCATACAACAAGGCTGCTCTCACTACTCACGTCTACTACAAGCGTCCTTGAGTATCTTGAAAGGAGCTATATGAAATATAATGTATTATGATTACGTTCTTATAGACCTTTTTTCACTTTTGCTGCAACCCGTTTGGCACAAATCACTCCGACAATTTTCTCATCCCAGCCATCCTAACCTGTACTTTTCACCTCTTTAACACTCCATTTCCTTAGACAATTGAACCTGAACTCCTACACCTTTGTGACCACTTCTAGCTGTTCCCTGCTCTTACTACAGAAAACGGGGTCAGTTGCAGACACGATAGTCCACGGTGATTCCTGTCTGACCTCATCTGTCCATCACCAGAGCAAACAAGTGGCTCAGAGCCGATCCTTGATGCAGTCCCACCCTTACCACTCCTACAGCACATCTCACTACGGTCATGCTGTTCTCATACATGTCCTGCACCAATCAAACATATTTCTCAGCCACTCCGGAATTCCTCAAACACCACCAGTTCCTCCCTCAGCACCCGATCATAAGCTTTCTCTAAATCCACAAAGACACAGTGTAGCTCTTTCTGACTTTTATACCTGTAGATGGTAGTTCATGCCAGAGCCCACAAACTCTCGGAAGGCATCGTACGTCCTCTTTCTCACCCAGCTGTCAATGACCATGCGCTCTGCACCAAACCGGATCGTCTCGGTCTCAAACTCTCCATCCTGCTCTCAAGAAGAAAACAGTTCAATGTTGGAAAACCATTTCTTATCTACACATTTGTTTCCATAAAACATCTGCACCATTTCCTTACCTGCACAGCTTTTAGCACATCCCTGAAGACAGACCTCTGCTTCCGCTTGTCATTCTTAGCTCTGTGTTTGTTACAGTCAGTGGCCAAGGCGCTTAGTTTGCTGCACAGCAGCTCCCAGTCTTCAGGGTCAAAGTCCTGGATGGGTTTACAAATGCACAATTAAATCACTACCACAAATCACGTTGCTTTTAAAGAGGAATAAAACCAAAACTTACTGCATCAAAGTCTCTCGCGAGCTCAAACAGCAGTGCAATCGTTTCCCCAGCAGCAATGCGCATGTTAACATCCTCACTCTCCAACAGCCGTGGCAGCTTGGCCAGGTGTCTAAAACAGATCAGAACATCACCAAAATAGACTTTTTTCATGACTGAAGTATAACAATGCAAACACAACTTACTCTCTCACTATTAATTGGTCAATGGCATTTAGCCTTTCACATGTGACTGCAAAAAGTTTAGCGCAATCCAGGTACGTACTTGTGGATGATTGCCGTGATGTGGCTGCCACTGCAGATGGTCAGGAGCAGGGCCCAGGAGAGCAGCGCGCTGGTGTGGAGCTGAACAGTCTGAGGGCTCAGTGATGGCCTACTTCCATCCTCACGCACGTACGAGCGGGTGAAAAGGCTTTCAAAACACTCCATGATGGCATAAATGTCCTGCAGGGGATTAATAAAATAATAATAATAAAACCCACAGCTATTAATTGACTCATCCATACAATATTTTTCTCTACCATTTACAGGTAAATGGTATTCTTTACCCTATGCAGTATTTATATATTCAGCTCATAAAAGAGTGAATATTTTATATTTTGCAGATATTTACACTGGAACAATTGCAGCAGCCAATACTCAAAATAAAAGAATTTAATGCTTAAGAAATACATAAATAAAATAAAAAAATTCACCCCTCCATACAGAAGCTACAAGTAAACAATCTACAAATTTTTTTTCCAACACAGAAGCATGACTGTATGCGACGCAGTGCCGTCTAAGGGCCCGAAGATCACGGGCACACAGAGTTGAGTTTCTAAACTTTGCTTTATGGCCAAAAATTATACTTCATATTCCTCATCATGCACAACCCCAAATCAGGTAGATTTGTGATGGTATGGGGAAATATGAATAAAAATATTTTAGGGACTGCTTTATTTGCACTGTTAATTTCATGTTTCTGGTCAACTTTCCCGTGTTACAGGTCTGTATCATTCCAAAATATAGTAGGGATGGGCAAGTAAGTTCTAGAACTGCATTAAAAAATTAAAAATCATGTGAATTTAGGTGTGACAAAAGGTGACATCAGCAAGTGATTGTAATTATTAATAGTCGGTACAAAACAGTACGAATGAAAGGCTGAGTGAACAGATGACCAGAGGATCTCCAGCTTGTAATAAAATTTATTTAACCTTTAATAACATTGTTATTAAATCTGAGTAATATCAGCTCATAAAGGAAGCCATAAATACAAACCCAATTCCAAAAAAGTTGAGACAAAGTACAAATTGTAAATAAAAATGGAATGCAATGAGGACCAAGTTTCAAAATTCTATATTTTATTCAGAATAGAAAGTAGAAGACAAATCAAATGTTTAAACAAATGTGTTATTTTAAATTTCGTAACACCACATTTCAAATAAGATCTCAAACAAGGCCATGTTTACCACTGTGGGACAACCCCTTTTATCTATAAAACAGTCTGGGAGACTGAGGAGACAAGTTGAGTGATAGAAATGTTAACCCATTCTTGTCTAATGTAGGATTCCAAGCACTTAGCTGCATTAGGTCTTTTTTTGTTGCATCTTCCGTTTTATGATTGCTGAATGTTTTCTATCTGGACTGCAGGCTGGCCAGCTCAGTACCTGGACTCTTCTATGCAGCCATGATGCTATAATTGATGCAGTATGT
>JAOUQV010000012.1:4762794-4772823 GCA_028565295.1 Aspidoras spilotus | reverse complement strand
TTTGACCAGTAGCCAGTGCAGTGTGGATAAGACAGGGGTGATGTGCTCATATTTCCGGGTTCTAGTAAGGATTCTGGTCGCTGTATATTTAACTAACTGTATTTTGTTTATGCACCTACTGGAACAACCAGACAACAGGGCATTACAATAAAGCGCTCTGCGAATCAACACACATTCACACATGTTTAATGGCGGATTATGTTCATGGTTCAGTCTTTTCCACAGTAACTCTAGTTTAAATAGCATTGTATTATGACCAAAATTTAGCTTAGCTATGTTAGCGCCAGGATTTCATGTTACCGTTTCGAGCTCAAGTTTGTTACTGACTATCCGTTTATGCCCTAATACTTTTTTTTTTAGTTTTTTAGAGAAAGGAGCCAGAGAGTTGAGGAATCCCAGCAGGAGTTTTTTTTGTATCTTTTGTATCTTCTGAGCTTTGCAGTCTGCCATCATGTTTTGTAATTTTTTGTAAATACTTTTAGTAAATACTTTGTATATCCCCAACACTCTGTGCTTTTCTAATTTTGTGTATGCAAAAATAAAGAGCCAATTGTCTCCACTTCAGTGTGTGCTGGGTCATTACAGAAACATTATGTTTTCTTCCTAAAGTGAAGCTTCTTTGCTGAGAGATGTCTGAGTAGTTTTCTTATTACCCTTTCATTTCATGGATGTAGTAAAATTGAATAGGATAATGTGTTTCTTTTAACTGTGATTTTTATGGAAACGGTGCACTTTTGTACAGTATGCTCTGTGGGCCATTTTGCTAATCAAATGATAATTAACTGAGCATTTCAGGTAAAGCATCTAACTTCTAGTCTTTGTTAGTATGTATATATTGTATTTTCACTCTTCTCCATCCAAAAATGTTTCATCAGACTTATACTGCTTTTTGTAGTAAGTGAACATTTTTCTGTGAATTGATGTACAATCATCAATCCAGATTATTGTTAGTGCAGTGGAAAATCTCTTTGATTAATTTACATTAATATTCCTGTTTATGAAAGAAGGAATGAAATATATGGGTAGGGATCAAGAAAACCTATAGAATGTTAAGTTGGATATAGAACAAATGCCAAACAACAACAGTATATAATATGAACAGTGAACTGTATATACACTGAACAGTCACTGGATTAGAAACACCTGACTAATAACTGTTTGATACACCTTCTGTGGTCAAAGCCGCTCTCTTTACCCAGAGCTGATTTATTTTTACTTCTGCTGTGCAGTACACAGGTCAAAACCTAATTTGAGAGCTGATTACAAAGAAACCAACAATTTGCACATTTTATCATATGCATATGGTAATATATAGGTGGCAGGGGTTTCTAACTCAGTGAACACTTATTTTAGCAGCAGAAAATAGTAAATAGTATAAAATATATAATAATAATTAGAAATACATACTGTAAATGAAATCAAAATATTTGGCATTATTTTATCAATATCACTATACCAACATTTAATTTCCAAATATTCCTAGTAGCCACATATATCTCTTAAATTCTGTTTGCGAGTCTTAACAAGGTAACATCAGCAAAGCAGACTGAAGAAAATGCAAATTGAGGTTTATTAAACAAAGTGAATCAAAGAAGACGATTCTAAATCACTACCAAATATCATACTCAAGGGCAATGGGATGTGAAATACAGTATGGGTCTGCATGCAAGGATGTGTTAAAGATGGGTTTCTAAGATATAATTTCCATATTTCTAGTTTAATTGTGCTGGGAAATGTGCTAATACCTCAAACAAAAGTGGTAGTAATACTGCAAAAAAAGATGACTTATATGACTCCTATCTTTCTCATTTAACTTTTATGTGCATGATATTTATATGGAAAAGAATTGTCAATATAAATGATTTATTTCTTGATATCCATTAGGTGTCATTGCTTAAATCTGATTATATTAATTTTACATTTTTTGTGATGAAACAATACATGAAAGATGTGAGGTATGAGCTGGAAATCTTTCTCTCACTGTTACAAAATTGCCTTTCTTAGGTTTCATCAAAAAAAAACTTTTTGGGGGGGATTATTTTGTTGTGTAAGAAGCCAATTTCGACAAGCACAAATGTGACTGCAGTCCATGTTCCTGAAGATATCGAAAACATTTTTTCTTACAGAAAATGATCGGTTCTTGGATAGTCAATGTGTTAGAGGCTAATCATTTCAGTTCAAAAGCAGACACTATCTAACTATCTAACCTGTTTCACTGTTATGCATATTGCATTTTATAATATGGAACTTTGTAGGGGTTAGCTCTGTATAATTTCACAGTGCAAAAGTGTATTCCAGGCTACCAGACACACTGTATACTCTCTGCATACTTGCATCAAAAGGTGAAAAATATTTGGTTTCAGTCATATTTAAGGTAGTTTTTTCAGTATAAATTGCGTTATATTAAGAAGTAGATAAAAATATATTTTGAAGGCCAAAAATACAGATCACTGACTGAGACATACATCACATAAAATATTTTTCTCCTGTAGAAATATGACATCAGCTGAACAAATTAGTCTCTGTCTATGTCTCCTTGTAGTGCCACAGAATGCTGACCGGTAGACATTTTTTACTCTGCATTGGGTAGTTCTCCGGTAAAGTGCTTTTGCTTTCTGACTATAATTCAGAGGCAAGTTCAGGCTTTAGCAGCACTTTCATTATTTGACCTTCACTTAAATCTATCATGCTGACATTTCCAAAGGAGGTCCAGCTTTTTCCAAGGTAAAGTACTTTTAGGATCTGCGTTGACTGACGAGCAGAGGAGAGCCTCTTTAATTACTGCAATCTCATTTATACCCCCTAGAAGCCATAAAAATATTTGAAATGGGCATGCCAGGAAGTAGCAGTGACATTCAGAGTCAGGGGTGTTTATTTACATTCAAGGTATTTAGAGAGAGTGCAGGAAAGGCTAGGGCTGCATGCAAAAATGATGCTCAGAGTGAGTTGTGGGTTGTAGGCCTTAGGGAAGTTGCACTAAGGGCATTGGGTTCAGGTAAGTAATACTGCATAGTTTTCCTGTTTATAGAAAGGTACATGAAAAAATAATAAAGAAAATTCAAGGAGATCGCCATCTTGCTGCGAGCATGCTAGAGTTTACTTTTTATCTATCTGTAAAATAAATGTCAGCAGAGACATTAGCTGGGTTCAAACATTGTTATTTTTGTCCAGCATGGACTTATTTAACATAGAATTTCGAATAGCATACTTAATTTTGTTCATAGATCAGATAATTCTATCAAAATTATATTCAGTAAGATTCAGTATTGTACTGGATTAAATTATAAAGAGGGTGATACAAACCTGGGCCTTAAATAAATAAAGTTATTTGCCACATTTTTTGGTCTATTACTAATTCATTTTAAGGAATTAATTGCAATAATATATTTTGTACTGTTTTACTCACGCAATGTTTGTCTAGATTGTTCCACATCTTCTCTCATACTTTAGTTCTGCCCTCTCATTATCTTTGGAGACCTTAGCATCTTTCTCCCTTAGCAAACACCTCCTTACTGGTTAATGTGTGACATTTTAAAGGACTTAGATGGGATTCAGGAGTTAGAGCAAAGAAATACTGTGTTTAATGATAATTTAATGATATGCTATGGTAGGTTAAGTAAATAGAAAATCTGATACACTTTATTCTTAATAGAAATCACATCATGCACATCATGTTTTGTCATTAGAGTTATAAATCAATAGACGTATCACTGCAGGAAGGAACAAAGCTCAAAGCTCTCAGGCTTTATTAGAACAAAATGCACAGTAATAGTGATAAATGAAGTGTAATGGGTGACTGTTTAATATGGCTCCCCATTGCTTTCTGTTCTGAGTTTAAAATGTACACAAACAAATCTGTATATTCATTTTGGAATGGCAATGTTTTCATACATGACAGAAACATTATATAATGGTCTTGTGATCTATAAATCCCTAATTGAAACAGGAGACTTAGAGAACTTCAATTCAAACTCATACAATTATTTATTAATGTATTAGAAGAGATCTCTGAATTCTTGCAGGGGTCCCTGGATCAATCTTGCTCTATTGCTTACAGTAGCAGGCTCTAGAGTGAGAGAAAAGAGACCCTTATCTCGAGCATATTATATACCTTCTTTCTCTCCTAAGTCTTCCTCATTATCTAGGTCAAAAGTTTACAAAACAATAACATTATGAATGTTTAAAATAAGAACTAAACAAGTCTATAACATTATGAATGTTAAACTCTAACACTAGCTGATAACATTTTTATACCAGCATAACATATTACAATTTCAAATGTGATTGTCATAACTCCTTAAATTTGTCCTTAATAAAAAACAAAGGGGACTAACTGCTTCTGATATCCAATCATAAACACCCCTCTGTGATGATTTACAATCACAACTAAAATTAGCATAATTTTACATAAATCCCCATGCTAATTAAGAAGAGTCAATTTAAGCAGACATTTTAATTATTTCACATCGTTTTGACTTTGTTCTCATACTTTGTATTAATGTATTTATTCTCCTAATTTGTTTTGAGTAAATAATGCTTACCTCAAGCTAACATAAAGGACAAACAGTGATACTTCATCCCAGCGAACCGCATTTTAATTCTCATTCGTAATTCTCTCTAGTCTATTTTTGTTAGAAGGTTGATATTTACAGGAAACAATTTTAGTCATCAATTCAGAAGAATATACATAGAGATCTTATTTATCTTTTAATTGATTATTTTGTTATTATTAACATTAATGAGACTAAATTGCAGACAGAAATCATGTTGTATTTTCCTGCTTTGTGTGCCACATTGAGGTGCAGATTCAAGCTAAATCCAGTGCTTTCCATGAAAATGCTTTAGCTAAAAGTGTGCTCCTACTTTATATTCCACTTGGCATTGCATACATTGTATTTTTATAAAAACACATTATAAATACTGAGAGCAATAAGATATTATATAAGATAATAAATAATTAAGCAATAAGAACTATTTAAACAAATGTTGGGACTGGGAACCCAAAGATAGAAAAGAGAATTTCTATGCAAACTTATTTCTAGAAAAACATGGGGCATGTTCTGAACATGCAATAAAAACTGAAATCTTAATTATTTTAATTCAGCTGAACATTTATGAATTTATAAAAAATGAATTTCATTATAGAAAAAAAAAACTGAAACTGTCTTGCAACACAAGAAAGTTGTGACTGAAGAATGCTTACCATCACATTTCTTTTTCTTTATATTTGTAATTTGAGAATTGTATATACAAATTGTTGCAGCTTGCAGCTTTATGTATGTGACTTGACTATATTAATTACACACCATATACTGACTATGTTTCTTTAACAGCTCACTTTATTCCTTTATATTTCCAGTGAATAATAGCAATAATAAGCATTGTTATCAATGCATTAATCTAATGACCCCCACATGGATTTAGAAGAAGACAAGAAAAGTTTTATTTCTTTGTACAATTTAAACAAACACAAAAAGCACAGAGTGTAGGGTAAAACAACACAGATTCAAGATTTGAAAAAATGGCCTACAAGCAACATTCAGATGATACATTAAAAATAAAAAGTTATTTAAGTCTCTGAAGCTCCTCACCACTCTGGCTCATAACACAAACGAGCTATAAATAAACATAAACTAGACCAATGTCCATAAGCATGTCCTGTTCATTTACGAACATGTGAATAACAAAGCATAAATTAAACATAAATTAAACTTAGCTTAGGCAAAATAACTAAGATTAGAATACATCAGACATGACACATGGCAAAATATATACACGCATGCATAACTACAACAAGACTAGGCAATGAATTATACATAGACACATTAAGCTAGGCAAGGTAATAACAATAGACAGACAGTAATACTTGGTCCATGAACACAGAAATACAGACACCATTACAAAGCATAATGTCGGCCAATATCTTCAGCCAATCTGCTCTTTTAAAGGAAATACTAGGAAGCAAAACGCTTATCCTTCAAATTGCATTAATTAAGGCAATTATCTGCAGCTCTTTGCAAGAACAGATGCAAACCTTACTGTGAAATAATATTTTTAGTTCTTTGGCAATCTATAAAAGTCGCCAATGTGGCACATAGTAACTTATTCTTGGAAACATGACTGTTAAAAATCTGGACTATGACCCCAAAATCCTCTTAGTGCATTTGTAACACTTTTTTGGGTAGCCCAGTGTTAAATATGGTGTTATAAAAAATGCATTCCATTTTGTTTGCTAATGCTTGCTTATGTAAGTGGGATGGTGCTTGTTGACTATTTGGAGTTTCAAGTAAGGCGTGAGAAAACAGAAAATAAAAGGGATAACTGGCTAGGATGGGTAGACACAAGATTATTGGGGAGAGAAGACCTGATATCTATGAAAAAAATTGTAATGCGGAGGAGAAACTCACATAGCAGGAGAACAAAATTTGATGAGAGAAAATGAGCATCCGAATAGAGAGCAGGGCAGCTGAGACATGTGGGGCGAGAATCATGAGGGATGCAAAAAGCGGAGGTGTGCTATAGCTAATCTAGTTTGCCACTTTCACTGAACTTAATGTTTTTTTTTATTGTGAAGTACAACATACAACATACATAGAAGGGCACAGTCTAGAACGTCAGTGTCCGGAAAGCCCTATGCTGACTCGTTCGGCTGAGGATGTAACACAGAGCCCCTCTTCTGCTGTTACTATGGCCACTACCTCGGCCAGCTCACTCCCCCTTCCATCCTGCTGTGCTGAGGACGTCTCATCCCCCTTTTGCTGAGCCAGCATATAACCTAACCTCGCTGTAAGCTCCATTCTTCTCAGCATTATGGTACACCTGACTCCTCCGGCCTCACTCAGCACACACATCAAGATAGCAATTTTAGAGGAATACAGCAGCAGTGTAAAGAGCTGCAAGGGCGTCCCCTCCAATATGATTCATACTACACAGTAGGGATTGTCTGAGTAGCACAGGGTGACCATGCTGTTCAGTCTTCTTACTGACAAGGCATTTCAGTGGTCATTGATAGTAAAAGCGACTGTTTTTCACTAGTATTTGACCTTGCTGTATATATACATAAATCTGTTGTTCAACTGATATTGCCTATGCCAGCATGTGGTTTTGCTATGCTCACAGACACCCTCTTGTTGTGACCTTTAGCCAGTAGTGACCAGCTTTCCTTATACTCTGGGATACCTGAGCTCTTTGTGCATCTGATAATGACTTTACTTGGCTAGAGAGAGCTGTTGGTAATCAGCTGAGAACAAAGATTAGTCCTCAACTAGCCTACGGTGCTACTCTAACAAAACTGAGTCAGCCTCAGTAAGAATAATAGTTTAGATATACTAATGCAGGATGGAAGAGTGGCTGACAGGAGACATGATCATGAGTGTGGGAAAATGGTCAATGGAAGACATAATCTTGAGGGTGGGTAATAGTGGGTAGGCATGGAGAGATGATCATGAGCCATAGTCATGTGGGGGCCGCAGAGGGCTGAAAGGAAATCTGATAATGAGCCATAATCATAAGTGGCTGGAGTGACTGATGTGAGACTTGATCATGAGGGGGTTGGGTGAGTGGCTAATGAGAGATATGATCATGAGGAGACAGAAGAGTGGTAAAGAGAGATATGTGCTAGTAATTGAGACAATTGCAGGGCTGATTGGGATTCTCAGTCAGTCTATTAATCCCTTAGTACACTTCTTTCAGGAGTCGCCACAGTGAATCAATATTTTCCACCTCACGCTATACCTCTGTATATTCTGATTTCACGCTAACTACCTGCATGTCTACATTGACCACATCTATATGTCTCCTCTTTGGTCTTCCTCTCTGTCTCCTGCCTGGCAGCTCCATCCATAACATCCTCCTACCAATATATCCACTGTCTCTTCTCTGCACATGTCCAAACCACCTCAGTCTGCCCGCTCTAACTTTGTCTCCCAATTTTCCAACCTGTGCTGTCCCCTCTGATGTTCTCATTTCTTATCCTGTCCATCCTGGTCAATCCCAACGAGAACCTCAACATCTTAAGCTCTGCACCTCCAGCTCTGCTTCCTGACTTTAAGTCAGTGCCACTGTTTCCAAACCATACACTCACTACGCTCTTATAAACCTTTCCTTTCACTTTTGCTGCAACACTTTTGTCACACATCACTCCTGACACTTTTCTCCATCCACTCCATCCTGTCTGTACTTCCTTCTTCACTTCTTTTACACACTCCTCATTTCCCTGGAGAGTTGATTCCAAGTACCTGAACTCCTGCACCTTTGTGACCACTTCTCCCTGTAGCCTGACTGTTCTACCTTCCTCTCTCTCATTCACACACATGTATTATGTCTTACAAATGTTGATTTTCATTCCCCTCCTTTCCAGAGCATACCTTCACATCTCCAAGTTCTCTTCTAGCTGTTTCCTGCTCTCACAAAATATCACAATGTCATCTGCAAACATCATAGTTTACGGTGATTCCTGTCTGACCTCATCTGTTAGTCTGTCCATCACCAGATCAAACGAGAAGGAGTTCAGAGCAGATCCTTGATGCAGTCCCACCTTTACCTTGCAACTATCTGTCACTCCTACAGCACATCTCACTACTTTCATTCTGTTCTTATATCTGCACCAATCTAACATACTTTTCAGCCACTCCAGACTTTTTCATACACCACCACAATTCCTCCCTCGGCACCCTATCATAAGCTTTCTTTAAATCCACAAAGACACAGTGTAGCTCTTTCTGACCTTCTCTATACTTCTCCATCAGAATTCTCAAAGCAAAAATCGCATTTTGGTGCTCTTTCTTGGCATAAAACCATAAAATAGTCACTGCTTGTCTAAGCTCTCTCCCACACTCATTGTGTGGCTCATTAACTTTATGCCCCTGTAATTTTTACAGCTCTGCATATCACCCCTTTCCCTCCATTCCTCAGGTATCATTTCACTCTCAAAAATCTTATTGAATAGTCTAGTGAAACACAACACTCCCATATCTCCTATACATTTCCATACCTCTACTGGTATATCATCGGGTGAGAATGCTTTTTCCTTAATCTTAATTGTTCAAAGCTTTCCTTACTTCATCCTTGCCAATCGTTGCTACTTCCTGTTCCACATTTTCTATGCCTACCACTCTTCTTTCCCTGTAATTCTTTTCATTCATAGGCTCCTCAAAATACTCCTTCCATCTTTCTTATACCCTCTCCTCACCTGTCAGTACATTTTCATTTCTATACTTGATCACCCTGACATGTTGCGCATTTCCCGTTTTATTTCTCTGCCTCGCAAGGCAATATAACTCCTTCTCTCCTTCCTTACTGTCTAACCTCTTGTACAACTCATCATAGGCTTTCTGCTTGGCTCCCTCCCTCTTTGTCCTACTCTATCTCTTTATACTCCTGCTTACTCTCTTCAGTCCTCTCCCTGTCCCATTTCTTCTTTGCCAACCTCTTCTTTTGAATAATCTCCTGCACTTCCTTGTTCCAACACCAAGTTTTCTTGCTTTCCTTCACCTGTCCAGATGACACACCAAGTACCTTTTTGCCTGTCTGTCTAGTTGCTGTTGCTACCCAGTCATCCGGAAGCTCTTTGCTGCCCCCCAAAGCTCTTTTCAACTATTTTCTGAACTCCTCAAAGCATTTCCCAACTTCCACTATTTGGTCCTATTCTCCATATTAGCCCTCTTTCTCTTCCTAACCACCAGAGACATCCTGCAATGCACCATCCGATGTTGTCTAGCTACACTCTCCCCTGCCACTACCTTACAGTATCCAATCTCTTTTAAGCAACCTTGTCTACATAGGATGTAGTCTACCTGTGTGCTCCTGCCTCCACTTTTGTAGCTCACCCTGTGCTCCTCCTTATTTTAGAAGTATGTGTTTATCAGAGCCTTTTCCATCCTATTTGCAAAATCCACCACCATCTGTCCTTCTAGGTTCTTACCCTAACACCAAATTTGCCCATCACCTCCTCATCTCCTTTGTTTCCTTCACCAATATGCCCATTGAAATCTGCACCAATCACCACTCTCTCCTCTCTGGGAATGCTCT
>JAOUQV010000012.1:4698972-4712025 GCA_028565295.1 Aspidoras spilotus | reverse complement strand
ACAAAAGAAGGCCCTACACCATACTAATAAATTATTGTGGTCTAAAACCAGGTGTTTCAGTTTCATTGTCTAACCCCCTTATGTGTTTTATATAATTATATTTTTATAATGGTTTGATATTTTTATAACAAATTATATAATATAATATGGAAAGTTGCACACAGTTATACTCTTAACATATTCACACCTTCACAAACATACGCGAAGGATTTTTATTATTTAAATTTGTTGAAGGATATTTTCACAGGAAGTTGTACTGTTTCTGATAAATACAATTGCAAATTCAGCTGTGTGACAAGATTTCACAAATGGCTAGAATAGGCTGGAGGTCTGTATTAATCACGAGTGGCAATTCGCTCTGGTCAGTCTGCATGTTTCAAAGTTTATAGGTCATATTTTAGCCCTCACTCAGCTCACTTCTAACTGCGAGTGAGCATGGATTGAACATGCTTCCAGAACTGAGTTACCTGGGACAATATTTTCCAAGTGGAAAACGCCAAAGCCGTGTTCCGAGCCGAGATGAGTCTGGGCTATGCATCGAAAAAGCACAATTATGTGCTGGGTATGTATATGTGTATGTTCCCTCAATGCAATGGCACCCTGTCTATGTAAGTGAAGTGAGAGAAACACACATAGAATTATGAAGTATACAGGGACTGAATCCTTTTAATACTAGACTGTATATTACTGCAGGCTATCACTGACAATTGTGTAAAATGATTACACTTGATGTAACACTAGTAATAGTTCTTGTCTATTTTCACTTCTGTCACCTCCGTCACAGATATTTATAATAAGAGCATTCGGCATTGTGGGTAATCACACACCCCTCTCACACTCTTCAAAATTCTGCCGTCTGGAAAAAGGTACCAAAGCACTTAGGCCCTCACATACAGATTCTGCAACAGTTTCTTTTTCTCCACAAGCTATCAGACTCCTCAACAAAGTCGGAACTGAACATGCATAGACACATTTGAAAAAAACATGAGACTTTTGGACTCTTTTCCATACCACTTTTGTTTTTATTAGGGTTTACTGAAGGTGTTAATGTTTTTCTTCTAAAGAACAGTATTAATATTTACATCATGCAACTTCAGTTAATGCATGATGCACTTTATAAACAACTGTCAATTTAAAACTGGTAAATTGCAGTGTCTCCACTGCCTAGTCCCCTTAGTATTTATTGTTTTGTATTTATTGTGAACTGTCTTGCATTGTGCACCTTAATCTTATGTAAATAGTCTTATGTAGAACCTTTGTCCTGGAGAAACATAATTTCGTTTTACTGTGTACTGTAAATACTGTATATAGTTGAAATGACAACCTTTTGACCTGACTTCAGTTGTGATCGAGAAGTGAAATACAATAAGAGGTTTAGTATTATAAAACAAGGTATATTACATTTTTCTACATCGTCCAAAGAAAGTATTAGTTACACCACAGGGTTGGCCCAGTTTTACATGAAGAATTGTAAAATGCTCATTATCCACAAGGGATATTGTATGATTATGGAAGCAGTTAATCCAAATAGTCTTGCCTGTTTTTCAAGAGTAAATGTAATAATTTTGCTCATTTTATATGACCGTGTGCTATATGGCTTAACTATAATAGTTTTATCTTAGAATTTCTGCTAGTCTTCTTATTTCCTATTGTCAATTTTCTCCAATGGAAGTAGCATCACTGCCACAAAATCTTGCATCAATGTAAATAAATGTACTGTATATAAGTCATATAAGGATATGAATATTTGAATCACAAAACATCTCAGTCTTAATTGTAAGATATTTACAGTATTTTCTCCTTGACTGCATAAGTCCTGTGCAGCCATGTTAGAAGTAGGATTGCTAGTGATTATTTTATGCATAGGCTGTACATGAATCATATATTTCTCTCCTGATATATTACATTATATTATATATCCTGTAGGTATATACTATGCAGATGGCATTTTCTTGTATTCTTTTATTACATCAGTTTTGCAGGGGAAGAGGTGGGAATGAATATTTTGCATAATTATCAAATCCATTACAATGAGAATAGTGGAGGAGTTTTTTTTATTTTGTGTGCCTTTTTTATTTTGTGGAATCGATATTATTATTATTCAAATTATCGTTCAGTGTAGGGAAAATGTTCTTGTGCTAAAAAGAGTCTAATTATCAAATGTGAAAAAAATAAATGACTTATATATCTATATTCAGTATATACACTCTCCGGAGTCGTTATTAGGTACACCATGCTAGTAAATGGTTTGACCTGTTTTTGCCTTCAGAACTGCCTTACTTGTATTGAGTGTTTATTTGAGTTACTCTTGCCTTTGTTCATCTCAAACTGCCCATTCTCCTCTGACCTTTTGCATTAACAAGGCATTTTGTCTACACAATTACCGCTCACTGGATATTTTCTCTTTTTCAGACGATTCTCTGTAATTCTTAAAGATTGTTGTGCGTGAAAATCGGACCGGTCCATCTTGCACCAACAACCATCACTTAAATTACAGTTCAGAGCCCTTATAGATTGTTGTTTGTTAAAATAACAGTAGATCAGCAGTTTCTGAAATACTTAGACCCATGAGTATTGAGTGGTCTGGCACTACCACCAACAAGTTACTTAAATCACATTTCTTCTCCATTCCAATACTCAGTTTGTACTTCAGCAAATTGTCTTGACCATCTATACATGCCTATATTCATTGAGGTATTTCCATGTGATTGGCTGATTTACCTGTACACTGGACAGCAGCCGTGCGACAAGAACAACCTTTATTGTGTACAGACCACTGGAGCCAGCTATCATGGGTGTACCACGATTCAGGGACCCATCAAAAACAGTCAGAGCTCACATAGTAGCCGGCCATGTGTGGTTGATCTGAGAGGTAAGCATCTAATAAAGCTGCATGGATCATACCTGGAACCTTGTGGAGTCTGTTCCCTGATGTCTGCATTGCTGAAATTATTCAAACTAAATGTGTCAACTGTTAATCAGCCTGGTGTTACTAATCTAGTAATTGTTTAATGTACTGTATATATCCTAATCTAATAAAAAAGTTAAAAATGCAAGAAAAACATGCAGAGTATTTAGTGGAAAGAGGAAATCACTAATTCATTCATGTGGTAGTAAAATTGTCATGTTTATCATCCTTCGTTAGTCAATTACCCCTACACATCCTCAACCTCTGTGTTGTAAGAAATGGGTTTGGTTCATGAATAGCTCATGAAGTAACTATTTTTGTATACCTCCCAAGACCTTCTCAACCTCACATTCTATAAAAAATGAACAGCACAAACAAATGTCATGCATTTCTCTTTTTTTCTTAGTCCAACACAAAGTTAGATTCTTTTGTGTGCTAATAAATGTGCAGAGGAGTTTCGAGGTGTAAATCTGTACTGTGAACAACATCAGGGTGTTTTTGGTAAATTATTCCTCAAACTAGACTTTTCCACTTCTGTTGAAACATTTGAGAGACTGTTCTGGGGACGTGGGGTGGTTTCTGGATGACATATTGATTATCTGTTTTCTCCCAGACGGAACCTCGGAGGGCAGTGCGATTTATTGACTGGAGTTTCATATTTATACATTTTTTTCATAAGGGAAATGCTTTCCCATTGTGTGAAAAGGCTTTTACTGCCCGCCTGATCTACTATAACTGTGCATTCTGTTTTTTTGTTAACCTGAGTCATCTGTTTTCAAAATAGTTACAAGAAATTGATGTGGATTTTCTTTCAGATTATGGCAATTTTTAGAACATGACACATGACACATAACTAAATAGAGATACTGGAAGTCTTTAACTGCAGTTAAATATAAAGTGTTATACTTTTTTGCACTGTGATTTTGTACTGATTTGACCGGATCTAGTAATGGATCAGACACACAGAGAGAAAATCTGCATTTTAGTGATATTCAACACTGATCCATCATAGATGCCAGCTGTCAGTAATGCACAATACTATACTGCATTTTCCACTGTCTCTAAATTACTGTGAAATTGTTAGTACACGGTACAAGGCTGCAGTATGCAAGTGGAAGCACATGAGTAGACTGAATAAATACCAACTTCACTGTCTGTGCCTTAAGGGATGTCTGTCATCTTGCTGAACAGAAAACATGATGATGGGTGTTGGTTTGTTTAGTTATGAGTCTGATGCGCCTTCCAGTAACCATCTGTAACACACACACATTCATTAACTTGCCATACTCCCAAGATACTAAGCTATCATATGTTAAGCAAAAATAGAGCATATTTTTTAACCCCCTATTGCTACTTAATGCTAGTGAAATTCAGCGGATGAGTCAATTGCCCTTTATGAGCCCATTTAAATGAACATTGTTTTTTCCAGTAATTATGTTAATCAGCTCATAACTGAATGTTGTTTATAGTGTATCATGCCTTTTTATATGTAAAATGTGATTATAAGTGACTGAGAATATGTGAGTAGTCTTTGCAAGATCACTAGCCCTAATTGCTGTAACTTGAACTAATTGGAAAGAGCAATCTGCTCTCTCCGCCATTTGTTTACGGAACAGTTGGGGATAGAGCTCCTTGCAGGTCAACAGCAAGGTAATATAAAGCCCTTTCAATACAAATTTGCTTCATTTTCTCAGATTCTTGCTATTGCTATAGAATTGAAATGCAATTGTACACTTAAACCATGAGAATGCCAATATTTTTTTTTTGTTTGTTTACTCAGTAATGCGGCGAATTGCACAGCAAATTCATACTGCTCATAAAAATATGCCCCGAGGTTCTGAAAAAGAAAGTGAATGAAGAAATGTCTTAGTAAGTGATTATAATCTAATAAAATCAGAATGGAGCCAGAGTTTGTGTCAGCATCTTGGCCAAGCTCATAGCTCATGTAGCTTTAAAACTCACATAACCGGGCCCTTTAAATGCCCTTGTCAAACCAGAGAACTCCCCATGAACCATTCTAATAGTAACCCTGTCTCTTAAACCAATTTCCAGAACTTAATATCATTTGTATACTCGAACACCAAAAGCTATTTTTTGGGGAAAATTAAATTTTTTTTTTGTGCTCTGTTTCGGTTACAAGCTCTATCTGTAGGATAAAGTGCCTTATAAGGAGGACAGAGGTTCTCCTGTTATTATAAATTGAGCTTCTATGAAAAGGTCAGGAGCTCAAGCACTTTCTTTTACTGTCATAAAGTCAGCATGGAGGTGAGGGACAAATAGCATCTTGCTGATGTTGCTGTAACATAGCAAGTGGTGCAAGAGATATGTAAACAAGTATAGAGGAAAGAAAAAAGAAAGTGAATGAAGATAAAGAAATATTACAATCATGATAAAGGGGCAGAGGAGGGAGTAACACGTTTCTGTGTTTGATGCAGCACAGCCGCTGATCTGTATCTTGCTAAAAACAAAACTTTCAGTGTAAAATGTCCAGAATCATACAGTAGCTTATTTATCATATCAAACACAATGAAGCATATACGTATAGCTCAATGACTGGCTATACAGACATGTTCTGTTATCATCAGAAATGCAATTCAGGTACACATCAGAGAAATTATTGTTTGCTTCAAATGCCCAAGGATTTCCTTCTTATAATTGGAAATTACTCAATTTAATATTCATGGCTTTTATAAAAAACATTGTGAAAAAAGAGAATGATATACATTATTGAATAACAGGAATAATCCTAATTATAAAAGGCATTCAAAGATTCATAAATATCATATGAGGGTGAAATGGGTTCTTTTGACATTTTAAGACTTTTTTACCAGAAGAATATCTGTTGGACGGTTTATTCTCTTTGTATTAAGCAAGTTTTATGATATAAGAGTAGAAGTGGCAGTGTTTAGAATAATTTTGGCAAGGTGAAAAACCTTTATATATGCATTTATTTATTTATATCAATGGAGTAATGTAGCTTCCTTGTGTTGGCATTTAAATGTTCATTATTTCATTTTATCTCATTATGTACCTTTGTGCCTCCACTGTAAATGACTGGTGCTGAATATGCAAATAAGGCAGTGGAGAGCAGCATGGGTAATTATCACAGTCGAGGATGGGATTTGAAGGGCGTTCTCCCTTCAACTGCCACAGAGACACTCTAAGCTAAGTAGAAATAGCCTCTAGCAATGCTCCACCATCACTGAAAGCAGAGCAGATGCACCAGGTCCTTTTCACTTTTCACACACTGTACTGTCCAGGCCATTTCAAATGGATTTTTAATTTGGAGAGCACTTGCTTTAATCATCTGGAAAATGTGTTTTCTTCATGTTGTAATTTATGCTTCCAGTGTGTGTTATTTAGCATTTCATCCTTTAAATCATTTCTGGTGGGCGGCACTGGCTTCGAGTGCCGGGTGTGGCGACGAAAATTTCTGTGTGGAGTTTCTCGTCGTGTTTGTTTCTCCCCCAAGTTTTCTCCGGATACTCTGGTTTCTTCCAGCATTCCAAAGACATGCATAATATTTTATTTGGTCTCTATAAATTGCCCGTTAGTGTGTGAATATGTGTGTGTGCTATGTGTGTTTGTCCTATGATTGATTGGCAAACTGTCCAGGGTTGTTCCTGCCCTCGTGGCCAGAGTTGCCAGGTGCGAGTGGCTTCCTTGTGACCCTAAAACTAGTATTAAGCAGGTATAGAAAATTAATGAATAATTGAATGAATGAATAAATGAATAGATGATTACGACAGCAAAAATAAGAGATGTTGAAGGCAAATCTAGTTTTTGTTATGGTAGTGCAGATCTAATTATGATAACTGGAGAACCTTAGAGAAGGGGCAATAAATAATCCCTGAAGGGCAAAATACAATAACTAAAAATAACATAGGTCTTAATCCGAGCTAGGTTCAAACCAGTGATAACTCATTATTAGATTGAAACTAGCATCAGGAGTCCGCAGATCAGAGAATGTTAGCTTACTAGACCATGGTATTGATAATGATTGTGTGATCAGCTCACCTTAGAAGATAAAAAACATAAATAAAAATAATATCAACAAATAATGGGCAAACAAAAGCAGAGGTCATATATATATGCAATTCAAACACAAGGAAATGGGAGATGTTTTTAAAACACTTGTCTAAAAAAGATAAAATAGTGCTCTGAACAAGGAATATTCTCAGCCGGCCATCTTTTCCAGATTGATTAACTCCACGGAAGTTTGGCCGCCAGTCATGTGAGTTGCCACACCCATCAGAATAGCTAGTCTGGAGCTCTGCCCGAAACTCCAGGGGAGCCAGGAGCTCGAGCCCGAAATTTAGTATTGTGCACTACTATAGCATGCTCCTTTTCAAGTGCTTAAGAGCCATGCTTCTTGCTAACACCAACGCTAAAGTCATGCCTTGTTTCGTACCAGAACAAGAGCAACACTTCCTGTCTGTACCAACGCCGGCCCCATGTGTCATTTCAGAGCAAGAACCACTCTCGTCAATGACGACAGCATCATCATGCCTAGTCTCAGCGCCAGCACCACAGCTCCTGTGAACAGCAGACTCAGCTTTATGTTCCACATCAGAATCACACCACGATTCATCTCCAGTGCCACCTCTAGCCATTGAATCTTGTTATGATTCATCATTAGTGCCATGTCTGACCTCAACTTCAGACTGCCATTCCGAAAGACAGCTTCTGACAGTCCATAGCCCAAACCACATAAATGCGTTTTACCCCCAACTGGTTCTACAGGCCTCGGTGTCTTAGGAGAACTGTGGACTATGCCCCACTATGCTTGTCATGCACAGCGGTCCGCACTGACCTCTCTGTTTACGTTTTGTTTATGTTCTTTTTGTCATGGACACACTCCCTCAGTTTCGCATAGCTGTGTGCAATTTACAAGGGCTGTGAATTTAAGTGGTGTGTTTTCTGCTATTGGGGTGGATCATTTAAGTAACGTAAAAAAAGGTACTCAAGCAATTTAGGTGTGTTTAAATTTGTAGTCTTGTGTAATTCATGTTTCTGTATTCTGTGGATTTATTTCATGTGGATCACATCTCTGTATCTTTATTGATATCTGGACTGCCTCTGTCGTGTTTATTTTAGTTTTTACAGAACATTCTCTGTTAGGTTTTGTTTATGTCTTATGTTTTAACATCAATGTGTAACTTTTAATCTTATGATGATGATGTTATGGGCCATGACACGGACTACATCTACTATCTAATTTGAATCACAAATAAAGTTCCTTCTGTTCCGGAGTCTTCTGCATTGTTTCCATGGTATGGTTCTAGGCTGGCAGTGAGACGCAAACCCTTTATGAACATGCCCACTTATGCATTCCCAACGTCGCAACATTCCTGGGTGTGAACGTTACAGTATAGTGTATTGTTATTTCTACCAACTATTGCTGTATGTCAATATCAAATACTGAGACAATTTACCATCACTTTTTTATTATTTGTTTGTCACATTCATCTCATTTGCTGAGGAGTAATGATATAACACTTACAAACCCGATTCCAAAAAAGTTGGGACAAAGTACAAATTGTAAATAAAAACAGAATGCAATAATAAAAAAATCTTAAAAACTGATATTGTATTCACAATAGAACATAAACAACATATCACATGTTAAAAATGAGACATTTTGAAATTTTATGTCAAATATTGGCTCATTTAAAATTTTGTGACAGCAACACATTTTAAAAATTTGGGATAGGGCAATAAGGGGAAAAACCAAAACCAGATTACAAGTGGCAATAAGTCATTAACATGACTGTGTAAAAAAAGCAAATTTTCCTAATTCTGTGCCAACAAATAGTGGAGCGATATTTCAACAGTGTAAAATTGCAAAGAGTTTGAACATATCATCTACAGTGCATAATAACATCAGATTGAGATAATCTGAAAGAATCTCTGTGCATAAGGGTTAGGGCCAGAAAACCATACTTGGTGTCCGTGATCTTCGGGCTCTTAGACGGCACTGCATCACATACAAGCATGCTTCTTCATGTTTCGGGAATATTTCCAGAGAACATTATGTGTAAACACAATTCACTGTGCCATCTGCCGTTGCCAGCTAAAACTCTATAGTTCAAAGAAGTAGTCTTATCTAAACAAGATCCAGACGTGCAGACGTCTTCTCTGGGTCAAGTCTCCTTTAAAATGGAATGTGACAAAGTGGAAAACTGTTCTGTGGTTAGACGAATCAAAATCTGAAGTTCTTTATGGAAATCAGGGACACCGTGTCATTCGGACTAAAGAGAAAAAGGATGACCCAAATTGTTATCAGCTATTAGTTCAGAAGCCTGTATCTCTGAGGGTATGGGGATGCATTAGTGTGTGTGGCATGGACAGCTTACAGATCTGGAAGGACACCATCAATGCTGAAAGATATATCCAGATTCTAGAGCAGCATATGCTCCCATCCAGACGTCTCTTTCAGGGAAGACCTTGCATTTTCCAACATGACATTACCAAACCACATACTGCCTCAATTACATCATCATGGCTGTGTTAAATGGGGTCAGGTTCTAAACTTTCACCCATAGAAAACATTTGGCACATCATAAAACAGAAGATACGACAAAAAGACAGTTGAACAACTAGAATCCTACATTAGATAAAAAAGGGTTAACAGTCCTATCCCCCAACTTGAGCAACTTGTTTCCTCAGTCCCCAGACCTTTACAGACTGTTGTAAAGAGAAAATGGGATGTTTCACAGTGGTAAACATGGCTATGTCACAACTTTTTTTAAATGTGTTGTTGTTGTGAAATTTAAAATCACCTAATTTTTCTCTTTAAATGATACATTTTCTCAGTTTAAACATTTGATATTTCATCTATGTTCCATTCTGAATAAAATATGAAATTTTGACAAACTTTTACATCATTGCATTCCATTTTATTTACAGTTTGTGCTTTGTTCCAAATTTTTTGGAATCGGATTAGTAAAAAGAGTTAGATGCCATGCTGAGCTAACATTAGTTACTTTTTACACTCTGTTGGATTCACATATAACTCGTTGTGTCAAGTCTTGAGTGCATACAAAAAAATTCAAAATGTGCACAGCTCAAGAGCAATTAATAGAGAGACAGACACTGATTGTGCTAATGCAGGGCCACTCTGGGGCACACACTAAAATAAAGGGGTTTCAGTGTAAGTATTGAGTGGCTGTGTGTTTTCCTCTGCTACTGTGTGCAAACGACAGTAATGCAGGCCAATGGAAAGGGTAAAGGTGACTGTTCTAAATCAGACCCTCCTGAAATTGGCTGCTGCACTCTGTCTTTAGCTCTGACTCTCCTCACTTGCAACTCTGACCTTGTACCCAGAACCATACAATGAAAAGTCACACTCATCTCCACCCCTTAGGGCGGTAGATTTGGGATGTGTGCCTATAGGGATAATAATGTGTCCCTACATCCTTTTGAAATGCACACCAGAGCCCAGTGGTATAAATCATGTCCTGAAAAGTAGCTTCTCAAGGGAAATGAAAGCATCAAGGCAGTCAGCATACTTTTTAGCTCATGGGCAGGTAGCCAGAGTTCCAGCTTGCTTTTTTGATGGGCTTTTGAGAAAGGGGTTATGACATGCTCCATGCCATAGCCCTGCATTTTTAATACAATTACAAGCCTCTCTTAATGCAATCTGGAGCACATCCACAGTATTATGTTCAAATCAATGACAATAACATTAGCTCTTGGTTCATTATTAGACAACCACACTGAATAAAGCTTTTCAAATACTTGTAGTAGAGGGAAACAGTAGATTCAGTTGAATAGCGCCTCTTTACAGGTTTTACAAGGACAGTTGGAAATTACTTATTTAAACGTATTGCTATTTTTTTGTATACATATTTTTGATTGTTCTGCTGTCACATAGTCCTTCAGGAAAAGAATAAATACAGTATGACCAATATGAGATGCATAAAACTAATGTTTGTATCATTTCAATGTGTTTGGCTTTTTAGGATCATAATGGAGAAGAGGACTATGCTAGGCAAAGTAAAGTTTATAAGCCTACTTTATTGTTGTGTTTGTTTGGTTATTATGTCCTTGCTTCAATAATAATAATAATAATTATTATTATTATTATTATTATTGTTGTTATTATTATTGTTATTGGTATTATTATTAAAATAATTTATACTAATAATATTTTATGATAATAAACTTTACAATGTGTACACAACAAACAACATGCTTAGATACAATAGAATAGAAGGAATTAGTTGATTTGTATCACTAAATAAATTAGCCTTTTTCCACAATTTCCACGGTCTTCATTAAAAACACTATTGTGTCTGTGGAAAACAATGGCAGAGCATGCAAAAAGCACGAAATGTGCTTCTTCTTTTACACAGCTCCAATGTCCAAATGGAAGAAGAAATTAGATTTTCTGCTTGGTGCCGGCCCCAAACAAAGTCCCCGCTGGATGTCATGCCACCATGCTGTGCCTTATCAACAGCACTCAGGGTGTGGAATTGAGTCCTGGTGCATATTAAACCACAGGGGGGACAGGGTGAGAATTTAAAATACAGTATAATCTCTTCAGAGGTGCTATTCTTGCTCTCCCTTAACATCAAATGCCTCCATTTCCCCATGGCAGCCTCAGTTAGAGATATAGTGTTAATACTATACTATACTATAGCATGTCATATTTCTGGAATATTTCCTAAAATTATCAGATAATTGTCATACAACAACAATTGCGTTTGTATTCAAAGGGTTGTGGACATATTTCAGAAATGATCTCACCACCCTAATGACAACACTTCCCTTGCTGTAGTTTTATTTATTGTTATAATTTCATAAAGAATGTTTTTTAACCATTTATATTTACATTTACTATTTTGGAATGTCTGCAAAAAAGTTAATTCTTGTTGTCATAAATTTTACAGCTTGACTCTTGAATATATTATTCTTAATATTTTATTGCATTACTGATGATTAAGAAAATTCATCAAGATTGCACCAGTTCCCTTTACATCCAAATGATAATCTGATATCCTAACAAAGAAATAATAAATGAAGTTTTATAATAAATAATCCTACTAGTGCTGTAAGTGGTGGAAATCCACAAATGTCACAACTAAAATCTGAGGAATTATGAGTACATCAGCCACACAACGCAGCATTTGAATATGTCTATTCAGCACACACAGTATAAGGAAACAGATTGTGATTGTTGAGACTTTAGTCAGCAGGGGCCAGCATATGATGCCTGCCTGAGCACCAGCATGCAGCCTAGAATAGCACATTTTTCACAGTCGAGTGCAGCCATACAATATGTATCAGCCACTATCTATCACAATGGACATGCGCTGGGCTGGTTTTGCTCTGGAGACCTACACGTGGAATGATGTGTGCACTGCATCTGTGGATATTACACAGCAGGTTGCTTTAGCAAGCTGTAATTCATATATAATATGGTGGAATCCCATGGAGAATGTGGCCTGATCTTAATTTAGCCACAGTGTTGTTGCTGCAATATAAAGATGCTTGTTATGCTTTTGTCTGGGAGGCGTCACACAGCTGAATCATGAGACCAAAAGACAATTCACACAAAACAAAGGTCTAGGATATTCCCAAAGTTTGGCATTATTCTCTCAGAATCTGATATATTTGGCCAACTATGTTTATACGCACATATAATACAAATATTCAGATAAAAAATATTTTAAAGAATATACAGTATACAATAGGTGCAGTATGCCTTGTAGTGTAACAACATTGTGCAACATTTAGGCAATAATGTGTGTATGTACAGCCAAGTGTTGATGATCATCTGTTAATGAGTGTGATAGCATGAGGAAACTGTTTGTGTGTCTGGTCATTTTTGTGTGCAGTGTTATATATTGCCTGCCAGGAGGAAGGAGCTGAAATAAATTGTGTCCAGTGTGAGTGGAGTCTGTGATGATTTTCTCTGACCGTTTCCTGGTCCTTGAAGTGTACATATCCTGAAGGTTGGGCAGAAGAGCACCAAAATAAATGAAAATACTAGGTACATTCAATTCTAAAAGTAGCTCAGCAGCAAGGGGAATTTGTGAAATATTTCTTTTATAAATTATTTGTTTTATATATATATATATATATATATATATATATACAGGGGTTAGACAATGAAACTGAAACACCTGTCATTTTAGTGT
>JAOUQV010000012.1:4616583-4639349 GCA_028565295.1 Aspidoras spilotus | reverse complement strand
GGAGTCTTTGATACGGATAATGAGGTCAAACTGGTGCCATTAATACAGGTAGAGGACAGAAGAGCTTCATAAAGAAGTTGTTACAGGTCTGTGAGAGCCAGAAATCTTGCTGGTTTGTGGGTGACCAAATACTTCTTTTCCACCATAATTTACAAATAAATTATTTAAAACGCATGCAATGTGATTTTCTATATTTATTCTCAATTTGTCCCTTATAGTAAAAAATTACAGACCTCTCATCTTTCTAAGTAGGAGAACTTGCTCAATCAGTGTATGACTAAATACATGTTTGCCCAACTGTATTTACATGTGATTTTTTTTTATAAATTAGCAAGAATTTGAAACAAATGTTTTGCTCTTTGTCATTATGGGTATTTTGTGCAGAATTTTGAGAGAAAAATGAATTTTGGAATAAGACTGTAACATAAAATGTAGAAAAAAGTTATGAAAGATTTTTATTAAACATTGTTTACTCTTTTGTTTACATTTATAAAGTGTTTTATTTATTTCTATGGTAATGTGTAGTTCTATAAACATAGTAGCAAGCTAAGTGTCAGTAGACGTTTGTGTTGTTTGGAGTTATGTAATCCCAGTTCAGCTGTGGAAGTATTTGTATTGGCAGAGGCGGAATAATTAATGAAATATGCATCATGAATTATGATTTGTTTATTTCCGTTATCTATTAAATGGTGCTTGTAGAGTTGTAAAACTTTTGTACAAGATAAATATGGCGCTCAATATTATGCTGTTATACCAGTTGGCTAATCACCATGGCTATAATTAGCTTCAGCAACCTACAGCTAAATCACAGCACTATTTCTTCTGTCATGTTGCTTAAATATCACGTTCCACAGCAATAAAATTGTAACTACTGTATATAATATGATTGAGTGTTAATGTTCTGTATATAATTTAATGTGTAACATATATGCTGTCTCCCTCTCGCTCTCCCTCACCCTCTCAGTGTGTCAGTAACAGAAACAGTGTCACGCTCAGAGCTAAGCTCAGGGCGAGCCAGTGAGGGAGATGATGACGATCAGGCCCTGCATGATCGTCTGGCTAAGCGAGAGGAGCGCAGGCAAAGGAGGATGAAAGAGGCACTGGACAGACAGAAACAGCAGGAGTTTAACGATGCTCCACTCTACACTTCCTACAGTGTGGAGAGCTCCTCTTCCACCTCTTACCGGGCTTTCAGTGACCAGGACGAAGAACCGGCACTTAACAGCAAGGAAGAGTTGAAGGAGGACGTCATTCCACATAAGGAGATGGAGGATGAAAAGCCACGCAGGTCATACTTGAGGGAGAAGGTGTGTATCTCTAAAACACTGACATGTCCGGCATGAGTACATTCAGTGAGTAACTTCCAGTAATTCAAGTCAAGTTGGTTTTGATGAACTTTATTCACTTTTAGGAATCCTCTGAGGAAAAATCTAAATTAAAAGATGAGGTAGGGCTGCCATTATTGATTTCCTCTCGCTTGCACTTAATGATCACGATGCATCTTGAACCTTGTGGCCCCTGATTCCTTTCTCAGGGCAGTACTGTTCAGGATGCCGTTTGTCCACGTGAAAAATACAACTCTTCAAGTGAAGACCTAGCCGATTCTACAGTTTTTTCGAAGCAGGAAATGGAGAAGGATGATTCAGAAGTAACCAAGGATGTAGAGGAAGTTGAGGAGGATGAGTTAGAGGTGTTTAATCAGAAGGCAGCTGATAAATAGTCTGTAAAAAAAAGTTTTGACTTAGTAAGAGGCTTTATGCTTGTAAACAATGGATAATCAGGGCTTTTGGGGCTTAGAGTGAATTTTATTTTATTCTGAATTGAATTTTTAAGGTTAATAGCAGAGATATCAATTATACATAATGTAGGGCTGTTCAATATCTAAATAGTTAATCATAATTCACATAAATTATTTTAAAAAGTTTCTTCTTCATAAACTGTTACCAAATCCAGAGTTTCGTGCATAACTATTCTGTTACACCCGAAATGCCATATAATATACTATTGTGTAACACATCCTAAAATGTTATATTCTCATTATATCACAGCAACAGAATTGCATCTCTGAATGGTTAGGTTTAGAAGTGTTGTGTGTAGTATTTATGAGGATCCATTAGCAAAAGTGCAATTTAATATTCCTAATTAAGTTTTTTTATTAGTGCATAACAATCTTTAACTATGTTATCTTAAAATTACTTCTTAAAAGAGATTTTTAGAATGAAGGGGCAGCTAGGACAAGTGTGCAATGGAAAGACATGTGCTGTGCTGACTGACATTTTGAGTATAATTGAATATTCTCTTTATGAATTTATCAAAATTAACCTCAACACTTGACAGGAAACTTATGATTCAGTCATAGACGTGTTTGAAAGCAGTAAGTGGTACATAATGACAAACTTAGGATTCACTGCATGCTTGGAGAAGGGAGGGTGAGGGACTGCTATTCATATGTATTCAATAAATAGCAGTATTCAAAATACAGATAACCGCATGATTAATATTTTATTCATTGATCTCCAGCTATAAATGATCAATTGAATTAATTGATTAGATTAATTAGATTAATTGTGCCTTCTTAATCAGCTACTGTATTTCTAAAATATATGTAGCATTATTAAAAGGACTATATGAATATAATTGAATTGAATTATCAGTATGAGTCTTTGCCCCAAAATCTGGACATTATCCACACGTCTATGTTTGATCCCACAGTGTGTCTACAAAAACCTAATACAGTCACAGTCTATTCTTTGTGGTCATGTTTTCTCACACGTTTTTTCAAAGATGGTAACAGCTTGTTGCATGACACGAGTGTATGTCTATGCGTGTGTTGTTTCATCTACCTGTCTTGCATTGTCTTTGAGTGACCTGGATAGTCTTTACCGCTCTGTAAGTTTAGTATTGTACCATATACTGAGTTAATTCTTTATATTGTCAGATGGAGGATGATGATGCAGGAAGAAAGAGCAAGCACCAGAACGGCGGAGTGTATGAGGACGGCAGACAAAAAAAGGTGGAAAGAAGCCAGAGGTGGGTCAAGTCCCACTGTCAATGACTGTGATCAATGTGATCATTAGACTGTACTCTTGGCATTTAAAAATTAGGGGAAGCAAATACAGGTGCTGGTCATAAAATTTAAATATCATGAAAATGTTTATTTATTTATTTTCATAATTTGGGGCAGTCGTAGGCGTGTGGTTAAGGAACCCTGGTTAGATTCCAAGTAACGCCAAGTCAAGGCTGAAGTGCCCTTGGGCAAGGCACCTAACCCCCAGTTGCTCCCAGGTGCTGTGCTGGCTGGCTGCTCACTGCTCCGGGCACGTGTGCTCACTTTACTTGTGTGTGTGTATGTGTGTTTCACTGCACGGATGGGTTAAATGCAGAGGACCAATTCCGCTGTGTGCAAACATAGTGGCAAAACGGATCACTTTTAAAAGAATTTACAGATAAATAATTCCATTTTAAAAGGGAAACTTGTATATTATACACATATATTACACACAGATTGATATATTTCAAGTGTTTATTTATTTTGATTTGATGATTTATAACTGACAATTAATAAAAAAACCCAAATTTACTATCTCCCACTGACACCTGGCACAAGCATGACAAGACACAAAATGTTATTGCTTATAAAGCTGGCTGTTCACAGAGCTTTGTATCCAAGCACATTAATACAGAGGCGAAGGGAAGGAAAAGCTGTAGTAGGAAAAAGTGTACATGCAATAGGAATAACAGCACCCTGGGGAGGATTGTGAAACAAAACCCATTGAATATGCAAGACATGGGTTTCAGCTGTTGCATTCCTTGTGTCAAGCCACTCTTGAACAAAAGAGAGCATCAGAAGCGTCTAAAGAGAAAAGGGACTGGACTGCTGCTGAGTGGTCCAAAGTTAAGTTCTCTCTTGAAAGTAAATTTTGTATTTTCTTTAGAAATCAAGGTATCAGAGTCTGGAGGAAGAGAGGAGAGTACAAGTACCTGGTTTAAGGACCATGGTATCCCTGTTCTTAACTGGGCAGAAAACTCACCTGACCTTAACACTATAGTAAATCTGTTGGGTATTATAAAGAGCAAGATGCGATACACCAGACCTAACAATGCAGAACAGCTAAAGACCACAATCTTGGCTCTCATAACACCTGAGCAGTGCCACAGACTGACTGACTCTATGCCACGGCACATTGCTTTTTGAATGGAATTACTGAAATAAATCAACTTTTTCATTATATTTTAATTTTATGACCAGCACCTGTTTATAAATCACTAATACACAGTTCCACTGTGCTAGAATATGCCTTATCTACATAAGTAGATAGAAAACTGGAAAAAGTATAACAAGTTCAGTCTTCAACTCACATTAGTCTTTGTGTAAAATCACAGATGAGCTCCTGAAGTCTGTGTGGCTTTTATCTGCATTCCATGCCTGTATGTGGATTGGCTATGCGGAATGAGTGTGATGCAATTATTTGCCTTAGTGTGTCTTGGAAGAAAAACTTGCACCAAATTAGGGGGAAGAAATCACATAAGTAAGATTATAAATTAATTTTCTTCTGCTTAATCCACAAGGAGTAATGGCCAGGGCACAAGGGCAGGAACAACCCTAGACAGGGCGCCAATCCATCACAGGGCATAAACACACAGTCGCACACATTCATAGGTCCACATTAAAGACACCAATTAACCTAGCATGCATGTCTTTGGAATGCTGGAGAAAACAGGAGCACCCAGAGAAAACCCACACGAACATAGGGAGAAAACATAAACAGCACAGTGAGGTGACAACATTACCACTGCACCATCGAGCCGCCAAAATTAAAAGTAAATATATAAAATTAATAATTTAGAAATAACAGCAAGGAAGTGCTATGAATTATTTTGTTCTTATAGGAGAGTTAAAGCAAATACAAACCTAATTCGAAAAAGTTTGGACAAACTACAAATCGTAAATAAAAACAGAAAGCAAAGATATAGAAGTTTCAAAATTCAATATTTCATTCAGAATAGAAAATAAATGATCAAATATTTAAATTGAGAAATGTATCAGTAAAATTAGGTGATATTAAATTTCGTGACAACACATTTCAAAAAAGTTGGGACAAGGCCATGTTTACCACTGTGAGACATTCCCTTTTCTCCTTACAACAGACTGTAAATGTCTGGGGACTGAGGAGACAAAGTGCTTAAGTTGAGTGATAGGAATGTTAACCCATTTTTGTCTAATGTAGGATTCTAGTCGCTCAACTATCTTAGGTTGCATCTTCCATTTTATGATGTGTCAAATGTTTTTTCTATCTGGACTGCAGGCTGGCCAGTTCAGTACTTCTTCTAAACAGCCATGATGCTGTAATTGATGCACTATGTGGTTCTTTCCTGAAAGAGACGTCATCTGGATGGGAGAATATGTTTGCCACAGTCTATTTTAAATGAGTCTTGGCCGAGAGAAGACGTCTGCGCTTCTGAATCTTGTTTAGATACGGCTTCTTCTTTGAACTATAGAGATTTAGCTGGCAACGGCGGATGTCACAGTGTATTCTGTTCACAGATAATGTTCTCTGGAAATATTCCTAAGACCATTTTGTTATTTCCAATACAGAAGAATTCCAGTATGTGATTCAGTGCCGTCTAAGGGCTGAAGATCAATGTCACCCAGTATGGTTTTCCATCCTTGACCCTTACACACAAAGATTATTCTAGATTCTCTGTCTTTTAATAAAATCTAATATCTTTGAATGATATTATGGACTGTAGATGATGATATGTTCAAACTCTGAAATTTTACACTGTGGAACTCCTTTCTGATATCATTCCACTTTTTGTTGGTCCAAAATTAGGGGGATTGGTAACCATCTTCCCATCTTTACTTCTTAGATTGCTGCCACTATAAGATGCTCTTTTTATACCCCGTCATTGTAATGACCTCTTGCCAATTAGTCCTTCACTGTTCCTTTTGCTGTCACAAAGTTTAAAATGAGCTAATATTTGGCATGTGACCTTGTGGCACAATACCTTGTGAATACAATAAAAGTTTTTGAAATTTGTAAATTGCATGCGTATTACATAGCGTATTACATGCTATTTTTCATTCAATTTGGACAAATTGGAATAAATGCAAAATATGTTCATTAAAATAAATTATTTATGTTCTGTAAAGTTAAAGAAATAGTGGACATTATTAAAATATATACAATCTTGTTACTCACACAGAATGTGCTTTTCAAACCCATGTGATAATTTCCAGTCATTCAATACAAGCCAGTAATTCAAGACTGTTAACTTACACAGAAGGTCTCTGATGTGTTTGTGTATGTCTCTGTGTGTGTGTGTGTGTGTGCGAACATAAGTCGTGGCAGTGCACACTCTTCTGACAGTCCAGCAGCAGAGGAAGGAGATGACAGGGAACAAACACGTCTGGAGACTGAGAGGAAGCTGGAGGAGCTTAAGAGAAGGAGAGACGAGACGGAGAGCGAGGAATTTGAGAGGATGAAACAGAAACAGCAAGAGGCTGAGGCTGAGCTTGAGGAGCTGAAGAGGAAGAGGGAGGAAAGAAGGAAGGTGCTGGAGGGAGAAGAGAAGCTAAAGAAGCAAGAAGAGACTGAGAGGAAGGCAAAAGAGGAGGTCTGTTAAATGAGTTTCAAACATTCCATCCTTCCATTCGAGTGGAAGAATGTTTGCTTAAGATTGATTTGTGTCTGTATTTAATGTGTTCTGAGGCAGATCTTTGCTTGAATTTAAGTGAAAGTGATATATTTACCACTATGCTTCCACACAGCGGAATTGGTCCTCCGCATTCAACTCATCCGTACAGTGAAACACACATTTATACACATTTGTTAAATAAGCATATATGCCCGGAGTGGTAAGCAGCCTCCACAGTGCCCAGGGAGCAATCTGGGGTTAGGTGCCTTGCCCAAGGGAACATCAGCCCTATTTGAGCTTTTCTGTATTTTTTTGCCTATCATTTTTAGCTCTGGTTATATCAAGTTATATTCTGATAATTAAACCTCTATAAAAGGAACACATGCTTTACATTCTTGCACCAAATCTCAGTGGCATTCTTTTAATAGTTAAGATAATATTTGACTGCATCTCTGTCACAGAACACAATTCTCCATATATGGACACATAATTTTTTTTAATTTTCAGACAGGAATCACCATGGACTATAATGTTTGCAGATGACATTGTTATATGTAGTGAGAGCAGGGAACAGCTCGAAGAGAACTTGGAGAGGTGGAGGTATGCTCTGGAAAGGAGGGGAATGAAAATCAACATTTGTAAGACAGAATACGTGTGTGAATGAGAGGGAGGGAGGGAGAACTGTCAGGCTACAGGGAGTCACAAAGGTGCAGGAATTCAGATACTTAGGATCAACTGTCCAAGCAGATGGGAAGCATGGAAAAGAGACGAATAAGAGAGTACAGCAGGATGGAATGAATGGAGAAGTGTCAGGAGTGTTGTGTGACAAAAGGGTTGCAGCAAAAATGAAAGGAAAGGTTTTTAAGAGAGTAGTGAGACCAGCCTTGAAAACAGTGTCACTGACTTAGAGGTAGTTGGTGTGAAAGCAGAAGATGCAGAGGACAGAGTAAGGTGGAAAAGACTGACACGCTGTGGCGACCCCTGATAAAAGGAAGAGGCCAAAAGAAGAAAAAGAGAAAGATTCTTTATAATTTTCCCTTTTTAATTTCTTATGTTCCAGTGACACGTGTTTAATCCTGACAAAATTATAACTCCTTTTTATTGGTATCGCTTTCCCACTGATACTGCCGTTTCAACCCATTGTCCGAGGACTTCTTTAACTATGTGCGATGCAGATTAACATTATTTAAACGCTTGCTTCGTATTCAAGGCTCAGAATATATTTTTTTTATTATATTATGCAAATGTCCCTACAGACACATATATACTTTAATCTTTTATCTTGACCATGCCAGTCTGCACGTGCCAGTCTTGTCTGCATTGTGGTACTAACAAGCCCCTTGTTCCTAATTAAGAGGTGGAGTAAATAAAGAACTAATTAAACAGCACAAAGCTCTGTGTGTGATGGCCGAGCCAAGAGCTCGCCGTGCGGGCTTAAAAAATACAGCTATATGATTTCCCAACTGAGATTGAATTCACTGCTTTATTAACATGCTACTGTTTCCTTGTTCAGGAGGAGAAGAGGCAGATGAAAGAGGAGATAGAGAGAAGGAGAGCGGAGGCTGCTGACCGGAGACAGAAGTTCGGGGAAGAAGTAGACGGAGATGCAAGCAAGCCATTTAAGTGTGTAAGCCCTCGCGGATCCTCTCTGAAGGTGAGAGCCCACTCATTTCATTTTTCCACTTTTCTTCTGTGTCAGAGTAGTGTGTGTCCTGTGTCAGTGACTCCACCAATGCATGTCCCTGCAATTTATTGAGATGAAGCACAACTTTTGAGCATGAAGAAAAAATAGTTTTAGCAAAAAATATTGTTTGAAAATGTTTGTCTCTGTCCATTACACAGACTGATATATTTCAAGTGTTTATTTGTTATTTGATGATTATAATTGACAACTTATAAAAAAACCCAAATACAGTGTCACAATAAGAATATTGTGAAACCGTGACACCTGGTGCCACACTCTAATGAGCTAATTAACTCAAAACACCTGCAACCGACATTAAATGGTCTCGCGGTTTAGTTCCATAGGATCCACAATCATAGCGAAGACTGCTGACTTAACAGTTGTAAAAAAACACTGACACCCTTAGCTCAAGAAGTTTTAGCACACCTCATGCTTCCTGCTGGTAACTTTTGGGAGATGCTGCTTTCATTTTTCAACAGGACTTGGCACCTGCACACATTACCTAGTTTAAGGTCTCTGGTATCCGTGTTCTTAATTGACCAGCAAACTTACCTGAACTTAACACTATACAAAATCTATGTGGTACTGTAAAGAGAAATATGCGACATGTCAGACCTAACAATGCAGTACAGCTGAAGGCCACTATCGGAGCAACGTGGGCTCTCATAACACCTGAGCAGTTCCATAGACTGATCGACTTCATGCCACGCCACAGTAATTCGGGGAAAATAAGCCCCAACGAAGTACTAAGTGCTGTACATGCTGATACTTTTCATGTTCATATTTTTCAGTTGGAAAGCATTTTTGTATTGGTCTAAAGTAATATTCTAATTTTCTGAGATACCTAATCTGGGTTTTTTATTAGTTGTTAGTTATAATCATAAATTTTTTTTAATGGAATTACTAAAATAAATAATCTTTTTCGTAATATTCTAATATTATGACCAGCACCTTACAGTACCAGTCAAAAGTTTGGAAACACCTTCTCATTTAGCTTCATGATGTAGTCACCTTGAACGGTTTTCCAACAGTCTTGAAGGAGTTCCCAGAGGTAATGAGCACTTGTTGGTTGCTTTGCTTTCACTCTATGGTTCATCTCATCCCAAACCATCTCAGTTGGGTTTAGATCAGGTATTTGTGGAGGCCAGATTATCTGATGCAACATTCCTTCACGCTTTCTTGGTCAAATAGCCGTTACATAGCCTGGATGTGCTGAAAAACAAATGATGGCCCAACTAAGCAAAAACCTTATGGGATGGCATATCTCTGCAAATGTAGTGGTAGCCATTCTGGTTAAGTGTGCCTTGGCTTTTGAATAAATTGCCACCAGTAAAGCACCCCAATACCTTCACACTTCCTCATCCATACTTCACACTAGGAATGACACAGGTAGGAACCACCCGCTCACCTTTTCTGTATCTTACCAAAACTGGAACTAAAAATGTCAAATTTGGACTCATCAGACCAAAAAACAGATTTTACTGGTCTGATGTCCAATTCTTGTGTTCCTTGGCCCAAGCCATACTCTTCCCCTGGTCTTCCTTACAAGTAGCTTCTTTGAAGCAATTTGACCATAATGTCAAGATTCACACAGTCTTGTGATGTTTGTGCTACTTGAACTCTGTGAAGCATTTGGGTGGGCTTTTATCTGGGGTGCATTTACTTGTGGTTTCTGAGGCTGGTAATGATGAACTTTTCCTGTGCAATAGAGGTAACTCTTGATCTTTCCTTCCTGAGGGGCTCCTGATGAGACCCAGTTTCCTCCTAAAGTTTGATGGTCTTTGCAACTGCATTTAAGGATACGTTCTTGAATTTTTTATGATTGACTGACCTTCATTTCCTAATATAATGATGTAATGTCATTTTTTTAAATATTTAGTTGAATAGTTCTTGCCATAATAAAGATTAGAACATTACTCAAATAGGGCTGTATACCTCTCTACCTCTTCACAACACAACCGATGGTCTCAAACATGTTAAAAGGGCAGGACAATTAAGAAATTATCTCTTGACAAGGCAAAGCTGTTGAAAACAATTCCAGCTGACAAAGCTGATTAAGAGAATGCGAAGAATGTGCACAGCCGTAATTAAATCCAAAGGTGCCTACTTTGAAAAATCTCAAATCTGAAACAAGTTTTATTTTGCTTGACACTTTTAAGTTGCTTCCATGTACTACATGCTTCCTGTTGTGTTCCTTCATAGTCTGGATGAAAAATAAAATAAATGAAAACATTGAATGAGAATGTGTGTCCAAATTTTGACTGTTAGTGTAAATAGTTATATATGTACATTTATACACAGCGCTTCACTTTTTCAACATTTTATGTTACAGCCTTATTCGAAAATAGATTAAATAAATTTTTCATTCAAAAACTGTTATTGAGCACTTCTTCTTTGCCCAGATAATCCATTCACCTCACAGGTGCAGCATAACAAGATGATTTTTGCACATATGGTGGTCAGAAAACAATTCAGTATTGCCAATTGCACGCTCCCTCAAAACAAGCAACATCTGTGGCACTGTAACGTTTTGTATACATATAAAAAGTACAAAATCTAATGTGACCTGGTTAATGAGTATTTTTAAAACTCTTCTTATCTCATGGGATTTTTATGCGCACTTCTACTGAGCTTTTTGATAGGCCAAAGCACAAAGTATCCAGTGACAGGTCTCTAGGCAGTAATGCTTTATTGATGAGAGAGGTCAGAGGAGACTAGCCAGACTGGTAAGGCTATGCTCAATCTTATGACCAGTCTTTATTACTTTTGGTGAGCAATAAAGAACCTCAGAATGCATCTAACATGCCAATCTGATTTGGACCATCATGTGCCATTCCTGTCATTCTAGACATTACAGAAATTCATATATTAGTTGAGAACGTGATCTTTATGTTTTATTTTTTTGTATTGCATTGTTACAGCCTGATTGGCTGATTAAGATATTGCATCCTTGTGCAGCAGGACATGTCTTGCTCATACAGTGGATAGTAAGTGTATGGAATAAACCTTCATAAATGTCCATAAAGGCAACTGTAATGACAGTAAATGCGTGAATCAGGTGCAGAATATATTTTTATATTTTTTTGCATTTAACTTTAAATAGTGTTTTGTGTAAAAGTGTTAAAGCTATAAAACTTTTTGTACAATAGAGCAATAGCTTTGTAGCTCATAGTACCTCTGGTATGACCGAATAACATAAGCAAGTCATGCATTAGTGATGTCAAATAATCATTCATTATCTTCTGCTTAATCTAAACGAGGTCAGGGGCCAGTCAGTGCCCACCCAGCAACTATGGGCGCAAAGGCGGGAACAAATAGACAGGCTGTACTCCATCTTGGGGCACACACACACAGGAACACACACATGCACATATTAAGAGCTATTTTAGAGATTAATTAACCTAATGCACATATTTTTGGAATGTGGGAGCAAACCGGAGCACTCGGAAAAACCCGTGTGAACACAGGGAGAACATGCAAATTCCACACAGAAATTTTCCAAGTTGCCCCATCCGGGGATTATCCCTGAGTCCCTTTTGCTGTGAGACAACAGCATTACCTTCTGCGCCGACGTGCCTCCCCCTCAAGTAGTCAAACTAAATTCATGCTGCTTCAAAGTCAGAAGAATGTTATACAAATCTCTTATTATAGTTTATTGGGATAGCCTTAAGTATTCATAAAACTCATGTTCATCACCATAATGTGACATGGCAGAAATACACTACAATACAAAAATGATCTGTCAGAAACATTCTGATATAAGCCAGACTGGAAAGTGTCCTGACACACAGTCATATGTCATCTCAAATATATGTCACATGTATCAGGTGTTATTTCTAATATATGTCGAATGACTACGGAAGCATACTGATTCCGACTTATCTCTCTATGGAGAGCCTTAAGCTTGCATAATATTATAGACCATTTCAATGAGTTCAGAAAAGAAAACAAGCACATTCTGGAACCTAATATACATTTTTTCCCAGGTCATCATACATATTTGTCTTTTTTTTTTATTTATTTTTTATTTTTCTGGGTAGTGAAGTAAAATATACAGTATTTAAAAGACAGAATGAGATAGTGTTGCTGCTACCAACGGTGTGTGGCTACAAACGGAATGCAGGAAGGCCATTAGACTAATAGGATTACTGAAAGCACATTTAAACAGAACTGTTTAAAACATGCCAGGGAATGGGGAATTTCCTGAAGGGAGTATTTTAGGAACTCCCACATTCGCAAGCTTCAGCAATAGGATGGGGTGGGACAGTTGGGACAGTTTGTGTGAGTGTGTGTGCGTGTGTTTTGTTGTTTGCTTTGCAAGACTACTTACCCCCCCCCAGCCCTGTTGTCATATATCATAAACATTCTGTAGTTCCCACAGAGATTTTGGGCTGGAAAAGAGTCCTGCTTTTCCTGGCGCACTGACAGAATAAAGAGAACAGTCTAGTCTTACTGCATCTCAGCTATCTGTGTGGGTGTGTGTGTGTGTTCTATAGAGAAAATATCTTTTGACCTTGTGAGGACATAGCAAATGTTTTTCATTTGTCCTTCAAAATGCCAGTCTATTCATTTGCATTTGAATGGTTATATAGGGGTTAGGTTTAGGTTTAAGGTTAGCAGTAATAACTGTCAGTTGTTCATGACCAACACGGTGAGATTTCAATTCCTTTATCTGATCTCTTTCTGCAGATTGGTGAAAGAGCTGAATTCCTCAACAGATCAGCACAGAAGAGGTATTTAAACAGATTTTCTTCTTCTTTTCAGCATCTTTTTTAACAGATTTCATAAACAGAACTTGTCTTTCCTGAACATGTGAAGCTTAAAATCATATGATTATCTAAATAAGCAATTTACAATTATAATAAATTAATTACTGTTACTTTGTAAACATGTAGATTAATTAAGCTAATTCACTGATGGTATGTATTGTCCCATGTGTGTGTGTGTGTATGTCTGTTTGTGCTGTATATGGTGTGAATCAGTTCAGTAAAGGTGTCTCACTCTCCTTTGGTGTCGAAGATTGATAACAGACTGGAGCAGTACACCACGGCTGTCCAGGCGAGTACCACACCCAATATTGGTAACAACATTTCACCTTCATATTTCACCAAAGCACAGCACACATGTTATAGCCACAATTATCAGAATGCCATGCACTGATTAATTCATCAATTACTTCGCAAGTCTCTGTGGTATGACACAGAGCTCATTTAATACTTTGTGGCAAACATCAAAATCATATAAGTGTCCTATAATAGAGTGGTGCCCTGCCTAGGTTTATTCCTGCCCTTGCGCCCAGACATGCCAGGGGATCTTTTTTATCTGATAGAACAAAGCATTGAGACTTTTTCATTGAACTGCTACTTTCAATTTTATCTTTTTATGAAGCTCCTTTGAGCAAGAAATGAATAAAATTATGCTGATCAAATTTATTCATTTTCTATACCCACTTATTCCTGGTTTTAGGGTCACGGGGAATCCGGTGCCAACCCAGCAACTCTGGGCGTGAGGGCAGGAACAACCCTAGACAGGGTGACAGTCCATAATAGGGCACGCACACACAATCTCACACACATTCACACACTAACGGGCAATTTAGAGACACCAATTAACCTATCATGCATGTCTTTGTAATGCGGGATGAAACCAGAATACCCAGAGAAAACCCGCAGGAACACGGAGAGAACATGCAAATGCCACACAGAAATTTCTCGAGGCGTCCCACCCGGGGCTCAAACCCGGGATTTTCTTGCTGTAAGGCCACAGCACTATCCACTGCGCCACCGTGCCACCCATGCTGATCAAATGTCAGTCTTATATGTGATGTTAAACTTATTAACTGAACTGATGAGAATGTACATGTTACAGAGTAGTGTTTTGGATAGTAGTATTTATATGAATAATATTTTTAAAGAGTCTCTCAATCATATGCACACAGTGTGGATTTGAAATTATTACAGTAGAATTAATAAAGTGTCTATGGGAAAAAACTCACCTCTTATCGAATATACTTGTGTTTTGTAATATAAATTATTATGTTATAAGTATAAACCTTCGGGAAATACACAAGGATATAAAACGTTCTCTTTCTTCCAGACACTGGGAAACGATTCATAGATCTATTCATAGATAATAGAATGCATCTAAAAATATATTGAATTTGTAAAATGTTTAAAAGTAGTAAGTGTCAGTGGAATGGTGTCATCAGATGTGCACACAGTGTCAGCTATCTAGGAGTGTAATACAGTAGATCAGTGGTAGACAATCTTGGCCCTGGAGTGCCGAGTTTGCAGATTTCTCTTTTCTAACAAACATACTAAACCTGGCAATTAACAGCTGAGTTGAATCAGGTGTGCTTGAGCACGAATCCAGGACCAGGATTGCCCACCTCTGCAGTAGATATACTGTATTTATGCATCTCGGTCATTACTGCATAAGTCACTCTATGTACTGTATGTAGTTTTGTGCACATATAAAAAGATTAAGGCCTATTATTAGGATTCAAATGCAGTATTCTTCACCTTTCTATTAACCATTTCATATACTCTACATGCTCTTGAGAGTTTTTAACTATCAGTCAATCTCTCTTTCACTCTGCCTCTCCTGTTTAGAGTAATAAAGAGGTGCGTTCACCCCGTGTGGCTGCAATTGACCTGCCCATGTTTTCTGATGGTGTGAGAAACATTAAGAGCATGTGGGAGAAGGGCAACGTTTTCAGTTCTCCCATCAGCACACCCTCCAGCAACAAGGTCAGCCACATCCAGTCACAGAACATTGACAGCCTGTAAGCCCTTATTTCATGCCTATCTGTCCACCCTAGCACCCTGACCATTGACTCACAAGGAGTTTTTTCTTCTTGCAGGATGCAGCTGGTATAAAGGTGGGTGTCGCAGGCCGCATCAACGATTGGCTGAACAAAACACCGGAAGCCAGCAAAACGCCAGGAGGAAGACCTGTGGTAGGTTACAAGTGCTGACAATCACAAATGCTTTGCACACCTCTGTATCTATGTATTGTTTGCCAGATTAGGACATAAGCAGCTGAGAATTTTGTCTTGCTGGCACCACCTAGTGGACATGGTTTCTTTACTTTTCCAAACCAATGTAAGGAATGCAGGGGTTAGATGGCTTTTATGTAGCTGCCCTTTATATACCATTTGATTTATTGCAGTCTGTCGTCATGTGGTAGTCACTTGTGCTTTATCTATATTATGGAATTTTGCACTGCAAGCATATATCTCTCCTCATTGCACTAGACTGCTTAGTTTAATGGTGCAATTTAATGTTTCTATAGATCATAATGTCATTGCATGGATACTGTTAGAAAAGTGGGATTAATATTACTGCTGTCAATACTTCAATACATATAATAATATAATATAATATTTAATTAATTATTTGGTAGATATAATTTTTTTCCATCCCATAAATAGTACCATGAAACAGGTTTAGTTTCAAAGACAACTGGCAAGCCATTAAATTACACTATATTTCCAAAAGTATTTGCTTACCTGCTTTGACTCACATATGAGCTAATCCATAGGGTTCAATATGATGTCGACCCATCCCATCTATTGCAGCTAGAACACCTTCCACTCTTCTGGAAAGGAAATCGCATTCGTGAGGTCAGACACTGACATTGGATAAGAAGGCTTGGCTCACAGTCTCCGCTCTAATTCGTCCTAAAGATGTTCTATTGGTTTAAGGTCATTACTCTGTGCAGGCTAGTCAAGTACATACCCACCAGACTCTGTTATCCATGTCTTTATGGACCTTGCTTTGTGCATTAGTGCACAGTAATGTCGAAGAGGAAGGGGCCAGCTCCAAACTGTTTCCACAAAGGTGTGGCCATGGAAGCGATTGGAACATCTGATTCCGATAATTTGGATGGGTGAGCAAATACTTTTGGAAATGGAAGTATTGAAGATGGAGATTTATTTGTTGAGACAAAATAATAAGACTTGCATTTACCATTGCTATTTAAGTCACAGTCAGCAGAGGGTCATATACATTGCAAACTGCTACTTTAAACCTTCCAGTAGGTACAGACTATGAACCTCTTTACACAGAGGGTGATATAGTGTTTTGACCGTGAATATAGTTTTATACACTCAGTGGCTGATTTCCTGACTCACTGAGGGAGCACATGCTTTCTTGGAAGCAAGTGAGCGGGTATAGCAGGCTAGAGGAAGGAATTAAAATAATGAGGCAGAAAATAGAAACCAGATGAAAATATACTGTATCATGCACAACATTCCTACATTTTAATAAGGAGGAAGCTATTGTGCAACAGCTTGCACTGAAATTCTGCATGCATCTGTTTGAAATTTTGTATTTTCTGAAACTTAAATCTGATGTGTAGATAGTGTAAATTACCATTTTACTAGCACCAGAGAATGGTGAGTTACAGTGCCCATGGTTTGTTAGATATTCTGAATGTTTTTTTTCTGTTTGTCCTCTGTCTGCTTAAGTTTCCCCCTGTCGCCTAGATCAGTTCCTCAGCCTTGCTTTCCTCTGGGCTATTCTCTTCTGTCCCCTCTTCTCCTTTGTCTGTGCTGAGGAACAGGTAGGAGTAATGCCTCTGCGGCATCTTTCTCCTTCTCTTCTGATAGATTGTTGCACATGCGTCTATTTGGTAAAACACATTGTTTTAGCCCTTTATGTCTGACATAACTCTCAATCTCTCTCTCTTGCTTTCTCACTCTCTTCAGGACCTGAAACCAGGCGATGTTACTGGCAAGCGCAATCTATGGGAAAATAAAAGTTCCTCTGCTACCAAGGTAACCTTCTACATAACTGTAGCATCCATTAGATTTTTTTTTTTATACGGAAGAATTCTATATTTTCCCAGAATGGAATTTTAAAATGTTTCTTCATGCTTAAAACAGCGACTGTGTTTGTCTCGCCATTTTGGTTTGGTGATATTAAAATAAGATATCACTTCAGTATTTAACCCTCATTATTTCAACATAAATATAATAATAAGTGATTGGTGCCAGTTAGCTGAGCAGTAATACTTTGTGTTTTTGTTTAAAGCCTTCCTCCTGCTAGTTGTCGTCAGAATTGGCTTCCTTGAGGAGGTAAATGTTCATTTATCATAAAAGGGATACACAGCTGATTATGTTCACAGAGTCATCAAGCAAATTCACCTGCTGTGTAACTTAATGCTTTTGTCTATAAGCTTCTTGCTCTTCTCTCTTTAGTTCTCACTGGTATAGAAGTGAAAGTGGGGGAGTTAGACATATTGCTAGTTGCTAGTCGCATTTAAGCACTTTAAGCAATTTCTAAAGCCTCATGTATTATTTGATGCACCATGCAGTGCTTAATTTATGCAATGCGCTATCACCACAATGGATAGTTTTACTTACTGTCTTTTATATTTCTATGTTCTGCCTCTAAATATAAACACACACAACACCCAAAGACACACACATAAAACGACACATACGCACTACACATGAAATGCTGAGTATTTTGTTACCTTCTATTTTAACACATTCCAATTATAGTTGCTTTGAGTTCCTACATTATTACACACATATTCACACATATCCTGAACAGCTGCCAGATAGAAAATCAGATAGAATCATCTATGGCCCTGTATGCTAAAGCTGAAAAGACATGCCCTAGCCTTGACTCTCCTGCATGAAGACACATGGTTTTATAGAGATGATGGGCCCCGTGTAAGGCAACACAACTGAGATATTTATTTTCAATGCTCTATCTTAAGCAATATCTAAGTTAAACATGATGTGTAGTTAAACAGGCATGTAGTGGCCATGTTAGAGCCAGGCCAGGTCTGAGGTTAGTCACTCTGCTGTACCCTTGACCATAAATTAATGCTGAGGGATAATGAAGGGAAAGCTGTATTAATGGCCATAATGATGGACAAAACATTTGGTTTTAAATTGAGTTTTTAATTTCACCAGCCATGAATAGCAGGCGTTTAGAGACTGAGCATTCTTCCAGGAATATAACCTACAACGCAAGATTTGGGGTATACAGTTTCTTTTATTTTTATAAGCATATCTCTTCATTTATCTGTAAAAGGTTATTGTTTGGTGAGATAGCACTATCTGTCACAGACATAGGGTTCATGTACTGCTAGACAAGTTTATAAGATGCAGCCAATCGAGAGGATGTGTGGTGATGTATCTTACTTGCCTTACTTCATGTTGCATATCTTTTGTATTTTAAAATAGTAAATTGTCACTTAAATTTAGGTTTATTTGAATTGTGCACAAATTGCCGGGAACAGTTGTACATTGAAATGCTAAGTCTAGTGCCAGCAATAAAGCTGTTTATAGTGAAGGCACAATAAAGTCTGTCTTATCTGGGGTTTCCAAAGGATGAAGAAATAAGATGAGGCAAAATAAAAATACTGGCACTATATGCCTTAATTCTGTCAAGGGTTTATATACAAGACTGAACCTCTGCCTCTTTCATGGAAATCAGATTTAAGATATTTACCTAAGAAGTCTCAATGGTCTCAAACTGACAAGCTGAAATGCCAAGGGATACTTTAATTAGAAATAAAGAAAGAAAGATCAACATGGTGTCACAAAGCACTACTCAAGCAAATTTGAACTAGCTGGCATAGTAAGATCGGAGCCACACAGCAAAACAAGTGACACAAGCATGTTGAGTGAGAGAGAGAACGGTGACTCAGGCTTCAAGATATGGTTGGACTATTTAATTGGCAGGAAAGTCCTGGGAATAGATTATATAATCCTGTAGTATAATGGCAACCAGTCCCAAGATGGAATGTAGATCCATCCGTTCTATATTAAGAATATATCAACTGACATACAGTATTATGGCACTTTTACAATACATGGTCCCTACTCGACTTGGGTCAAGCTCTATTCCACGTCTCATATTTGGTCCCAGGTAACTGTAATTTTATATGTTTTGCTCCAAGCGAGCCGAATAGTGTCTAAATGTGTAATCATTAGAACGCACTTATTTGCCAGAGCATGAAATACACATGTCCAGCTGAAACTAGCTATGGCAGAGCATTGTTAAACATTCTGCCTCTGTCCTCTTCTCCTATCTACGATAATTAAAAGTGGTGTGACCAGAGAAACTGCGAGCGGAAAGGTGTGTGTGTGTGCACGTATTTTAGGATAATATTTAGATTTAAAAGTAAAAGAATGCACATACTTAAATAGAAAGACAAAGATCTGGTATAATTTGCTCATTGTTTCATTGTTTAAAGTAAACACTTGTAAAATCTATGAATACAGTTAAAAGAGTAAGGAGAAAACATTTTCTTATCTTTCTGAGCGCATGTGTTTCACAACGACACTGGGTAAATTTCGTGTGAATGAAAAGGCAACCATGCTCCAGGGACCGAAAAGCAAGTAGAGCTGAAACGAGTCAAAGAGAGACCATGAAGTGGAAAGTTCCCTAGAGGGAAATACAGAAGTCATAGATATATAAAAGGGATCAACTTCAGGGGTTACAGGTGCTGCTTTTCTAGTCCAGGGTTTAAATCTTGAGGCATATAAAAAACCTCAGACTTCCCTAATGTATACACTGTATATCACTAAACTATGTTGATGGCTATTCTGGAGTCTGAACAGATTAATTCTTGCAAAGTTTTAGTATGCAGTGACTCAGTCTCAGCTCTATAGAGTGTCAGGACATATGAATCCAGGAGTTCTGTTAAGAATTGGAAAGATAAGAAGACAGAGGATCTTGCAAATATTTATAAAATTGGCAACAAAGGAGTCAATAGAACGAATAAGTCAAGAATCTGGTAGCAATGCAGCTAAAATGTATTCAAACTGCTGTTAAACCCCAGTAAGGAATAAGACAGGAGTTTTTATGTGTGTCTGTAGTTTGTCTATGGGGATAGCTTTTAGTGTGATGCCATCAGACCCAGGAGTCTGTGAGATGGATAAATAAGAATTTTCAAATATGCATTCTTCGGGTCAATTAAAGAAACTTTATTGTCTGTAAACACAAGTGTGTTCGTGTGGGTTTTCTTCGGTACTCTGGTTTCCTCCCGCATTTCAAAGACATGTATGATAGTTTAATTGGTATCTCTAAATTGCCCATTAGTGTGTGAATGTGTGTGTGTGATTGTGTTTGTGTGCGCCCTATGATGGATTGTTGCCCTGTCTAGGGTTGTCCCTGCCTTGCGCCCAGAGTTGTCGGGTGGGCACTGGCTCCCTGGTAGGTATAGAAAATGAATTAATAAATGATTAGTACATGTAGATTGACATTTACATACAAGGCATTTAGCAGATGCTAGTATCCAGTGTGACTTGCAAAAGCTCTTATTCAAAGATTCAAAGCTTTATTGTCATATGTACAGTAAGGAAATGCGTTTCCCTGCACAATAAAATTCTTTTTTTGCCGTCCACACAGAATGTTGCAGGTACAAATATATAGAATAGAATCAATTAAATAAAAAGTGAGATAAAGAATATTTAAATATAGTGTGAATACACTGAATAGAGTTATGTACATTGTGCAAAATGAGCAGAAATTTTGCAGTAAAGTAAAGTTACGTGTGCAAAATGTAAAGACAGTAGTGTAAACATACATGTGCAGCTGTATGTAGAAAGGTAAACAGTCATGTGCAATTATTTATGTGCAAGTGTGATTAGTGACCTTAACTCAGCTGTTTAAGAGTCTGATAGCTGTGGGAAAGAAAGAGTTCTTTAATCTTGTTGTCCTGTTTTTCACACTTGTGTATCTCCGGCCTGAAGGTAGAAGTGTGAATAGTCCATGTTAGGGGTGGGGTTGGTCTTTAATGATGGAATATGCTCTGTAGAGAGGGTTGTGCAATCCTGGTGATTTTTGTTGCAGTCTTTATCACTCTCTCCAGGCGTTTGTGGTCCTTCACAGTAGAACTGCCATAAAACACAGTGATGCAGTTGGTCAGGATGGACTCGATGATGCAGCGGAAGAAGTTGCTGAGTATTTTAGGTGACATGCCAAATTTAAGCCTCCTCAAGAAATACAGCCGCTGCTAAGCCCTCTTTAATGTCTGTGTGGTGTTTAGTGTCCAAGAGAGGTCATCGCTGATGTGGACCCCTAGGTATTTAAAACTGTTCACCCTCTCCACCTCAATCTGTGTTGAGTGTAAGGTTATTGTCCAAACACCACGTCACCGGACTGTTCACCTCACTCATGTAGGCTTCCTCATCTCCACCAGTAATATGGCTGATAAAGCAAACTTCAGGATGATGTTGTTCCAGCTGGGAGGTGACACAGTCATGGATAAACAGTGTGTAGAGGATAGGGCTGCGGACACAGCCCTGCGAGGTACCCATATTGGTGGTTATGCTGGCTGAGGTCCTGTTTCCAATCCTAACTGACTGAGGTCTGCCAGTCAGGAAGTTCAAGAGCCAGACACAGAGGGTGGGGTGTAGTCCAAGAGATGATAATTAATGCGTAAGTTTGTGAGGTAGGACCATGTTGAAGATGGAGCTGTAGTCAATGAAGAGTATCCTGAGGTAGGAGTCTTTATTTTCTAGGTGTGAGAGGGAGACATGAAGGGCTGCGGCAATGGCATCCGAGGTAGACCTGTTGGCCCTGTAGGCGTATTGCAGGGGGTCTGTAGTGTCTGGTATACTGTTCTGAATGTGGGACAGCACCACTCTCTCAAAGCACTTCATAATGATTAGAGTGAGTGCTACTGGCCTGTAGTCATTCAGGCAGGATGGGGGTTCTTCTTGTGGATAGGGACTGCGCAACTTTGAGCTCAGCCTCATCACCAGATCTAAATGCAATAGAGCGTGATCATAGCATTTGCAGGACCTCACCATTTATCCATGGCTTCTGATTAGGGAATTTCCTGACTTGTATGGTGGGCACGATGTTCTCAATGCAAGTGCCAATGTACCCAGTCACGTATTCAGCATAGTCATCTATGATCACAGAAGAGTCTTTTATAGTCGCAGCTTCTCTAAACACATCCCAGTCTGTTATGGCAAAACAGTCATGTAGAGTGCTCTCAGCCTCCGATGTCCATAACCGAACCTGTCTGTTGACAGGGTTTGACTGTTTGAGTCTTTGTCTGTAGGCCGGGTATAGAAATAAGGAGATGTGATCTGATTCTCCAAATGGGGGGCGGGGTGCAGCCCTAAATCCACCGCATACTGTACTGTAAACGTGATCTAAGATGTTCTTGCCACATGTGGGAATGTTTACATGCTGGTGGTATTCAGTTAATACAGTCTGTAAATTACACTGGTTAAAATCAGCTAGAAGGAGTATTTTGAGGAACTGATGAATGAAGAGAATGACAGGGAAAGAAGAGTGGGAGGAATAGAAATAATGGAACAGGATATAATAAAGGTTCACAAGGATGAAGTAAGGAAAGCTTTGAAAAGGATGAAGAAGGGAAAAGCAGACCTGATGACATACCGGTAGAGGTATGGAAATGTATAGGAGAGATGGGAGTGTCATTTTTGACTAGATTATTTAAT
>JAOUQV010000012.1:4411134-4423856 GCA_028565295.1 Aspidoras spilotus | reverse complement strand
ATCCCTCTGACCACTGTGCAAGACTTGTATGTGTCATTCCAAAGACGAATTGACGCTGTATTGGCCGCAAAAGGAGGTCCTACACCATACTAATAAATTATTGTGGTCTAAAACCATGTGTTTCAGTTTCATTGTCTAGCCCCTGTAAGTAATGTTTAGAAAAACTGAACTTAAAACATTAGATGTCATGGTATGCATTATTTATTAAATATTGCATCATAATGGCATCTTATTGCTTTCTGCTTTAGTTTATGTACATGTTACTATTTGAATCTTTTTATCCTTATATCAAAATGGTTTGTTCAAGAATCTAAATGACAAGAATGAAGTCCTTGGAAAGACCTAGGGAATACATTGAGGGTGACTTTATACTGATGTTCCTGTTCTGCTCTATAAATACCCAACTTCGTTACTGGAGAAAGGACAGTGCTGAAGTGCCTTGTGCAAACACTCTGTGATGAAGGCCAGAGGGGACAGTAGGACTCAATATCCCACAATTCCCTCTACACAAAGACCTGACCTACATTTTAGTTCTCTTGTCCCTACAGATTGCTCTACTCCTTGTCCTACTATATCATACTAATTGTATTTGAGTATGTACTGTGAATTCTTAGAACAAGTATAAATAATAAAGCATGCTTGTGTGTCCAAGCCTGTGTGTGTGTTGACCATCGTAAATGCAGCTCAACACCTGGTAAATGGGTGCTTTAGCATGGCAGGAGGAAAGCACTTCTGATACAGAGGCATTAAAAAGTAATGTTCTGGAAAATGGCTGTATTTTGGGGGTATAAATAATGCATTAGCTACATTTAGCGGATTTTATTGGAGACATTAATAGGCAGAGATCTGCACCACATGGCCCGTTTCATCATCTATATTTGGCTTTCACAAGAACTCTTTATCTCTTTTCTTTTTCACTGTACCATTATTCTCTCTCCATGACAACTAGCTAAATATTAGGAATGGCTTTCTTCACTGAGACCAAGGTTAACATTGATACTAAAGGTCTAAATAGATTGAGTGAACATTATCTAAACACCAAATTAGTGTAAATATAATTTGCACTTACCAGACGTAGTTAGAAATAAACATACAAACAGTACAGGATAACCTATTATCAACGGGATTGTAACACAAAGCTTTTAGTCTTTATCGTACTTGTTCCATCCACAGTGTTATGCCTACACCACCATTCTGCCTCAGTTGACACAGAAACATAAGGGAAAAAGCTGTTGGAAATATATTTACATTTCATTTAGGGTTTAAACGATAAATGTGGCAGCACAGTGGTGCAGTGGTTAGCCCCGTGTGGGGGCGACTCCGGAAATTTCTGTGTTTGCATGTTGTCCCTGTGTTCACTGAGGTTTTCTCCGGGTACTCTGGTTTCCTTCCGCATTCCAGAGACATGCATGATAGGTTAATTAGTGTCTCTAAATTGCCCGTTAGTGTGTAAATGTGTGCGTGTGCCCTACGATGGTTTATGCACAGATGCATAAATCAAGCACCTAGGCATGCAGACTGCTACTATAAACATTTGTGAAAGAACAGCTCGTTCTCACAAGTTCAGCGAATTCTAGAATGGTACCATTCTCAGCAGATGCTAAGGAGCATAGTGAGCAGATAGTTCCAACTAAATCACTACAGACTGCTTCAGGTGGCAATCAGATTACATTAAGAAAAATGCATAGAGAGCTTCATGGCATGGGTTTCCACGGCCGAGCATCTGCATCCAAGCCTTAAATCACCAAGCGCAACTCAAAGCATTGGATGCAGTGGTGTAAAGCATACAGCCACTGGACTCTAGAACTTCATATTTTGGCAAGTTTATGGAAGAGGGTTTGGTGTACTTATCTGACTGTATTTTGCTATGCGTAATGTTTGGTGGAGGCAGGACTATGGTGAAAGTAGAGTAACTATTGATGCCTCAGTTTACCCAGAGATTTTGCACAATATCATGCTTTCCATTTTGTGGGAACATTTTGGGGGTGGCCCTGTCCTGTTCCAATATTCTTCTTCTTCTTCTTTCGGCCTCTCCCTTTGACTGTTCCAAAAGACATGCATGAGCAAGGGTGCCCTATTTGGGTACTTCTGTATAAATTAACCTGGGTGCCCTAGACCGCAACAAATAAAACACCTCTTAAACCTTGTGGAAAGCTTAGAGTTGAAGCTGCACATTTTCTGGAATCTCCTCAGGGGAACAAACCTGGAGAGCACAGGGGGTTTGCAGGAACTAATTGCCATTAAATGACACGGCATCCCTGATTTCCATAAAGAACTTCAAATTTTGATTCATCTGACCACTTTGCCACAATCCTTTTTAAATGAGCCTTGACCCAGAGAAGACGTCTGCGCTTCTGGATCTTGTTTAGATACGGCTTCTTCTTTTAACTATAGAGTTTTAGCTGGCAACGGCGGATGGCACTGTGAATTGTGTTTACAGATAATGATCTCTGGAAATATTTCTGAGCCCATTTTGTGATTTACAATATAGAAGCATGCCTGAATGTGATGCAAAGCAGTCTAAGAGCCACCTAGTATGGTTTTCCGGCCTTGACCCTTACGCGCAGAGATTTAGTGAATCTTTTTATGATATTATGCACTGTAGATGATGATATTTTTAATTTTCTTGACATTTGATATGTTGCGTATGTTCTATTGTGAATACAATATCAGTTTTTGATATTTGTAAATTATTGCATTCCGTTTTTATTTACAGTTTGTATTTTTTGAATTAGGTTTGTATTACTATAAATATTTTTATTTACTACAGGTAAAATATTAGCATTAGTATTAGTTTGTTTTAACAATCTAATATTTCATCAGTCAGGAGTGTTTGGCTTCCTGTCTGCAGCTACATCCACATTCATTCATTCAGTTTATAGAGCGGAGGAAACTAAACCATATTATTTATTTTACACACATCTTTCTGTGAATGATGTTGGCCAGTTGTTCAAGAATATTGTCCAATTATTATCATTGCATATTACAATTCTGGTAAGTTTAAATAGACACTAAAGGGCAAAGGGATAGAATTATATCATGAAAGCCCATTAACTCCAATAAAAATATCCTTAAGATAGCACTTTCATATATTATTAATTAATATGTGTGCTATTTGTTCTTCCTCTTTCTCTCTCTAGGAAGCTCAAGAAGCTGTTTCGCTCCCTGAAGGAAAAGAAGCGAGCTCCTGAAGTGCATGTGGAACAGAAAGGCCGTCATTTGTGTCAGTGGCACCTGGACTATGACCTAGAACCATTTGATGGCCTCACACCCGAATATATGGAGATGAGTAAGTGGCAGTATCGCATCCTTATACTTTCATCCATATCCCTATTCACGTGTTTAACAATTTAACACTCGTTAACATTCAGTTTTAAATTACTGTGATGACCTGGGGTGTTATTTATAATGGTTGTCATCTATGAATAAACTGTGAGTCACTGTGATTTTTTCATGCTTGATTAATGCATGCAAGTCCTGCATTTGTCTTCTCAGTGTTCAGCAGTGTTCCAGTTAGTATGTTAGGTATAAGTTGGGCAGTCATTTTGGCAGCTCTCACCCTGTTCATGTGTGCTTTCTCAGGGTGATCCTGTTTTCTCCCACATTCCAATGACGTGCGTTAGGTTAATTGATGTCTTTAAAGTGGTGTGAGTATGTGACTGTGTGTAACGTACACTGGATTGGCACCCTGTTTGGGTTGTTCTTGGCCTTGTGCCCAGACCCTGTGTGGATTTATTGATTTTTATTGACCTTTAGCACTAATTAATCGAACACAAACACAGATGAATACAATTATGAGAGATGGTTAAGAAGCCAATTGCAAGTTTTTCTTTTCTTTGCATCTTCTCATAACTGTAGCAACATGGGAGCCTCAAAACAACTCACAAATGACCTGAAAACAAGGATTGTTCATCGTCATCATGGTTTATTTGAAAGGATACGAATAGATAGAGCTGGTGTCACACTATCACACAGTAACAAAGGATGCTCTCTATTGTGCTTCTATAAAAGTCCACAAGGAGCTGAGGGGCGGAGTTTATATTTTTTACTCTTCTTTAAGAAGAAAAGGCTTTTTTTACCGGGTGGGAGGTGTTAAGTCTCTCCATGTCAGATCCTTTGTGATGTGGAGTCCCAGGAATTTGAGGTGTCTCCTCTCAAATATTGCTCTGTTTATATGGGACCTCTTTGGGATTTTGGAGTATGCCCCACAAAGCCCTGGACCACCCATCAGTATATATAATGTAAGCTAATATGGTTGGTATGTGAGATGTTTATAATTGATTTACATTGATAAACAGTTTCTTTATCCTAAAGTGCCATAACATGTTATTAAACAAAATCAAAAGAGTGATTCTAAACATATAATACAATTACTTACCTAGCATCCACTAAGTCTAAACAATTTTGTCCTGACCAAGTATTATTGTATTCTCCACTCATACCCAGTGTTTCCTAGACTACTTGAATGATGAAATTATTAGTCTCACCAGGATTTATTAATGTGTTGAAGATGAATGAATGAATAATGAATGTATTGACCAACAGTCACCTGTTGTTTGTTTTGTGCTATTCCACTGTCTGACTCATCTTGAGGCATTTATTACCTCTCCATCACTTTGCCTTCTCCACTCTTGTTTGTTCTCTCATAAGCAGTGATTTTACCGTCTTTTATTTCTAATCTTTTACAGATACCTTGATGTTTTTTACATTCATCCTTCAAAGTGCAACACTATTTTGAATCCTTTGAGACCCGCTGTACAAGAAATTGCTTCTGCCTAATATTCTGTGTCATTCTAAGAGATTGCAGTTAGGGTCATGATATGAAATCACATTCAAGTTATTGCCCATCAGCACAATTCATTACTTGCATAGTGAGCTTAAGCTTGTAATATGTGACTGTGCCATTTTTCAAAGATTAAGCTCAGTTTGCATTCTTGCAGAAGTCCATATAAGGCTTCAGAAGACTGAACTGTCAGATTAAGATAAAATGGCCATTTTTAAAAATGCTTTACAATTTTGAAAAGCTACTTCGAGGTTCCCAGAAGTGAACACTTATTAATTTAACACACATTAACACACCCTGTACTATTTATGTACCCAAGATATATTCATTCATATCTGCTCATGAGGTTGTACAGTTAGAAAAAGAGAGAAAGTTACTGTGTAATTATCAGAATCGATATATAAAATAAACTGGCTTTATAAAATTTTCTCGGTTTTCCTAAGAAAATGGAAATGTGTGCTGCAGTATTATACAACACAAGCCAAGGTACTTATGCCCTTGAGATAATACAATATTGGGAGTAAAAAGATAATTGGGTCATGTTTATTAGTCTTCAGTATGACACTAAGTGAACACCATTCAGGCATGTCCGTGATAATAATGAACTCGACCATTTTTCTGTGTTTACTCTTTCCTGTCCGCAGTCATCCAGTTTGGTTTTGTGTCCCTCTTTGTGGCCTCTTTCCCTCTGGCTCCTCTTTTTGCTCTCCTAAACAACATCATTGAAATCCGACTTGATGCTAAGAAGTTTGTCACTGAGCTACGCAGACCAGATGCTGTGAGAGCACAAGATATTGGTACGAGACCACATCTACATGTATTGTTTTCCATCTGTAAAACAGTTCATCTGCGCACAGGTGATAGATTATGACAGCTCTTCTACATTGACTGTTTTCATTTCTGGTTTTAGGAATCTGGTACAACATACTGAATGGATTGGGAAAGTTCTCAGTTCTCATAAATGTAAGTGGGTTTCTTAGCTGCAGTCTGCCGACAGGGATTCTACTAGTTGCTAGCTATTTATCGGTCACAGCAACGAAATAAATGTTTTTGTGTATTTTATATACTATGAAGTTGACTGAGATTTTGCCCTTCTGTCATTTATTTGTGGTACAATGTGCCCCATGGATAAGTATCAGGTAGTCTAAAATCAGTGTCCAGTATTCTGAAATGAATTGTTTTGTCTTCCTGCAGTCCACAGTGTGTTCAGCAGTAAAAAAATCTTATATACTGGTTATGTGCACACTTAATTCTACTTTAGTAGAATTTAGTACTTTAGTAGAGTCCTACTTTAGACATGTGATTCAGTGAGACAAAAACGTATTTAGCAAACTGCAAGTTCTCCTACTTAGAAAGATGAGAGAAGTCTGTAATTTTTATCATTGGTTACACTTCATCTATGAGAGACAAAATGAGCAAAATTATCCAGGAAATTACATTGTTGGATTTTTAAAGAATTAATTTGTAAATGATGGTGGAAAATAAGTATTTGGTCACCCACAAACAAACAAGATTTCTGGTATTCACAGACCTGTAACTTATTTAAGAAGCTCTTCTCTCCTATACTCATTATCTAGCCAGTCACCCCTTAGGCCTAGCCAGACTCCAGACCTCAACCCCATAGATTATTTGTGGAAGGAGTTAAAAGTCTGTGTTGCCCAGTGACAGCCCCAAAACAGTACTGATATAGAGGAGATCTGCATGGAGGAATGGGCCAAAATACCAGCTACAGTGTGTGCAAACCGGTTGAAGGCTTACAGGAAACGTTTGACATCAGTCATTGCCAACAAGGTTTATGTTAAAACTTTTATTGATCGAATACTTATTTTCCACCATATTTTACAAATAAATTAGTCAAATTCTTTAATCCTACAATGTGATTTCCTGGATTATTTTTCTGATTTTGTCTCATAGTTTAAGTGTCATCTCTCATTTCTAAGTGGAGAAACTTGCACAATCAGTGGATGACTAAATACTTTTTGGCCCCACTGTATATTCTGAAAATTCATTTACATATTCACAAAAATATTAGGTAAGCTCTGAAGAGGAATGATAAAACAAAATAGTCAGGAGGGTTGGCCTACAGTACCTTAGAACAATGAGAGCAAATTCTAGTTGCAACAGCAGTTTATTGGATTCATGTCCAGTCAAATTCTGTACATACTTTTTGTGAAACAAAAAATATTAAATGTATTAATAAAATAATTTTATTTACTACATAGTGAAACCCGTAACAATGAGATTAAATTCTGACTTGTCTTTGCAATTTAAACAGCATACATACATCATAAACTGTTTTATAATTTCAAAGGAAATGGCTGAGGCGTTTTTCTCCCGAGTTCCTTTAAGCTTTTGTCTAATTGTCTCTCTGCATTTTCTCTTTTCTACTGACAAGCTAAAGCCTTAAAGTTCCTTCTACACATACTCTTTATTTTTCAGGCTTTTGTCATCTCTTTTACATCAGACTTCATCCCTCGACTGGTTTATCAGTACATGTATAGTGAAACAGGCAGCATGTATGGCTTCATCAACCACACGCTATCTTACTTCAATGTCAGTGATTTTCAACCAGGCACAGCACCTGCTGTCTCCACTATAACAATCTGCCGGTAAGACTCCATCTTTGCTGTTTAAACTAGGGTTTCTTAATATTAACTATTTTGTAGGTACTGTGATTACTATTGGGATTGCAAAGGGATAAGGTGGAAACATTGTAAAGAGGGCAGTACAAATAAGACATATTCATGATAAGTACAACACAAATTTCAAAAGAAATTGTTTGTTTGTTTGTTTATTACCGTCATCTTCGACATAAATGACAATAATGATGACAGGAAGAAGGTTATATTCATACACAAGTTTCACATATTATACTCAAGTCATATGCATACACAAGTCAGTGACAATTTAGCATCTCCAATTCACCTAGCATGCATGTCTTTTGACTGTCGGAAGTAACCGGTTTACCAGGAGTAAACCCACGGGAACTCGGGGAGAACATGCAAACTCCACACAGAAATTCCCAAGTCGCCCCATTTTGGAATCGAACCCATGTCTTCTTGCTGTGAGGCCACAGCACTATCCACTGTGCCAAAGTGCTGCCCATTCCAAAAAAGTTCATATATGTCGTGTCATATGCATTTATTGTTTCATGAGTCAGTACCCATTTGGCTTAGGAGAGATTAATAAACTTACCGAGTGTCCAAATCTCTGGTCAGCCCTGCAATCAACTGCAAGTGTTGTGGTAGGCTTAACCCGGCATATAACTCACTGGAGAGAATGATGGATTTATGAACCATACTGCAGTCCACATTCTTGCTCTCTATTTGTGATGATGTGATTGCTCTTTGTCTGGAATCCTCTCTTCGACACTGCTAGGAGCATAGGTCCAGACTATATCTCTCTCAGACCCATAGGAACAATTTTCCACCACAGCAAGGTAGAGATCCTATGAGAAGAATCTTTATATTTAAATATTTATTTCACAGTCACAAGTCATATTACACATATGAGGTGCTGAAACACAAACATTTGACCATTTAATTAAAAATATTAGCTCATTTTTTTATTGATGGCAGCGACAAATCTCAAAATCGGACAAGGTGGTGTTTATCCTTGTGTAGCATCCTGTTTTCTTTTAACAATAGTCTGTAAACATGCAAACCTCCTGGAAAAGGGAAATGAATGTTCTTACATTGTTGTTTGATGTAGGAGTGAGCACTGTAGTGTTAGTGAGAACTTCTTTGTCGGATAATACAACTCAGATGTGTGGTATATTAAGATGTTGATTATACAGCATGATGATTGCACAGGTGTGCATCCGGCTAGCCACAATGAAATGCCACTTATTCTATTAAATGTGCAGTTTACTTTTATTGTATTGGGGGCATTGGGCTACTGGGATAAAAGTGCACATTTTAGAATGGCTTTTTACTGTCGTAAGCTTAAGGCACGCCTGTGCAACAATCATGCTTTATAATTAGAATCTTGATATGCCACGCCTGGGGAGGATGGATTTTCTCTACAAAGGAGAAGTGCTCACTAACACTAATTTGTAAACAATATTTGAGAGAAAAAGGCATCGTGTGTACTAAGGAAAAGTCTTAAACCTTTGAGTTTAGCTCTTGAAAAATGGGTGCAAAAAATGTGTTGCATTTATATTTTTGTTCAGTATAATAGGGCTTCTTTGTTATATTGTTTCATTTTCTCTTCACATGACATTATACAGTATTTGTACATACTGTGAAGTTGCCACTATGTAACTGGTCTTTCAAGAAAGGATTACCTTAGGCACTTTTCACACGGGCCTTAAATTACCTTTGGATAACACAGAAGAGGATTTTTCCACATACATTATCAAATTCTCACGGTGTCTACATGGGAATTTCTATAATACTGTTTTTTCGAGTAAAATTCTTATATTGGTTTCTTTATTTTATTCACGTTTTATATCACTAATATGTCAATAGAAACTATTACACTGAAAACAATAGTCCCAGAAGTAATTCATTGATTGTAAAAATATTTTATTGTCCAATCAAATATTTAATTCAGTAGTAATAACTGAATTGTAATACCCATTATATAACGCTGTAATTATATTGGTTTATCAATATTAAGATAGTAAGAAGTGTAGTGTCTTAATGCTATAATACTATTTGGAAATTGTTAATGAGTGCAGTGAATAAGGAAGATGCCGAACGTCCACACGTGATTCATATTTGTTTTGTGTGATAAAATCAGGTCAGATGGTTTTCCCACCTTAGGTGATATTGCAAATACAAAAAAACAGTACATTTTTCAATTTGATTCAATTTAAAATTAATTTAATCGAATACTATGCAAACAGAAAACCTGACAATATCTTTACACTGGGATCTTATAATAACATACTGACATGGAAGAGTGGAATCTAATAACTTTAGCTGATAAAACATAAACACTTTTCCCCCCATGTATTTCACTATGACTAGTAAAAACATGAAAGCTTTTGAAATATTTATCTAACTTTTCACCTGTCCAGGAAACCCATGGTTAAAAACAATCTGTGCAGCAACTCTAGGGACAACTTCTGTTTTCATTCCTACCTATTAAAAAATCTCACACTGATTCATTAAGTGGGGCTGCACGAAAGTGCACCGGATAGCGTTGCTGCCTCACAGCAATAAGTTTCTGGGTTTGATTCTCGTATGGGGCATTCTGGGTCCTTTAAATGTGGTGTTTGCATGTTCTCCCTGTAACCACATGAGCTTCCTCCCACAGTACAATGACTTGCATGTCTCTATTTTGCACATACCTAGTGTGTGTGTATATGTGTGCCCTATAATGGATTGAAGCACTGTCTATGGTGTAGAAAATGAATGATTGAAATGACAGAATGATTCATAAAGTTATATTAATTCCCTTGGATAAAATAATTACTTGGATAAAGACAGCGCAATGAAATAATCAAGCGAATATTAAGTGTGATTTTGTCCACAGGTATAAGGATTACAGAGAACCACCCTGGTCTTCGAACTCCTACCAGTTCTCCAAACAGTACTGGTCAATTCTAGCAGCTCGGCTAGGATTTGTGATATTATTTCAGGTATGCTATTTTACATTTCTGCCAACTTTCCACCACAGACCTTTATAAACCTTATCTCAGTAATGATTATTTGTATAAGCATGTGTATTTGAAAAGTACATGTAAAATAAAATGAATTTCTTTATGTAGGTTTAGATGTAACATAATCCAAAATGAATGAATATAGTAAAAGGCATCTGTTGTGAGCTTAGATTGTGTTACTCGGTACATTTTAATTAGATCATCAGGAAGTGGTAACAAAAAACATATTCGAAGTAACCTTTCTACCATGTACTATATATTAGTGATCACTGAGTGTAATGGATAACATTGGAAAAGGAAAGCAACTGAAATATGATGCCATTTTCCAGGTAGCATTTAATACAAAGGGATACTCTTAAGAGATACTTTGTCTGCATTTTTAAGCAAGCTACCTGTATTTCCTGTATGACTTCATTATGATCACCATATTCAGGCTTTTTTTTGCTCATACTCTGTGTTTTGATTTGTACATTTATGTTTTAGAACCTAGTAATGTTCTTAGGCCTCCTGGTGGCCTGGGTGATCCCAGATGTGCCCAAGAATATCAGTGAGCAGATTAAGAAGGAAAAGACCTTACTTGTAGATGTCTTCATGAAAGAGGAAAAGGAGAAGCTTCAGCTCATTCAAAGCCTTTTCTCAAAAGAATCAGGCCAGTTGCTGCTGCCAGAGCCCAGGAAACTGGTGAAGCCAATATTTGAGCCCCAGGCTCCCTTACCCAACCTCACACAGGCTGATGATACCACCGCTGCTTCCCGTCCCCGTACCCGTGCACGTGCTGCCAGCTTTAGCCAATTTACACGCCAAGCTTCTATTTCATCTCTTCCTGATGGGGGCATTCAGACAGCAGTGTGAACAGGCAGGAGACATTAACTGACTTTAAGATTTTCAGAGTGGCCATACTTACAAGGGGGGACTAGCAGAAGACAAAGTATAGGGCTACGCTTTCCACTGTGTTCATGGGGTAATTTTCAAACCCTCCCTACAGTGGTTCTGATTGGAGCTAATGCAAGAGCGGTCATTAGATATTGATTATATTCAGATTATATCTCTGTACTGTATGTCTGAGCATATGTCCACTGGTGGCGTGTTGTGATTGCTTTTAAAGCTAAAATGCATCTACACAGTCCACAGAGGCAATCTCATGCTGGCCTCAAAGCCAAGGCTTTATATGAACGTGTGGCACTGGACCCCTCATTCCACGCACAGAGCAACTGGTTGAGAGCATAGACACTGACATGAGTGACCATGAAAATCATCCACACCCTTCCCCCAGATCTGTTTTTCCAGCTAAGAGGAAGTTATTTTTTGACAGGACTTAAAAACCAATATTAACACAAGGACCATGCTTAAAGAACAATTTGTGAAACTGCACGAATCCATGCTGCTTTGCGAATTTTATGAAATGTAGCGTATCAAAGCAAATAATTATTCCTTTTCATTTTCTCAGGTGAATCCATCACTATAGGCTTGAATTATTTATTTAAATAATGTTACAACTATTTGTTTATTGCAGACTATAAAACTTCTTTGTTAATAAGGGATAAGGAAATTATTCCACAAAGTGTATCGTACAGAAAGACAATACACAATACTTGATGGGTGTCAAACTTGTTACAGATCTGTTTTTTTTATATGGAACTCTTCACAAAGTGAATAGTTTTCTCATAAGTAACATACATGATTAAGCTGTCTATGGGGCATGTGTTACCAGGTATGGTTTTGTTTCTGCTAAGGGTCAACTATTAAGCTTTTTTATTTCACAAATCATGTATCATTAATGTTTTTATTTATTTATTAGCTTCTGTTTCATGTATTAATTACAGTGTCTCACTTGAAAAAGGCCAGTCAATAGCATTTATGCACTGAGAAGTCAGATACATGAGCCAAGATAATGTCAACCATATGTAGAGCATACAGTATATTGCTGGAAATATGAAGTTGAAATCCCATTCTTTATTAAAGTTTGAACATTTATCTAAACTCTTCTAAGTTCTTTAGCAGTCTCATTTTATCACAAATTCACAATTTGCAGCACTTTTTCCATGTTTATGATTATCATACAGTTTTCAGTTATCCCTAATGAGCAAGCTGGATGGCGATAGTGGAAAGGAATAAACTCCCTGAGGATGAAAAGAGCAAGACGCCTTTGAGAGGAACCAGACTAAGAATGGAATCCAAGTAACACCTTGTTGGTAGAAGGATGCCCTTCTGTTTTCCTTTAGAACTGACTGAATTCTATGTGACATATTATCAACATAGATAGTAATGTACAGGGGTTGGACAATAAAACTGAAACACCTGGTTTTAGACTACAATAATTTATTAGTATGG
>JAOUQV010000012.1:4246338-4259908 GCA_028565295.1 Aspidoras spilotus | reverse complement strand
ACAAAAGTTCCAGCATCATCACCTTGTCCAATGCAGATTCTTGACTCATCACTGAAGATAACTTTCATCCAGTCATTTTCATCAGTCCATGATTGCCCATCCTTAGCCCATTGCAGTCTTGTTCTTTTCCGTTTAGGCGTCAATGATGGTTTTCTTTTAGCTTTCCTGTAGTGAAATCCCATTTCCTTCCTTTTCATTTATTTGAGTGTTTCTGAAAGCCAACAAGTTGCACTTTGGAATGACCTTATTATTGCATCATGTTTTAGATTGAGTTTTTTCTACAGAATAAAATGTCTGAATGACATGATCCCAGACTGGTGATTCCATACTTTTTGCCAGGGGTTGTATAAAGTCTTGTTGATGTGAGAGGTCAGGAGAATGTGATGACTGGTTTAAAAATACGGAAAGGCAAAAGTAACTCAAATAACCACTCAATACAAACAAGGAATAACATCTCCGTTGAACATATGCCATGAAGAATTAAGGTAATTGTGAAGGTAAAAGGGCATGCCCAGTGTATAGTGTACAAACTAGAATGTTCTAGTTACTCAGTAGGAAATACTCACCAATCGAGCAGTCTCAGCTTTTTCCTCATCAGCACCATGTTTAAAGATGTTCACTGGAGCCATTGATAAAGAGGCCTGTCAAATGTCACAATTACATGTGCATGCGTTATAGGCAGTTTCAACTATGTCATATATTTTCTAATTAAATTCTATTTGACATTAAAATCCAAAACATATAAACAGTGTACAGACTTATAAAGTCTTATGGGAGCAGAAGAACCTCATGGATAATTAACCACAATACTGTATAGAAATACAGAATATACAAGTATGCTGCATACAAGTTTATACAAACCCCATTTCACAGAAAGTTGGGGCACGTTCTAAACACACAATAAAATCTAAAAACAATAATCTGTTAAATCATTTAAACTTTTATAAAACTTAATGTATTTTAAAACCTTGAAGAAAAACATTGGTATGCTAGCAAAACACTGAATTTGGGAGAGAAGCCTAAGAAAATTTAAAATGTTATAACACTGTTCAAGAAATAGCAGCTTAAAATGTAAAAGATTGAGAATCCACCAAAAACTTGGTCATTGCAAGCAAGACTGGCTTCACAACGTTGCAAAGATTACGCTTATTTAAAAAAAATTTAGGGAAAACTATGTGTCCATCAAGGACAATGACAGTATTGTTTGAGCAACCCTGCCCTCCATGAGTACACTGGTCCTGACATCATCTGAGGACTGAAAGACAGTGGATCGGACACTACAGAGATGCAGTACATCAGACTGCGTTCATGACTCCATGTACAAGTACACAAGTCAGATGATATTTGATGCAGATAATTTCAAGTAAAAAAAATAAAAATATTAATACTATTTATTTTGGCAAAAAAAAATGTATGCATCCAAAACAAACTAAAGTGTGTTTTGGTATAAGAAGATATATGAGCCATTATAATTCTGTGTTACTAATTGTGCTATTATTAATATAAAAATAAGAAAAACAACATTGTTATCTATATTTAACATAAATTTAATATTAATTTATGATACTTATTTACTGAAGAGATCGTTAAGGTTACGGACGCTGAACCCGCAGCGTCTTCGCTTGCGCTGTGACTCCGCCCCCTTCTCTTCCCCATAGAAAGTACTAGAAAGCTCAGTTACTGCGGTTCAACATGGAGCTACTTTACTAATAACCACTAATAACTGAATACAAAGCATTATTAAAATACTACATATCAAATATTTATATTTAACTACTGAAACATAAAAGCTTTAAAAACGTAAAAATGAGCAAGCATCACTGACTAGCATGCTACATCACCGTATTAGCTAATAAGCAGTGAAGCATTAACACAATAGATACTGACAGACAGCGTTAACTTTGCCGCCAACTTTCAGCATATATTTAATTTTATTAACAGCATCATATGGAACAAAGTATAAAATACCATTGTGAAACTGAGATATTTATAAGTTCGTGTTAGCATCCACTATTTAGGGTGTTTTCCCGGCTACCAGCTAGCGTTAATCGGTAGCTGACATGTGCGCGTGTTTGAATCAGGGTGTCGTCTTGTTTAATCTTTACACTCTGAGCATTTCACACACTTTAGGTATATTATACTTATACTTCATTTAATAACATGTATATACAAACGTAACAAATACAACATGTGTATATTACTTTTAACAGACACCTACCATGGCTGCTACTGATAAAAGCCGCACACACCGGAAAGGGGAAAAACTGCAGCCCTTCAAACGCCAAAGAAGGTACAGAGGCAATATAATTTTTTTTTCCTACCCATATTACAAAAAAGCCCGCCTTCTACATTACGATTTGTCAATTCTCCGGCAATTGATTGGCTTGTAGTCATTAGTGTTTGTTTTCATTGGATGAACTCTTGCGACTTACAGCTAAAAAGGCGAATTAATGCCCAAAGCAAATGAATACAGGTGCAGAAACAACGATATTTTTATTTTTATTTTATTTTCAAATTAAAAGCTCCATGAAAGCGTGTGTATTATATTTGTTCGAAATATATGTTGATGTTGACTAAATTAAATAAATTATATTAAATCAGAACGATCACATAAAATAATTTTGGTTGATTTGATCAATTCAATTCCGTTTATCTCTATAGTGTTTTTTACAATGGAATATAGTCGTCACAATGAAGCTTCACATATGTTATATTTTTTAGGAAACACTGAACAAAACAAAATAATAATAATAATAATAATAATAATAATAAGTTGGACTTATTAAACAATCACTAAAGTTGAATGAACCAACGAACAAATGAATGCAGAATGAATGAATGAATGAATGAATGAATGGTTGCTTCCTGTCTGGCTGAATGAATGATGCATGATGAACAAATGAACAAGCAAACAGTTCATGATAAACAAATGAATGATTACTCTTATCCCAATGATATGTTTTAGACTGCATTGTGAATAATCCTCAATAATTCAAATTCATCAGATATGTGTACCCATTGTGAAGTAGCCCCTGTTTAGTTAGTAAGCAACACATTCTACGTACAAGTATGATGCTACACTACAATACCTCAAGTGCATAGAGCAGGTAATGGGTGGAGCTTTGCCGGTGTCAGTTGGGCGGGACCAACAACAGGTGAAATACACAGGGAAAGAATACAGAGAGCACGAGTCTGTGTGGAGAAAGAATTAGAATAGTTTCAGCATAGATTAAATGCGTTTTTGTAGCTGTTCAGTTTCCACTAATATTTCTGGGAATGCCAAGGAACGGTGTGCCTACTAAAAAAGCTGAATTGACAGATTAGACAGAGAATAGATAATAGACATAGAGCATCATAGGTCTTGCCTCCACTACTATTCAAGCATCAGTACTGAACATTAGACTTGATGTGCAAGTCTGACCATGCAGCCAGCTGGACTGGAGCAAGAAGACAGCTTCGATTTCTTGTTCAAGATTATTTTAATCGGAGACACAGATGTTGGCAAAACATCTGTGATTCAAAGATTTAAGACCGGGAACTTTTCTGAGAAGCAGCAGAGCACTATCGGAGTGGACTTCATTGTCCGAACCCTCAACATCCAGGGCAGAAAAGTAAAGGTCGGTTTTAATCATTATGTGTTGTATTAATGACAGTTATGCTGCTGTTTATTGGAAATGACACAACTCCAGTAGAGAAACCTGTTTTCCCAGTTAGATATTAGACACCATTAAGATGGATCTTTTCATGACAAAGTCATTAGAACGGGAAAGAAACCAGTTCGGCGAGCATTACTCAGCGCACAACTAGCATTACAGGTTTGCCTGAACACCCATCTTACATTATTGTCCTTGCACCTTAAGGTCTCTTAGCTGACCACTCTTTCTGCTATCATTAAGCAGGATCATGTATCATGGTTACAGGTATTAGTAAGCTGTATAAGAATGATAAGAGGTCCATCTTTTGGCAATGAGTTATATAATGCTTTATTGTTTACCTGCTTGACTCTGGTGCTGTATTAACATTCAGGGACTGAAAGAGCAGAATCTATGGCATGCTGTACAGGAATAAAAACTCTGACATTAGTGAAAGTGTGACCTTGTCTCTCACCTATAGCACACGATAGAGGCTAATGATGCTACACATTACAAGACTATTCTTTTAAAATAGTTTCACATTTAGGATTCATATATATCCAAATTCCACACCATTCACATTTCATAACCTTTTTGAATAAATGAAAGTTATCAAACTGTCAAAGAATTGAATTTGCTCATGGAAGCAGTATTCATAAATGCATAGAATGCCTTGTTTAAGTGGCTTTCCCCATCTATATCTTAAATGCAGTATTAATAGAATAAATATAATTTTAAAGAGTTCATGAGAATGTTGTTAATTCACTCAGGGAAGTATTATATTATTTAGAGATTTTCCATGTAGTATAAATTTAAAAATACACATATGAGTTCAGGAACTCTATGCCAGCCAGTTTAAAGTTTAAAGGTTTAGATGGTAGCACCTACATAGACAAAAGGCCCATCATACATATGAATGGCTTATATTTAAAAATAATTCTGATATAGTAGGACATTATACATTCAAATGTAGCTTTGTATAAAAACACAAGCATATCTAATGGTATGGATGGATGAAACTGCTGTGCAGGCTGCAGGTGTGTTCTGTTGCTATAGCACAGCAGATCTTAAGAGAGCTGCACAGTCTCTATGGGATGTTAAACATGAAGCAGTGATTCATATCGCTTTACCTTTAGTGGTGTTGCTTAATATGCATATTTCAAAGTACTGCTAGCATTTGTATAAAAGTGTAAAATTTTAAGCAACATTCTATTAGGACCTTCTGAATGATTTTAGCCCAGGTGCCCATCTTGAAAAGGTCTGTGCAGAGCTTAAAATAAAAAATTAATAAATAAAATAAATGTTTCTTTGATGGTTCAAATGTCTTCTTGATTGTTATGTTCTTTATGGTCACTGAAACTGAATATATCTTCCAAATGATTGACTAAAAAAGAATGACAAGACCCTGGAACATGAAAGTACTGTAGAATAAAGGTGAAATTTAAAACAAGGACCAAGACGTTATGGAGAGATCTGTTTCCTTTTTATATTTTGACTTTAGCTTTAGATCGTACCTAACTACACAGCTGAGTCAGTTCATAGTTTGGTCAATTGTTTGCACTCGGTTGTACCATGGGCTGTTAATTGTATCATCATATTAAAATCTACACTAGGCATGTCATTTACTGAAAGTACTACAAGTACAGTTTTTTTAGTTGAGGTCATAATTTATCAATAGGTTCTATTCTACATGTATGACATGGAGTCGAGCTATGTCTCATTCTTTAGTAGAAAGAAACTGCTCAACACATGAGATGTCCCATTCAGACCCCTGGGAGACCCCTGTCTGCAGGCGATTTCTTCCTAATGTAAAACAATTTAAAGCCATTGATGCTCTTCCAAAAGAACTCTCCTTTAGGAGCGATGAAACTGCTAGTACTTTTGCTTCTCATTTTGTTTCTTGTCACACATCTTGCCACCTAAAATTCAACCATTCAAATCTGGAGGGGGGGGCAACAAATAAAATGCCAAGCACTGGATAGTCAAAACCTGCTTCTTCTATGAGAGTGGCAGAGATCAAGATTTTCTCCAGGAAGCGTCAAGATTTGATGCTGACTTGAATATCCAAATCATGATTACAGAGCATGATGACACAAAGCTTATGACCAGGATATTTGGAGGAAGATTTAATTGCCCTTGAGGTCTAATGTCATCTACCATGCCTCATAAAGCTGAGAAATTGCTACCGTAGTCTCACTCGGAAGACAAGCTAGTAGACATAGAGGGGAAAAAATGATTGGGTCTTGAGTTTTCATAGAGTTCTTCTATTCAAACTATCGGAGATCCACTCTATGGATGTGAATAGACTTCAGGAACTGGGTATCAACAAATAATTCAACAAAACCAGGTTGGAAAATCAGTTGATTGAACACGTTCCATTAGCACAAGCACAGAATGATAGAAAAATGGATTTATTTGTTGATACCCAGCTCCTGAAGTCGATTCAAATCTATAGAGTGGATCCTGGATAAATAGAAGAACTCCAGAATCAAATAATTGTTCAATGTACCATGTGTGAATGCTTTGAAGATGATGGTGTTGTGGCTCCTGCTTTTCTCAGGAAAGGACTCTTCACAGTTGGTGCTCTTTATAATCTTGACTACAACCCAAGTGCAAGAACTTTTGTAATGTCCTTTTATGGGTTCTGGAATCAGCATTTTAATATCCAACCAAGGAAGAGTCTGGTATACGGAGATCAGCCATACTGATACCACATGACCTTCCTGACAGTTATTCCACAGCCCCAGTCACACTTGTTTCACTGCCAGTGTGTAATGTATGCCCAGCTAGACACTTATTGGGGATGCAAGAGCAGAGGAACACAAATTGGTCTTTGAAATTCCTGGATGATTTCAAAGGTTTAGTAACACTTGATGAATCGGGTGAGGGTTGCGTCAGGAAGGACATCTGGCGTAAAACATGTGCCAGATCCAAATTCGAGGGACTCGATGTGGCGACCCCTGGTGACAGGGAAAAAGCCGAAAGATGAGAGAGAGAAACACTTGATGAATCTATGGTTGATATTATGCTCATATTAGAAAATACAGGAAAGAAAAAATAGAAAGACTTGGTACTTGCAGCAAATCCATCCATAACCCAATCAAAAAAATAATAATAATAGCTAAATATGTAAAGAAGATGGAAATGAATCAAAACAATGTGACACTATTTGGTCAGCTGTATATTGCAATGCAAGCCGTGAGAGTGACTTAAGTAACTTCTTTGCCTATGAAGTACAGTACTTCCCTCTCAGACTTTGATACGCTTCACCTGCCAGGCTCAAAACCAATCACTCGCATGACACACACATCACAACTAAACACAATTTTACCTTAATGGAGGTGGGGGTAAATCAGACCCTGTTTCTGCTCTGAAATATAACCTAATTACATTTGGCTGTGAGATGACAATACTACCCCTTGAGTTGGTACAAAATAAGTTAGATTTCCGTCCATTATTTATATACCAGTAAAAAGACAATTTATTACATAACGGGCATTAAAATATTAGCCCTTAGGTTGTGATGCAAAAAAAAAAAAGAAAGAACGACTATGCGAGTCTCAAGAAGCTGCAGAAGATTCTCAAAGATGCTTAGTAAAATGTTCTAATGGACAAATAAAACTGTACTAATTAAACCCAAGACATATAGGACAAAATGCAGAGGGGGTTGTGTCCAGTGCATGATTATACTTGATATTGAATTAAAGAGAATGAGAATGCTATCCAGGAAGTGGGGAAGGGCCGTGTTTGCTTGCCGTGCAGAGCATTGTCATGTGTTAAAAGAGAGTACAGTTTTTTTGCATCTGTGTCTCTGCTCTGTCATTTCACTTCTAAAAAAATAGACCACAGACCTTAGATTGTTTGTATAAAACTAATTATTCAACTAAATATCCTATTTTTTTGACTCTTGTCCACCTACCTCCCCATTCAGGGTAAAACATTTGACACTGGCACCATTAAGGGGCTAGATCTATATAACTAATATATTTCAGGGGCTTTTCATTTGATTATGCTTGCAGATTCTCATGATACACTCAGTCTAACTCTGCATCCTTTGTCACAGATGCAGGTTTGGGACACGGCAGGACAGGAGCGTTTCCGCACCATCACACAGAGCTACTATCGCAGCGCACATGCAGCTATGATTACCTATGATATAACCCGCAGATCCACATTCGGCTCTATACCGCAGTGGATCCAAGAGATGGAACAGTATGGAGCTGCCAATGTCCTACTTGCCCTCATTGGTAAACACTGAAATGTTGATTTAGCATAACAGATTAGCACCTTTTAACTTTACCCAACTGCCTTTTGTTAAAATGTAAAGAATTCTTATATCCAGAGTAAGATGAGTAATCCAGTGTATGGTTTACTCTTGGTCTACACTGAACTAACTAACTTTCTCTTACTACTTCAAGCCACGGCAACACAAATTCACTCTCATGAGCACTGTATGGTGTAAATTTGAAAGACAATAAAGTCTAAGTCTAATGACAGCATGCAGACATCAGAAACTGACTCCACAAAATGGCGGACACCCTTCATATGTAACTTTTCTCTCATTTATATATCTGAGCAGTTGAGGGTTAAGGGTCTTCACCGGGAACCCAGCAGAGACATAATGGCAGTGGTGGAATTTGAATCATTACCTTTGGATCAGCAGTCCAACATTTTATCCACTGGGGCACCATGGTATTACTAGTAAACCAAGGGTATAGGAACTGTCAATGCACACAGCTGCCAATGTTCTGTTCTTGCTTCTTGGAAGCACATGAGACCAGCCACTATGTGACCTACTGGTCATGGTCAACACCGGAAACCACCAAATGGTGAATAGTAAACTTATGCCACCTGCGATGTGTTCAGTGTACATCAGTGTAAACATTGACTCTAATATACAATAAGCTTGTGTTTGACAGATCATCAGACAGACTATCTCTTCTCACTTGCAGGTAACAAGTGTGACCTGGAGTCCGAGAGGGAGGTCGATTTCGATGAAGCATGCACATTATCGAAGCAGAAAGGAATTGTAGTAGCACTGGAAACCTCAGCAAAGGAATCCCACAATGTGGATCAGGCTTTCATCGTGATGGCTAATGAGCTACTGGCGAGCATCGGACTAGCTGTAAAGGAAGACAGTTATCAAATGGATTCTTCACACATATTACTGCGTAACAACACCAAAACCATCAACACTCCCACTAAAACGGTGGAGAAGAAATCATGCGATTGCTAACACTGGACTAACAGAGTTTACTTATTAAATATTTAGTATGTCCCTATTACATCCAGTATAGCCATTAATTACACAAATAGCTTTTAGTCAGACTCTGTACTTTTACTAGAAAGCAGCCCCAAAACAGGTGTGTTTAAAAAGAATAGCAGTTTTTTAAAAAACATGAATTAAGTACAAAATCTTTATAATGGTTTATATTTCCATGCATTAGGAACATTACACACTGTTTTCTAAATCAAAACATAATGGGAAATGTTAATTTTTTTAACTACTTTACAGAAAATAACAAAAAATGAACATTGGGCTGTTTAAAAAAATAGCAGTGTCTGCATTTACCTTTACAAACTTTTTTATGATTTATTATTCCTGTCAATCACCAACCTAAAGTTTAGTTCAGTATAACCACAGTTTCTTTAGAACTGCTTCTTATCTGTGTTGTATAGAGTCGACCAACTGTTGCCACCTGTCAACTTGTATTCCAGTCCAGGATGATTTGACCTCATCCTACAATACAGTTGCATTTCCTGGTTTTGCCTCAGAAATGGTATCGTTGATGTCACCCCACAAGTTTACTATCGGATTAAGGTCCAGGGATTGTGGCTGGATACTCCATAACCTCAATTTTGTAGGTTTTATGTTATGGAAACAAAGATTTTGTTTACTGGTGTGTTTGTGGTGGTTGTATTGTTGAAGTAGCCATTTCCTCTTCAGCGTAAGGCAACATGACCTCATAATTATTCTGATACATGCAAACTGGTCCATGATCCCTGGTATGTGGTAAATAGACCCAGCAACATAGTAAGAGAAACATGCGAAAATCGTACCATGCATCACTGTTCTCAGAGTGCACTGTGGCTTGAATTTAGAGATAGGGGGTTGTCTGACAAACTGTCTGCGGCCCTTGGACCCAAAAAGAAGATTTAAAGTTTCATCAGTCAACAAAATCTTTTTAGGCCAGCTGATGTGTTCTTTGGCAAATTGTATCCGCTACAGTACATGTCTTTTTTTAACTGTGGGACTTTGCAGGGATTTCTTGCTAATAGATTAGCTTCACAAAGTCGTCTTCAAACTCACAGTACTCACAGGTAACTTAGGACTGTCTTTGATCATCCTGGAGCTGATCATTGGCTGAGCCTTTGCCATTCTGGCTATTCTTCAATCTTATTCGAATGGTAGTCCTCCGTTTTCTCCAACATCGCCCGGGGCAGTCGTAGGCTTATGGTTAAGGAACCTTGTGGTGAAGGTCCCTGGTTCGATTCCAAGTAGCGACAAGTCATGGCTGAAGTGCCCTTGGGCAAGGCACCTGACCCCCAGTTGCTCCCTGGGCACTCTGCTGGCTGCTCACTGATCCAGGCACGTGTTCTCACTTCACCTGTGTGTGTGTATTTGTGTGTTTCACTGCACGGATGGGTTAAATGCAGAGGACCAATTCCGCTGCGTGCAAAACATAGTGGCAAAAATGTTTTTTTCTTTCTTCTTTTGTTTTACATTTTAAAAAATTGGAGATTATTTTATTATTTTAGCTGAAGATCCTATCATTGTCTGCACCTTCTAAGTTTTACTCTCTCCAATCAGCGTTTTATCGAAGTACGCAGTTTTTTGGCATTTCACCTGCTTTCAGTGAGAAATGTACTGTATATTTACAACATGAGCTGGCTTAACCCGATCACCGGATTTTCACACCTGTTTCTTCACAGAATGATTGATTGACCTGACTAACTGAACACTGCTATTATTTTCAACACACCCCTTTCAATGAATAATTCAAATACACTGACTCAAGCGCATTTACATCATGAATGCTGAATCTGTTGGATTTCTTAGAATCCACTGCACCAACTGCTAAATTGTCATTTTGTTATAATTTAGGCCAAGAACAGTGAATAATCTGGTTAGTCATATTCGACTGCTATTATTACGAACACTGCTGTATTCTGTTGTAACTCAGATACTGGGACATAAAAAAAACCCGTCATACCTTTACATACAGTTGTGTTTAAAACTTAATTCCAAAGGAAACATGGACATCATGTACATTTTTGATACATATGCATTTACAGACTCGAATATTTACAGTATAAACTGAGTTTGTTCACAGATTTAGCTTTTTTCGGTTAATCACTCTACTAATATTTATTTCTGATAACTGCTTTACAATGGAGTCAACTAAGATCCAGCCCAAGCTGAATGCACTATATTCCACGGTTCTGCATGTTTGTTTTATTGGACATCGGCAGCCATATTCATACACAAATTTCACATCTTGTACTCGAGTCATATATACATACACGTCAGTGACAATTCACCTAGCATGCATGTCTTTGGACTGTGGGAGGAAACCGGAGCGCCCGGAGAAAACCCACGCAAACACGGGGAGAACATGCAAACTCCACACAGAAATTTCCAAGCCACCCCATCCGGAGTTCGAACCCGGGTACTCTTGCTGTGAGGCCACAGCACTATCCACTGTGCCACCCTACTGGATGACGTAAAAGTATAAGCCGCACAATGAAGTTAGCATATGAATGTATACGGTTTGGTCTCCTTGGAACACCTAGCAGGAACACCTAGCAGGTAAACTTCCCCAGCTTGCGGTTTTGTCATAGTCGGCTCTTGTAAACGAAGACACTTGAGTAACAGCTGTCCTTGTAACACGGAAACACGGGTTTACCAAGTGTGGATGAACCGCTAGCAGACGTCGAGCGAAAGATTAGGTTGTGGATGTCTAGGTATGGTTGATGCCAGAGGCGAGTTTCAAACCTACAGCGTCCTTGCCTTAGGTGGATGTCCCTTTCCGATAAAACCATGCTGTATTTAGTCAGAGAAACTGGACCAAACTGTTATTAGCCATGTGTTCCTTATCTAGTGATAATTCAGCATGGTATTATATCTGACATCACTTGATTATTAATACCGAAGCCAAATAAACCTGAAGTATCATGAGACGATTAATGGGAGACAAAAGAACTTTTTTTACCCTGATATCGGCGCATTTGGACATTAACCACAAAACCGTTTCAGCAGATTAGAGAGAAAAAAACACTCACTGGACACTTTATTAGGTACACCTGTTCTTGTTAACGCAAACATCTAAATCAGCCAATCACATGGTCTCAACTCAAGAGGTTTAGTCAAGACAACTTGCTGAAGTACAAACCAAACATCAGAATGGAGAAAGGTGATTTAAGTGACTTGGCACCTGGACTTAGGTGATTGTGGTTGTTGGTACCAGACGGTGCTGGTCTGACTATTGCAGAAACTGCTGATCATCTGGGATTTTCACACACAGCCATCTCTAGTGTTTACAGAGAATGGTCAGAAAAAGAGAAAATATCCAGTGAGGGACAGTTGTGTGTGTAAATGCCTTGTTGATTTGAGAGGTCAGAGGAGAATGGCCAGACTGGTTTAAGATCAAAGAAAATAACTCAAATAACCTCTCCTTACAAATAAGGAATGTAGAATACCATCTGGTTAAAGTATGATATGAAGAATTACTAGCTATATTTTACTAGCAAAGTGTACCTAATAAAGTGGACAGTGAATGTATGACTGCTCTGTAAAAATTTCTGAGCTATCTCCTGGACAAAAGAAAGACCCCAGGAAACATTGCCAGTGTAACACGATAGAAGGTGAATAAACACACACACACACACACAGGTTCGCAATCTTACCTCTATGCTGGTGCTGATGCTGGGCATTGTGTCGGAGGTACCAGTAGGACTTTGGAGGCTGGAGAAATCCCACAGGTTCATGGCAGGTGGCCCGGAGCTTCCCTTTATCGGCTCGGTGCATTTCTGATGATCCAATAGGGTCACTTCGTAATATTCTTGGATATCTATCAGAAGAGGGGCGAGAGCATGAGTCTGGAGCGGTCTCAATTTTTTTAAACATTGCTGGAATAATCTGAAGATAAAAAAACATCCTTTAACGTTCCTAATGATTTTCACTTTATTTGTGAATTAGGAACACGCGTTGCTGAACATAAGAAGACGGTGCGTCTTAAACAATGTTTAAATCCAGATGGAAAAAGAGAGGGAGATGGAAAAGGAAGTAGAGAGAGAAAGAGAGGAAGAGCAGAGAAAGAAAAAGAAAACAAGGACATAATGGGCTACGATATCTGGCCACGATGTTAGAAAAAGACCAGATCATGAGAATTATTCCAATAATTAACCATTATATGATTTACACCAACTGTGCCCCATACTACAAGAATTGGAGAGGTCAAATTGTTCGTTCCAAACACCAAAAGGGTGAAGGCGTTAAAAAACGTGCCAGATTGGCAATGCAAGTGACTCCCTGTGGCGACCTATGGTGGGAGGAAAAATAGATTATATTAGATTTATGGAACCCTGTTATTTATCATGCTATATTCCATCATGGCTCCGCGATGGTCGGCTGCACAGATGTGCTCTGCAGGATAGGGATAAGCTGACCGAGCTTCTCAATCTCGTGCCAACTGTCAGGGCAATTTAGAGACACCGATTAGCCTGCCGCATGTTATTGGACTGTGTGAGGAAACCAAAGCAACTGGGGAAAACACACGCAGATGTGAGGAAAACATGCACTCTGCATGGTAAAGACCTAGGACCCACGTCCCATTAGGCAGATAAACAGTAAATTAACAGTAGGACATACAGGGGTTAGACAATGAAACTGAAACACCTGGTTTTAGACCACAATAATTTATTAGTATGGTGTAGGG
>JAOUQV010000012.1:3974316-3985354 GCA_028565295.1 Aspidoras spilotus | reverse complement strand
TAGTTAGTTGTTAATTGTTTACTTTTCCAAAGAGAGTGAGAATTCTTACATAGACTTAAAATATAGACAAACAGTGGCGAATGAACTCTACCAGTGATGATTTGTTTCAAGTCATTACAGCAGCAGTCTGTTCAACTCATGTGCTATTGTTACAAAACGCACACTTGCTGTGGTTATAAAAGCTTGGCATCAGGTTTCTGCACAGCCAGTCTGGTCCTGAGGAGCTGATTGGTTTTCATCAACTCCCTTCTATTGCTATCATGAGCCCCCCTCCTAATAGGCTGCAGCACCCGCCTACTATAGGCGGGTAGAAGGCAGAAGTGGGAGGGGTGAAACTTTATTGTGCAGATCCACATATTACTGTTCTAAAGAGTAAAAAAAAAATCTATAAAAAACTGGGAGAGATGAAAAAAGAATCACCAATGTGTGTAATATGTGGATAATAATAATAATAATAATAATAATAATAATAATAATAATAATAATAATAATAATAATAATGATAATATTTTGTGTATATAAATCCACTCCTGTTTGTTATGGGTTATAAATACTGTATGTTCATACATATTAAATAATAAATATATGTGGATTACCGGAGGTAAATGAATGAATGAATAATTGAATGTTATTTAGGAGTCATTATGCTATAAACAGTCTAATTATAATTCTGTAAAAAAAGTATATAGTAATATCTTTCCACTACAGATCTATGAATGAACTCAAGAGACACATAGCTTAATGTTAAAACCCATTCAGATGTAAAACCGCCAGAAAAAAAAAATGTGAGAAAGTTTTAGAGACAACATATGTTTGTACAACTAGTTAGCATTACCCAGAACTGTGCTGTAATTGCATTCTAGTAAAGTTAAGGCACACTGGTGCATATATTTGCATCTTAATAATTGAAGGGGGAGGTGGTGTAATTTAGGATGGAGGTGGGAGCACTGAGGACAAAAGTGATGAACAGCCCTAAGGACAGTTGGCTGTGTGTGTGTAGTGATGGAATAATGGAGTGTCTCCCTGCAAACCTAATCCTGACCCGAAAGGCCATTGTGTGTCACTTACTGCCCATATTGCTGTCTGATGCCAAGCTTATTAACCCAGCATTTCTGCTTGTAATATGTATATGCATTAGCTGTAGAATGATAATACTACTTAAGCAGATGGGCCTAAACCCATATCTAAATGCATTAAAGGATCCAACATCAGTGCATAATGTACGTTTGGTTAATAAAAGAGAATCAACATGCTAAGTTACACATACATGAACATGACATGAAAAATCAGATCTTTCCTATAGAGTTTACTTGTTCTTCTAGGCCAAATATTTATTTTTTTGGTTCACTTGAAGGTTGTGCATGACTAGAATGTATGCGACTGCGTTTATGTGTGTACACGTGTGTGTCTGGGGGATGGGGGCCCTTGTGTGTATCCACATAGATAAGAATGTCTGACAGTTTCGACCTTGTGGGGACATTTGGGTGGTCCCTAAGAGATTAGCTTATAGAAACATTAAATTATAAAAAGAAAGCTTAAATAATAAAAAAAATCCCCAATAATTAATTCTTATATATCACATAATTAAAGAAATTTGAGCTATAATTATAATAAGTGTTGGACAAATATGTATGTGTTTGTTTGGGGGATGGGGGTACCCACAAGAATGTTTGAGAGTTGTGACCTTGTGGGAACATTTGTGTGTTACACATTAGGGAAACGACCACAAAGCTAATTTTAATCATAAAAAAATAAAATCTTTAAAAGAATAATCGAGTGAATTGATATTAATAATTATAGTATTTTTAAGGTCCTTATACGGACTGTAAGACAAACTCCTGCGTGCGCCTGCGCGTGCGATAGAAGAGGAGAAAGAGGAGGGAGGAGAGTCTTTCACTGCTCCATCCGGGAACTTCTGAATTAGCATTGACAACCGAAGCGCAACTTTCTTTCCCCAGGCAAAGTGAAATCCAGCCGCGGACTCGGACAAAAATATAGACCCCCGGATTTCAGGTTAAAATTAGCGAAAGATAAACAACATTGCCGGAACAAATCTTCGGGATCTTCGAGTTGACGCAGTGTGAGTGTTATGTCGGAGTGTTGTCGTGTTTTCGCCGTGTTTGGATCACTTTTGTGTAGTGGCGTGAAGTGAACGATGAGTCTTGTTGCCCGGTAAAGAAGCCAGAACTTGCTTTTGGTAGCGCGAGGAGTTCTTGTTCTTTCCCGACTCTTAATGTCGCTTTTTTAAAAACAAACACAAGAAAACTCGGTGTTCGGAAACTTCTCAACGCGTCCAGAGTGGAAGAAAAGTGATTTTCAACTCGGAACATGGAACTACAGGGCCTTCAAGAGGCGTTGAAAGTGGAAATCCAATGTCATCAGGTACTGAAACATCGCAGTGTGTGAGTGAGTGTGTGTGTGTATGTATGTTAGTTATTCCACACCGACTGCCTTCTTAAACCGAGTGTTCCGCAGAACTGAACGAGTGTATTGTAACACTGTGTGAAATAAACATTGTTCTAACATTACACTTAACGCTGTCGCCATGTCACATCATATAGTTAGACTTGTGTAGTTATAATGTAGTTTAAAGCACACTTATGTTATAGATGTGTTTATATTTAAAGCAACATACGTTGGTATTAGCTGTTAGTGTAATAATGCGGTGTTTTTGTGAGTGTGTGTGTGTGGCCAGATCAGCACGAGACTTGAATATTTATGAGGCGAGAGAGAGAGAGTGAGTGTGAGCCGCGGATAACGGCTTTGTTCCTCCCTATGACTCGCTGGAACTTCAATACACTTTCACTCGTTATTTTTAATTCGGTCGGCTTTTCTCCGTTTAAAACAAAACTAGTTGCACAGATGAAGCGAGAGCCGCAGGTAAATTTATACCGTACACCCAGCCATCCATATCCCCACAGCTTTGAGTAGTCGTCGTCGTGTGTGTGTGTGTGTGCGAGTTACAACTTTATCGCCGTTAAAATCTCGCCATACCCACGTTAGCCTTTAGCTCGTGTGGAGTTTCGCCTCCATCCTTTTTCCTGACGGTGATATCAATCAACTTTTGTTCCACTTGCCTTTTTATTTTACACACACTTATATATATTTGTCATTCTGTTCAATTGTAGGACGGAGATCTTAAGAAACAGCTACACGAAAGGCAAAGCAGAGTAACAGCCCTAAGCGAAAAACAAGTAAGAAACATTCACATTTCCTCCATAGTTTCCAGTGATGCTCTTCGTATCGCGACCAAACTCGGACATGCTCGAGCTGTTTTATTTGGTCCACAGGTTTTATTTGTAAAGTGCCAGAATTGACCGTGGCGCTGATGTGCTAACAGAATATGCCATAAGCACGAGGACGAAATGTGTACGGGTTACTTTAAGTGCAAGAAATGTGAATTCTGCGTCCATTTTGAGCAGGGCGACATGTTTCTTGTTTCGATAGACTAGCCCAGTAGTTTACTTTTTGTCCCATATAGACACGTTTCCCCTAAAAGTGTCATCGATTGTTAGTTTGGTGTGTGAAATATCAAGTTTATCCTGCATACATGTGCTCAGGGAACACTTTTATTTTCGTTTTTGTCCTTATTATTTCTCCTCCTTGGTCACATGACGACGTGGTAGCGTCTGATTCGTACACAGACGTTCACTTTTTTTCCCCCCAACCATCCGAAATCAGAGAGCGCCGTTATAGTTAGTCATGAGAGTAATTACGAATCAAGGCGGATTTCTTTTCGTTTCTAGCTGTTTGAACAGAGTGACAGACGGGAGGTCGATCTGTTTCAGCACCGCGTACAGATGCCACAATAACACAAGCGCTTCAGTCACCATTCCTCCCTCCTCTTATATAAAAGTTAACCATGTATTTTCTTCCTCAACAAGCCGATAAAGTTCAACTCAATCCTCGAATCGAATCACAATTATTTCACGGTGTATGTGTGTGTGTAGTCGTGTGAAGCATTTTCTTTCCCATTAAGTTTCATCGATCGCGTTTTCTTCCGGAATGCAGTTTTTCAGCACTTGGAACAGCGCCTCGCACCCCCCCCCCCCTCCACTCTTCTTCTTCCCTGTCCATTGTAACATCTTAATCCTGTATCAGACACAATATAATCCTTATAAAAACACGCCCTTAGTTTTTTTTTGTACTTTATAAACGTGTTTCGGTGACTATTTACAGCAATAAATAAACAGGTAGTTTTTTTTTACTCTGCCGTTTGTAGTGGAAGCTTCCATTTTGTGAGAGAAACGGGGGAGGTGGCGGGGTGGGCGTTCTTCCTAACATGGAGCAAAAAAAAAAGTCTGCTGCATAGAGTTTGTAGGTGTAGGGGGATGGGGGTCTGTCTCATTCATACCCAACATTACCATTTTGATGGCTTTCATGCTGTTTTTGGAGGAGGAGGGGGAAGGGCACTAAAGAGAGTAAGAGAAAGAGAGAGAGAGAGATGGAAAGGAAAAGGCGAGTCAGCACAGAGCAAGAGCTTTTATCGGCTCTCCCATTTTTACAACACAGACAGGAAGTTATTTTCCTTCATCAAGTGTTACTATGGCTACATTCTTAAAGTGCACACTTCCACCCTAAGAAGTGAAATCTAGTATGTGCTACTGTGTAGTGTAATATTTGAACATACTTGTACTATTTAGTGTGCTAGCCTGGTTGCAGCCATTATTTCCTACCGTTCCATTTCTACCGTTTTTAATAAGATGTACAGATCAGACTCTGGAGCTCGACGAGTTACTAACAAATCTCTGTAATGTGTGTGATGATGCATGTATAGAATTCATATTTGGTCACAGGACATTTAACAATCCAGTGATTATTATTGTTTAAAACATGTGCTTTTAATCTTTTGAATACACATTGTATATTAATATACTAGTGTCCTCAAGGCTTTGTACATTCACTTAGACTAATATTCCACGAAGAAGAATTTTAAAATTAGGAACCACTGTTATTATGATGAGGAAATAAGGCAATCGGAATTGTTGATGGGAATAAAATGACCATCATAGCAGATTTGAAGCTGTCTTGTACAGCGGTATGGGCTCAAGTTCTTCCACGACTAATCAACAGTTAGTTGCGTTTATTTTTGTACAAGCGTGTCACAGCAGATAATGAGAGAAAAGATTTGCATACCTATTCTACTTACTGATAGGTACTTTTGATATTTTTTTTGTATTTTGGCCTGATTTTGCCGCCATGCGTTACCACATTGAGTCACTTGTATTGCAGATGTTTTATGCCAGCTGCCATTACTAACACAACCGTTACCCTTTCTGGCTTGGACCCGGGGAATTTAGCATCTCCAATATACCTAGCATGCATGTCTTTGGACTGTGGTGGGAAGCTGGATTACCTGGACTAAACCTACGAAACACAGGGAGAACATGCAAACGCCACAATTTTCTACAAAGCACCACGTTATAGTGTGATGTTATAGAAGGGGAAATTATTTTTAACCACATTATTCAGTGTCACTTATAAGGATGGGTTTCCTTTTGAGTCTAGTTCTGCTCAAGTTTGCTTCCTCGTATAGTTTCAGCCATTGTATCATGCCATTGCCTCTTTATTAGGGATGCATTTACAGAAAAGCATGTAATGCGTAAAACTTCTTCAAAACTGTGAAAAGTCTTTACAAGAGAAATGAATTAGATTTTATTCTCACTGGTTCCTGACTTGCAGACACCATGTAAGTACTATGATTGGATAGAAAGATTAATTATGCTATATAATCTGTTCCTCCTTCATTTTAAGAGTTCTGATCTGTTATTCTCCACTTGGCCTTTTACAATATCACTATACAGCACTTAAAAAAAGCTGTATAAATATAATTGACTAATATAGTGTCTCCAGATTATGTGGTCAGACCTGGCATCAATGCTGAAGAAACAATCAGTGAAAAAGGAAGAGTTGGACTAACAGAGCCCACTTAGTGCATATGTTCTTGACTTGCCTGGCTCTAAAAATATAGTGGACCACAATAACAAGTTGTTTGTCTGAGGGTTTTAAATTGGCAATTCCTCCAACTTTTAAGTTTACTATATTTGGCCTTGTTGACTTCTCCTCCCAGTTTCCCAAGAAAACCCGGGAGTCTATTGCCTTTGACTCTTTATAAACACCAAGACAGATACTCTTAAATTGGAAATCACCATCTCTTCTCACTGACATCACAGTGGCTATGTGATCTGATGCTATTTCTTAAACTTGAAATTTAATTAAATTCGTCCCCACACAACAGATGGGAAAGTTTTATACGATATGAGGCCCGATGATAGAATATTTTGGGAAGTTTAAAGACATGACTGATATATAAGGAAGTACCTCTCCTCCTTCTACTTTGAAACATAAAATCCAATTTGAGCTAAAACCACCCACATATTCACTCGTTTTGCATGTATATATTTATTGTATGTGTAAGCTTAAGTATTCATTGAGGTGTGTATCTGCTCACATGTCAATGTATGGGTGTGGGTGCACACGGGAACGGTATATACGTAGGTGTGTACGCACGATGCTATACGGGTGCTGGTTATAAAATGAGAATATCAAGGAAAAAGTTTATTTATTTCCATAATTCCATTCAAAAAGTGAAACTTGTATATGATAATTATTTATTACACACAGACTGATATAGTTCTTTTAATTTGATATTTATAATTGACAGCTAATAAACAACCCACATTCAGAAAATTAGAATATTGTGAAAAGCTTCAGTATTGACAACACCTGGTGCAACACACTAATCAGCTCATTAACTTAAAACAGCTGTAACAGCTATTAAATGGTCCTGCAATCTAGTTCTGTAGTCCCCACAAACATAAGGAAGACTGCTGATTTGACAGTTGTCCAGAAGACCACCACTGACACCTTGCACAAGCATTGCAAAACACAAAAGGTCATTGCTAAAGAGGCTGGCTGTTCACAGAGCTCCGTGTCCATGAACATTAATACAGAGATGAAGGGAAGGGAAAGATGTAGTAGAAAAAAAGTGTACAAGTAATAGGGATAACAGCAGCCTGGAGAGGATTGTGAAACAAAACCCATTCCAAAATGTGGGGGAGATTCACAAAGACTGGGCTGCAGCTGGAGTCAGTGCTTCAAGAACCATCGTGCACAGACATATGCAAGATACGGGTTTCAGATGTCGCATTCACTGTGTCAAGCCACTCTTGGACAAAAGACAGCACCAGAAGTGTCTAAAGTAAATTTTGTATTTCCTTTGTAAGTCAAGGTTCCAGAGTCTGAAGGAAGAGAGGAAAGTCACAGACCCATGTTACTTGAGGTCTAAAGTTTCCACAGTCAGTGATGGTTTGGGGAGCCATGTCATCTGCTTGTCTTTGGTCCACTCCGGGGTTTTCCGGGGGCAAGGGTCAATGCTGCTGTCTACCAGGAAGTGTTAGCACACCTCATGCTTTCGTCTGCTGACCCACTTTTGGGAGATGCTGATTTCATTTACCAATAGGTCTTGGTACCTGAACACAGTGCCAAAGCTACAAGTACCTGGTTTAAGGACCATGGTATTCCTGTCCTGACCTTAACATCATAGAAAATCTATGGAGTATTGTGAAGAGGAAGATGTGATACGCCAGACCCAACAATAAAGTACAGCTGAAGGCCACTATCGGACAACCTTGGTTCTCATAACTTCTGAGCAGTGCCACAGACTGACCGACTACATGCCACGATGCATTGCTGCAGTAATTTGGGCAAAAGAAGCCACAACTAAGTATTGAGAGCTGTATGTACATGCTGATATGTTTCATATTTACATATTTCAGTTGGTCAGAATTTCTAAAAAAATTGTATTGGTCTAAAGTAATATTCTAATTTTCTGAGATACTGAATGTGGGTTGTTTATTAGTTGTCAGCTCATAATCATCAAATTAAAATAAATAAACACTTGAAATATATCAGTCTGTGTGTGATGAATGTGTATAATATACAAGTTTCACTTTTTGTATGGAATTACTGAAATAAAGCAACTTTTTTTTTATGATTTTCTAATTTTATGACCAGCACATGTATATAGATATCCCATTATTTATTTATTTATTTACCCAGTTTACTCTTTTTCTTCTCTCTTCACTATTTGTCTTTTCTGTTTTCTTTTTAAATGTACTTCTCTTATATAATTGTGGAATTGTAAATTCTTAAGAGTGACTGTGTAATATTTTTAACCACAAATAAAAGATAAAAAGAAAACCGACCAGCCATTAGAAAACACAAGCCAGTGTATATCTAGTCCCGGGTAAATGGTGAGGGTTGCGTTAGGAAGGGCATCCGGCGTAAAACATTTGCCAAATAAATGATGCAAGTTCTTCAGTGATGCTTGACTCGCTGTGGCGACCCCTGATCAAGGAAAAAACCGAAAGACAAAGAAGAAGAAGTTGAAAAGAAAACCGCATGTTACAACGAAGGAATGCAGAATACCGCCACAAATAATTAATATAGTTCTGAAGGCAAAAGTGGGTCCAACCTTTTACGAGCAAGGTGTACCTAATAAAGTGAGTGGTATACTACATAACTACCTATTAAATATTTCAGCGTATAACGTTTAGATCAAAGGTCCTTACCTGAAAATGTTAAAAGCTATTTTACATACAACATGTAGCCTTTAATTTCGGATTAACTTCCACGATGCAGTCAGCGGAAAAAAGGCTGATTTTTTTTTTTTTTAAATAACCACTATACTATTATCTGTGTGTGTGTGTGTACATGTGCATGCAAATGAATATTAAAAAGCTGTAGGGAAAGAATTGTAGAAGCTGTGTTATGTTTTATAATATTAAATATTAATTTTAGAGGCTTCATACATATTCATTGTTACACACTGTGACCCTGCTCATGATAAAGTAGTTACTGAAGATGAATGAATGAATAAATAATTGTCAGAATCTCCTGTTACTTTAAATGCATTATGTGTTCATGCATTTCTTTTTTTTTTTTAATTAGCAATCATTTTTTTGTTTCTTTATGAGTTCATTTGCATAAAGATTTAAGAATCAATAAAAGCAGAGAGTCACAGGTCTTATTTTAACTTGTTCATATCGCCTCTAAAAGCATTAATCATTCATAACCCTGCATCACAATAATCCCGTTCACTCTCGTTCGTAACTTTTATTTATATTTTCACCTGCACGCACGTAAAAACACACTCAGGTACACACTTGTACAATATACTCATAGTCACTGAGATGATGAGATTAAATAAACGTTACAGTTCCGTTTCACTCGGCAATAAGATGGTGGCCTGGAGCAATCCGAAATGACATAATTAAATAACAGGAAGGAACGCGAAGGTTAAAATATGGAATTATTTGCAGTTTGTTGCATCATAGTAATAAAATTCCCAACAGAGTTCAACTCGGATGCATTTCATAAACATCTTTTTACTACAGTGTGTTTGACTGTGAAAATACAATGTATTTGAGACCCTGTTGAGAAGAGCGTTATGTTTTTGAGTGTTTGGGACGGTGTTGCTTTACATAAGAGGCGTTGTCTTACTTATGTCTTTACTTTGTAACGTGAGGACAGATGCTGATATCGTGGGCTTGCTTTTAAAGACACGCTGTTTGCAGAACTGAACAAAGAATTGTGTATTGTGTGTGAGAGCATGGATGAAAAGTGAAGTACTAATGGAAATAAAGGAGGAGAAAAAAAAGAAGTAAAGGGGGACAGAGCTGAATGAGGAGTGGGGGCAGATTAATGAGTAAAAGTCATATCCAACAGGCTGTAAACAAATTACATTTAAAAATATATGTAGTAGATTTACTTTAGAGTCTGGTTTCTCTTAAGGTTTCTTTATCATTTAGGTTTTACTTTGTCACGTCTGTCTGCTCGTTTTGATGCAGCTGGATTTATTAGAGCTATACTGTTAAAAATCACTGAGAACTGAATTCAAGGGCATGCTCAAACACGCCAGTTGGTGTATATGTTTTTGCATAAAAGCAATTCAGCAGCCTGCCAAGAGTAATTTGTATATATTGTATGATAAGATTAGAATGCAGCCTGGTGCATGCAAGCACGTGATTGGCTGCTCTGTTAGATTTGGTCAGATTTCGGGCCCGGAGGAGGCTCATTGGTACCTTTTGCCAAATAGAGACTACAGAAATCATACAGTACATGTCAGATTGTGGCCATTTTGAACAAAACTGTTTGAAATCATAAGGTGGTCACAAGATTGAGCCTCTAAAGATGTCCAGTGAGAATATTAAGCACTGTCAGATACCCATAGTCACCATATTTTTATATACCTGTTAGTTTTTTTTGTAAAGGTGTCAGGATTCACTCATGTATTAAACCCAGACCTAATACAATGACAGTTGCTTAATTTTCACCTCAAGAGGCTTTGAAAAGGCTGTTCCTAGGTTTGTAGTTTGGGGAGGGGCTGACTAGAGACAGCGTGGTGTATAATATGGTCTCCAGTCCTGTGGGAGATCAGAGTCCCTTCCAGATGCTGTGTGTGAATAGTAGCTTGGGCTGGGTGAAAGGTTACAGAAATCAGACAGCGCTGGCAAACACCAGCGTGTCGGAGACAAAGTTTATTACAGTATTTGGTCTAATGAAATGGTTTAAATGATGATAAAGTAGTTAATCTAGACATTTTTAGTATATCCGTGGTATTTTTTATGTATAATGAAGTATTGTTACTGGAGATAATCACCTTGTAATGCTATTCTGATCGGTCAGGGTAAATGTGCCTAGATAACTGGATGCTGTACAAGTTAAGTTAAGCTGTTCATACACTAGAATACTTTGAAAAGTCTGAAAAAACTTTAAACAGACTAAAGTCATTCTGAAGCTCGGTTCGCACTTCAGCAACTTGTCCTGAACACCTCTACATGCCTAAATACATTGAGTTGTATCTATGTGATTGCCTTATTAGATATTTGGCTTAACAAGCAATTAAACAGGTGTACCTAATAAAGTTGCCTGTGAATGTATGTAATATACAGGGATTAGACAATGAAACTGAAACACCTGGTTTTAGACCACAATAATTTATTAGTATGGTGTAGGGCCGCCTTTTGCGGCCAAT
>JAOUQV010000012.1:3941665-3952591 GCA_028565295.1 Aspidoras spilotus | reverse complement strand
TGACCTAGCCACTATCCTGCAAGAAGAATGGCTTAAAATCCCTCTGACCACTGTGCAAGACTTGTATGTGTCATTCCAAAGACAAATTGACGCTGTATTGGCCGCAAAAGGAGGCTCTACACCATACTAATAAATAATTGTGGTCTAAAACCAGGTGTTTCAGTTTCATTGTCCAACCCCTGTATATATAATCGTATTTACAGGTGTGATGATCAAGTGTACACAAACATTTTATCATATAAGGTCTCATTAGTAAATCACGGATATCATTAATAAATAAATGACAATGGCTTTTTAGATACAAAATCAATTAGCTAGTCTTTTCCCAGAAATCCCATTATCTACTCTCAGTGTGTTAGCTACTGTAATTTAACTCGCACAGTGTGTGAGCTCTACTAGTGTTTGAATAAAGACAAAGACTTGGACGCAAAGGAAAGACTCTCCTGTTAATGCTTCATGTACAATATTATATTAGTTTTGTTGCCATCTGTTATTGGCTATACGCTCAGTAAAAGGCTGGTGACTGTTATATTTGTTATATCATCGTCTACTCGAACCTACTTGTGAAATAATGTGAAATAAGAACTGATGTAAAACTGAGATGTATAATCAGTTGATGCTTCCAAATCTTTGTAATGTGTAGTGAGAAACACAGGGTGATGCCAACATAGCTATGATGTCCCAGTTTGTGATAGATGTGAAAGATAGGTTGCTGTGGTGGTTTTAACATGTGGATAAAAAGAAAGACTAATTCTTTTCCACTCTGTGTTTTTTTTTTTTCCAATATCTCCGTCTCCAAGGTCAGCATGAGCCCAAGTTCCATTAAATGTTAACTAGATTAAAAGTGATATGCTATTATGGCCAGACTTTTTTTTATTGTTCCAGATTTTTGCTCAGAAGGAAAATCCTTTTTTGCAGATAAATGAACATGATTAATCTCCTGTATGGTGGTACAATTACTCCAGGCAGCATGCGTTACCAAACACAACTCATTATACCCAAATTAAAAAGGCGCCACCTCTGTAGTCAACTGCTTTCAAACAGCAGAGCTGTTGTCAGACAGGGCAGGCTGTGAGCAGAGATAGAGGTTAGTCCCCATGCTGTGAGCGGAGTGGAATATGTGGGTTCTCCTTTACCCAGGAGGAGACAGGCAGCCCCTCTGTGACCCAGATGAAATGAGAATGAATGAGGGGAGAAGCCAATGACATGCACCATGTGGGTTGGTTATAAAATTTAATCACATAGTGAAGTATTCCCAAAAGAAGGCTCACTCGAGCTTAAACTTGTAAGGAAAGAAGAGACGTTACAGAATGTACATGAGTGTGTACAAAATGTTTTGATTCCTCATTTACCCTGATTACAACATATATGTTTAAATTGAAACGATGCATATTTATTATAGCTTTGACTCTAGTTCTTTGAGGTCTCGTGTGCTGTGCATTTATTTTTCACACTGGCACGTGGCATTGAGGGAACACAATTCAGAAGCCCTCATATGGTGCTTTCAAAAAGTCTTTCTCTGGAGATAAATCAAATGCACTTTAAAATTGATTTTTTTGAAATTGTTATTCAACCAGAAATGGATGTTAGCAAATGTGCTAGGAAAATTGGATGAGTACGGCACATTTTTGTCCTCGTTGGAAATCATGCAGGAAATGATGAAAAACTACAAGGAGGCACTCACATATGTCTTTTAAAAACAGTGCTTGCTTTTAATACAGGCCTCTGTGACAGTGTGCCATAGTGAACTGACAGATGCAGGGTCTATAGTATGGGTTGTCACGCTGTTTTAATAGATGTCACTCCTCAGAGAAAGGTTTCTTCATTTATCCACATTGATTACGCAGACAGTATTTGAGTGGACAGCAGACGACGAGCAGATATTGCTTTTGTGATTTGTTATCCAGGCTGTCATAACAAGCAAATCCTTACACACACATGCTCAGAAAAGGAAAAAAGAGAAAGGATTTTATTCGCTCTCCCATAATGAAATGGCAATTTAGGCCTGGTGCAAATGGCTAGAGATGAAGTGGATGCATGAACTTGGAGACAAGACGTCTCATCTCGTCTCGTCTGCTCCCACGGGAAGATAAAACTAGAGGTGCTCGGAGTATGCACAGTCACCCAGAAGCCTAATATCAAAGAGTGACAGGACTGAAATAATTCTTATGGAAAGATCAGTGCAACTTGCAGTGGAAGCAAAAAGTTTGAAAATATATTTTCTTGAGTTCTTCATTTAGTTTAAAATGATATGACATTTATGAAAATACAACAGCATGAAAGAACAGCACACACTAATCTTCCTATGCTAAGATGACATTTGAACAGTAATAAGGCACTACTATGGTTGGTTTTTCACAGTTTCCTGCTCCCACTAATTGGCAGGGAGCATGTTGGGACATGCTAGAGGCTGTGGCTGGGTTAGGTAGCATGCAGAATGGCTGTCACAAGGGAACAGCTCTGTGCTTCCTGGTGCCTTTATATATTTCACCCATGTCGCATCAAGCCTACAGTTTTTCTAATAACGCCTCACCTAAGGCAGCTTTGCTTGCCTCGCTGACACAATTTGCAGTGAGCCAGGGAGATGTACTGTGTTCTTTTATTTTTTTCTTCCCTATGAGACTCTGGAAAAGTTTCCCAGCAGAAAGATAGGGGATCCCCGGAGACATTTGTTCAGTTTCATCAGGAAAAAAGCCCTGGCAAATTTTACCAAACGTTACAAATGTGTTCCCTACAGACAGTGGCCTGAGTGATCAGTTTGAGAGAGAAGACAAACAGCTGAGTTTTACAATGTAGACAAATTGGGGGAATGTGACAAAAAGAAAAATGGAGAGAAAAACAGTCCATCTGTGTGTTTCCTGGGCCTTGAGGGTGCAGGGAGTTATTTGAAAAGACAGGGGAGGGACAAGTATCACATCATGTCTGCCACTAATTTTAAGCCAGCAATACGGCTGTGAGACAATGTTGCATGGTAGTGTTGTGTGCATGCGAGTTAATTTGCCCGAGACTGTTGGCAGTGACTTTGTCTCCTACTTTATTCTTTCATTGACTCTCACCTAGCGGTTCCCTGCAGCCAATAAAGTCATATGATATATACTATACTATAATTGTACTATATTTTATATTTATTTGTATATTGACATTATTATAGAATTGTCATTTTAGTTTATTGTATTGCCCAGTATTTGTCACCTAGATGCCTGAGATTGCCCGCTTCACATTGCTTAGTGTAGCCCCGCTACTATTGAAAAAGGACATTAATCATACATACCAATTGGAAAATATAGTTTTGCAAACTGTTTGTGGTTGCTAAAGTAAAGTCAACAGCTAAAAATACACCTGGTGTACACTGGTAGCTTGATGGAACACAGTTTTAAGGGTTTAAGAGCTTAAACCTAACTGTAGAATTTTAATAATACTGAATTAGATTTAAAGGGTTTAAGAGATAAAAAAGATGAAGATGAAGAAGAAGAAGAAGAGCTTAAACATAACCTTAGAATTGTAATAATACTGAATTTCGTGCTGACCAACATCCAACATCCAAGTGCATCCTTGAATTCCACAGGAGGAGCTTGTCTGTTTGGTCTGTTTGACTTTATACGAGTCAGAGAGCAAAGTGCATGAGACGACAAAAGAATAAACGAGGGCAGTCAGTCCGATGAAGCGTATGCACTCAATGATCCCTCCATCATGGCTGGACCATGGCTATGTCAAAGCAATTACCAGAGTCATGTCCACTAAATGCAGGTAGAAATTAACACAGGTGGAACTGGACACTACAGGCTTGTATGTCTAAAAATGTTACTGCATCACTGCTGAAAGATGCTGCGGCTTTAGAGGACAGTGATCCCTCTGATGCTGCAGGTCTCTGTCTCCTGTCTAACTGATTTGGAAACTATCAGCATTTCAGCTTATAAATTTCCCTAGTGAGGAAAGCAATGCATACAAAATGAAGCCTGTCGTATTTATCCGTCGTTTTTCCATCCTTTGCTCCGTCTGTCCCTCAGATATCTCTCTGTCTCTCCCTCTCTCTCTCTTTCTCTCTCTCTCTTTCTCTATTACACAAATGCACGCACATAGAATACACACACATTCCATTAGGCCAGCGTCAAGTGACAATATATTCGTTTTACAATTTTGTTCACGACTCCCAGGATACTGCAATGTGTACCTAGGCATGAGATTACAATTGCGACAATAAATACTGCTGCAAAGTGCACAGTGTTGTGAGCAGATATACAGGGCGATTCACTTCAAAGAGGCCCGGATTTAACTTGCGTCAGTAATGAAAGGAACAAGCTCCTTGACGTAACGCTCTGAATGTGTAATGCACTTCATCGAATGATGGGAACTTTTTCATGCATTGCTCCATGTTTCTGAATGTATCAGCAACGTTTCTCCAAGTCGTTTGCTTCGTGCTCTGAAATGCCAGTACAGTAGTACGCTGGAGTTTTGCACTATTTGACACGCTGATTAAGATCCCTCAGTCTCCTGTTCTTTTGAGTTATTACAAACGATTCAGGGCTTGTCTTTCGAGTGAATCTTGCTGTTTTCAGTGATGACAGATATACAAGCGGCATAGAAAATGAGAGAGAAAGAAAAAGAGTTTAAACAGATGGTGAATTATAAATATCTTTCTCCAGTGCATGGACTTGAAATGTAAATACAGTTTTCTAGCTGGAAAAAAACTGATGGCTTGGCAATTATCCTGCAAGGATATAAAAGCAATTACCAGTCAGTCAGTCTTTGTTGGATTTGACATGACATGAAGCGTTTATATGCAGACCAGGGAAATGGTACACTTGTAAATGTCTTCTGTGCTGCTTTTAAAAGGTGTGACAAAGGAATAGTGGAATGAGGCAATTCTTCAGGTCTTCGGTTCATTACATGTCGGTGTGTGTGTGCTTTCAGCAGGAGCTACATTTCATTTTTGTTTGGTGGCCGATTTATTTATTCCGCCTTTTCAATTTCCCCAAAAAGTAAAAAGCACTAAAAGGAAAAAAAAATGCTTATTAAAACAAAGTCTGCGCTTCGTGATGGATGCGGTGAATCAGTGTTGAATTTCCAAACCAGAACATAACAGAGGATTCTGGGTTTGGCTGCAAATCAAAGTTTCAAGGCAAAAATCTGCCCATCCCGGTGCTAGCAAGGTGTACCTAATGTGGTTGGTGAGTGTGTATGCCGTGAATAGATACAGTATATTTGAATTTTGTTCTTCTGTCTATGGACTCGCATGCTGACAGCACCAGTGATATCAAGAATATATTTCAGAATCATTTCAGCATGTTAGTCTGAAAACCTTTTACCAACATGATGAGGCTTTTATTTAGAGCTCAGTAGTGTTGAATGATCTGTGAACCGTAAGCATGCATACATCATTCCATGAAATGCCACAGCCTTAAATGTGTTTCTAATTCCACCAATCTAAGCATGCTAATAAGCTGAGATGTCGCCGTTTTAGCATTTGGCTATCTGCAATCTTTAGCTCCTTTGTCCTTACATAGACGTTTTGAGTGTGTCAGTGACTAGTACTTTCCAGGCAGGATGAGTTTTATTCCTTATATGCTATGATTTACAGAGACTGCAAAATGACTATACAAGCATTTTCTTGCTTTTAGTGGCATGCATTTGTATAGTTCTGCTGCGCGCACAGGCAACGTGTAGCTTGTAGTTTTGACAGTTTAAACTCAGATGCTCTAGAAAGCTTTGCTATTGCATTATTGAGATCCGTTGTGAGCAGCGTAATGACCGTGTGAAGTGTGAAACATCTTTCATTGTTTCCTCCCAGAGGCATCATTAGGCACAGCTAAGGAGGACGATAAATAGAGAGAGTCATCTAAAGACACAAAGTGAAGTTGTTAAATGATATTCTGGAGCATGCACGTGCATGCAGAGGAGTTCAATGGCTCTAGTTCATTGAAGCTCAGGGCCTGCCTCATTGCAAGGTCTAAAAATTCTCTCTTTTCCTTTTTTCATCCCTCCCACCTATTTCTATGTCGATTACCTCTGTTCCTGTTGTCTGACAACAATTAATAGCCTTTGTGGGAGCTTCTCTGGCCCCTTTGGATTGTATTGAGTGTCCATTCACTTTGTCCAGGGCAAGATACAACATGCAGCCTGTTGTTCTTTAGTGTGCACGTTTGTCACTGAATAAGAGGTGGCATTGCCTGGAAGTACGTTGTCACCTGCTATGAGCAAATTAAATATTGAATCATGCTATTGACTCAGAAATTTCATTCGAAGCGATTATGGATGAGCCAACAGTGCACATAAAGAGACTTGATTGGTTTTTAGATGCACTACAGGCCTCCTGTTAAATCAGAGAAGACCTTCAGTATGAGGATTGTAAGGTGCAACTGAAAGCAAAGGTTGGTCCATCTGGTTTTTTGTACTGGCAAAGATGTTTCTGGTGTAAGAGCAACAAATCGTGTCTCCACGACTATAGAAGATACCCAATGTCTCAACATTGAAGAGCTTATAGTATCCTGTACATGAGACTTAAAACCCAGTGTCAAACTAATGATGTAGTATGAAATGCATTATCAGTGAAAGAGTGAATGAGGGCCGAGAATGAGTACGTGAAATAAAAATATCTACAACAGTGGCGAGTAGACATTGTTGCTTAGCTTTTTTCTACCAGCTGAACCAGTTCCGAGAGTAGCACTGGTGAAGGACATGTTTCAACAAGCGCGAATGGGGCAACAGAATAATAACTTTCCTGCTGTGTGTGTGTGTGTGTGTGTGGTGGCGGCAAGGGGATTTTATGATGATTTTAGCTATACATTGCAATTCCAATAACCTCTCCATGCTCAATGAGAATCAGACACTGTCCCTAGCATGCCAACTCTATGGCAGATCAATGCACTCCACGCCTGTTCATCCAGGAATGAAATGAACATTCAAATCCTCTGTGCCAATATTTGCTGATGGGCTCTGTTCAATGCTCTGATAGTGAACGCTGCCGTCACGCTCTAGAGGGAGAGCGACAACACAGCAACTCGCCATCAGAGATTAATAAGAAGACTAGAGAGAAGCAGAAGTCTTTCACTGCATTTCCTGCCAGTATCACAAACGTGTTGCACTGAGCCGTTGCCAGAGCCGAAAAATTGCGGGTTCTGTTATAGAGCTGAGGTATGGGGAAAAGCTGGGCACCAGTCAAAAATGAATGAGACTTGTGGTTAATAAAGTCAGAGAATACAACTTTCATGTGTTGTCTTCTCCTAGATGTCCAAGGTTCAGTGAGTAAGACATGTCCTTTCCATCTTTCCATTTTCCAGAGCTGCACAATGTTTGTGTTTGTCATATACAGTACATTCGGTTGTTTTAAGGATGCCCATGCTGTTTGCATTGTTGAATAAAAACTATTGAGTTTTTTCTGCTTGGAGCTGGTTCACGTTGCCAGTTTAGCACATCATAAGTTTACGTGTGTGGGTGGAACCTGTTACCCCTCATGAATAAACTGGTTTCACTCTAGCATTAAGCAAAATCTAACAAAAATGATATAATCCAGAATTCAGAATCAACCTAATTGTCCGAAGTGAATAAGACATGGGTCGTATCTTTACACCCTGCGCAAGGTGCGTTGTGATGCTCGCTGCTATCTTACGCCCCGCCAACGTTGTATTTTCACACCTTTCGTCTGCGTTGTTGAAATAGCAAATATACATCTAAACCGATGGGCGTGGTGGTCTCGGAATGAGGTGTGTTCAGATACATTTCTGCCCTATTGCGATCGTGGCAACACGCCACTGTGCCACTGACTGAAAACGCTTTCCATCGTATTTCTTCAATGTCATACTCGGTCTTTGCTTTGCAATAGCTGGCTGTACGGATTACTTAGCATCCCTGTCTCTTGTCAGCAGTTGCAGACCTGGGTTTTCGTACCCCTGTTACTAACACTCTGAGTAGAGCAGTGCTCGCTCTACCAACTGAGCCACCAGGCTAAACTTTTATAGTTAGCTCTGCTCTAGATTGTAAAGACTTTTGTGTCTGAACGTGACATTGTGATGTCCGTGGATGTTGTTCTTGATATTAAAAAGGCTCTGATATTGTTATATATCTACATACGAGTGCGCTGTGCTCAGTTTATCTGTAATTAGTTGGTCAACGAGCAATATTATTAAAAAATATTAAACCAGACTAGTCTAGAGTTTGTTAGCAGATACAGTCAGTCAGCAGTGTTTCCTTCTCCAGACCAGTCCTTTTACATCTCACTGCCTCAGGCACAGGGAACAGAGGAAAGGGGGATCCTTTTGTTTACAGTAACCTCAGGGTGTACAGAGGAAGGTTTAAAATGTATTTCAGGACATTTTCTGTTATTTCTATAGCAAAACAGGACCATAGCACATTTTTCATCTACTTGTTGTTCTCTGCTGAGAAGCGTAAAAAAGATCCATAACTCCAGAGATTCTTAATAGATTGACCACTGTTGTAAAAGCCTCCCGCTTAGAGGTAATTCAAACTGCTGATCTGGTTGTTTATGCATGACAGATGATGGCTGGAGCTCAGGATTAAGAGCTAGTTGGGGATTTACTGGCTGTCCATAGGGCTTTGATAATAAGTGAGGGCTCTAGAGGTGGCATAAGAAAGTTACAACCCATGTTCTTTTGTTTGTTTCTTTGTGGTGCCCTGTTGCATGGTAGCTCCTCCTTCTTTCCTCTCTTAAAGGAATAATGGCTCTCTTAAAGAAAGAATGGCTGTGTGTGTGTTGAGTTGCAGCACTTCCATCATGTCCTGCTAGGTGCTGGTACACTCTATACAGCACTTGCTTCTATGTGGCTGCATCTTTGTAGCTGCATCTGTTCCTGCTCTATTGTTTGGAAGAGTCCATCTGCTGGCTTCTCTCCACCTCAAAAAAGTGATCTCTCCCTCCCACTCTCGTATCCCAAAGCCAACTGCTTGTATATGGGCAACCCCCTCAACTCCCCTCCCCCTCCTATCAGAGTGTACCAGCTGTCCTATTTCCCTCTCATCCCCTCCCTTTCTCGCTCCCCCTCCTGCTATCGCTCTCTCTTTTGCTACATCAACTCTTCTGTCCTTCCAGTAGCCCCCCCATGCTTTAGAGGCCATACTCCCACAGGAGCCATAACACAGTGATATAGAGTGGAAAGAGGCAGACAATCCTTGCAGTACAACACGGCAATAAAAACACACTGGCTCTGACTCTTTACAGTTATCGAGAAAGTTACAAGGTTCAGCAGTAGGCAAATATGTCACCCTGTACATTTAAAAGATGGACTCTTGCTTTGCTTCACCTTATCATCGTCACATCTTGTTTCATGTTAGTGTGGAAATGACAGTTGTGTGTATCGATCACTGTATTCTTAGGAGGCCATACAATTACATGTATAATCAGCTACCAGGTGTTTGATTAATTCAAACCATAATTAAATCTTTAATATTGATAAAAAGCCCACATTTCTGTGATGATGGCAAGATAGAGTTCGTCACTGAGCTACCGTAATTCTCAGCAGATGCCCTTAGCCTTTGCTGAACAAACAACTTAATCGTGGCATTTTCCTGGACCACGCCGGGGATTATTACAGTACTCCAGGCCTGTAGATCCTTCCCGAAAGCCTCAAGCCTCACTGCTAGCATAAATTACACATGGAATATGCATAGTGCTGGAAAAGAATGAAGAGCACTAATGGAACATGAGCAGAGAGAGTGATGGAAGTTTAGTGAAGCAGTAATGACTTACATTAACCAAACAGTAATTAATACCAAATAATGACCCTCACACAGAAACTCTGCCATTCCTGTGTTTATTATTACCTTCCTTAAGGAGGCAACATTAAGAATGATCATTGTTTATATCACTCTATAGCTCTGCTCATACCATTCATGTCAGAATAGTAGTAGTTGCTGATTGTTGCCATGGTGAGTCAATAAGCTCCAGTGGGCTGCAGAATCGCCGGCCCAGGCTAGCCGAGGATGGAGGTGAGTAAATTAATGTCCATATTATGGAGGCTGCAGATTCCATATCACTAGCTTCAGAGTCACGCCTCTAGTAGTGTAATAACTGTAGTGCAAAAGCTCTGCGTAGAAGATAATTTTGTATTAGCCTACACTGTACTTCAACTAAAATGGAGAAACTGTGAAAGCAAATCAGTTCCGATCAGTTTCACAGTTTTACATTTAAAAGGCTGAATTTTATTTGCACGAAAACTTATATATCTGTTTGATTTATTTATTATCGTCTGCTTGATGCACACAGGGTCACGGATCAGCCGGTGCTCACAGTTTCAACAAATTCAAACAAATGTAAAAACTCTGTTAATCAATCGTCTGCAAATGCAGTAAAGACTACATTTAAATGTTGCACAACTTGAGAGGACGTGCCACGCAAAACAAAGCCGGGAAAATGACACTTAACTTAACACGTTGCAAAATAAGGCAGATAGAATATGAAAATAAAATCCTGTGTGCTGAACGAAAGGATGCTACAAGCTGCTACTATTTATGAAGCCATACCGCTGTCACGTGATCTGTGGAGCAGAACTTCTACTTTTTCTACCTCAGCATCATCATCATCTTTTCCTCTTGCGTAACTTAATTGTCTGCAATGAACTGACAGATCATTATTGGTATCCCAGATTTTAATTTAATATGAATTATGAAACCCAAATTCTGGGACCTGAATTGTGCAATATTGAATTTTTAATTTTTAAAACTAAAAAAATGTATTAAAAAATTAATAATTACATTCAGAGATGAACCATCAGTTAGTAAATGCAAATAGTCGTAGGCTTGTGGTTAAGGAGCCAGCCTTGCGACCGGAAGGTCCCTAGTTCGATTCCAAGTAATGACAAGTCATGGCTGAAGTGCCTTTGGAAAAGGCACCTAACCGCCAGTTGCTCCCTGGGTGCTGTGCTGGCTGCTCACTGCTCCGGGCACGTGTGCTCACTTCACCTGTGTGTGTGTGTG
>JAOUQV010000012.1:3889211-3902141 GCA_028565295.1 Aspidoras spilotus | reverse complement strand
CAATTAATGAAGATTGGCCACCAAAATGACAGGTGTTTCAGTTTCATTGTCTAACCCCTGTATGGGGTATTGTCAAGAGGAATATGAGCGGCACCAGACCCAACAATGCAGATGAACTGAAGGCTGCTATTAAAGCAACCTGGGCTTTCTCAACACCTCAGCAGTGCCACAGGCTGATCATCTTCATGCCATGTCACATTGATGCAGCAATTCATGCAAAAGGAGCCTTGCAGTATTGAATGCAATCACTGTACATACTTTTCAGTAAGCCAAAATATCTGCATTTATTGGCTGTAAGCATTAATCATCACCAGTAACAGAAATAAACACTAGAAATATATCACTGTGTTTGTAATGAACTTGTACATTTCACTGTTTGTACAGAATTATAAATGATATTCTAATTTATTGAGATGCACCTGTACATACCCTTGAGTCAGCGTTTTTGCATACTTAATTGAAAGGTGTGTGTTCAAAATAATAATAGTGTGGAGTTCAGTTAGCGACGTCAATCGTTTTGTGAAGAAACTTGATATATGTCAAGGATCCAAGTATAGTATTGTATTCACAATTGAACATGGACAACATATAAAATGTCGAAAGTGAGACATTTTTAAATTTAATGGCAAATATTGGTTAATATTTAAAATTTCCTGATAGCAACACATTTCACAAAAGTTAGGACGGGGCAATAAGAAAACATTTGGGGCATCATAACACGGAAGATACGACAAAAAAGATCTAAGACAGACTAGAATTAGACTAGAATGGGTGAACATTCCTATCCCTCAACTTGAACTCGTCTACTCAGTTTCCAGAAATTTACAGACTGTTGTAAAGAGAAATGTGGATGTGTCAGTGATAAAGATGGCCTTTCAAATTTTTAGAGATGTGTTGCCATCAGGAAATTTTAAATGAGCCAATATTTGGCATGAAATTTTAAAATGTCTCACTTTCCATATGTTGTCCATGTTCTATTGTGACTAAAATATCAGTAAAATTATTTTGCATAATTGTAAATTATTGCATTCAGTTTTTATTTAAAATGTGTACTTTGTCCGAACTTTTTTGGCATCGAGTTTGTCATGTTGCCTTCTGATAAAGAGGAAATGCCCTTGGCAATGGGTATTTTGACAGGACAACAACCCCAGAAACAACCTCAAAAATGGAGTGGCCAGCCCCATCCCCAGACCTCATCCTATAGAAAACTTGTGGGGTGAGAAAGGTGCCATTTCTATGGCAAAACCAAGAAATGCAAATGAACTGTAAGATGTAGACAAAGCATCCTGGGCTGGAATAGCAGTTCACAGAAGATGGTTGACTCTATGCAACACGGATGAAAAGCAGTTTATACTGAACTGAATATCTGGTTAGTGATTGACAAGAATGATAAATCCTAAAAAAGAAGATACATATTTTGAATACAATGTTCATTTTTGTTATTTTCTGTGAAGTAGTTAAAGATTATATACATCTCTCTTCAGGTTTTGATTTAGAAAACAGTGAACAATGTTCCCAATGCATGGAAATATAAACTATTAAAGATTTCATGCTTAATGTGTTTATTTTAAACACTGCTGTTATTTTGAACACAGCAGTAACTCATTAAAGGAATGAAAATTAAAAAAACAATGTATATTACGATTGTGACGGCTCAATGCCGTTATGATTCACACCTTCAAAATGATTTCCGATGTCTATGATGAATGGTTGCCATGGCAATCTAGGGTGCAGTAGTAATTTAGAGGAAATTTCCTTTGATTTACGTGTTTACACAGTCTGTGCGAATGTGTGTGTGTCACATCACTGCTTGAATGATCAAGTCATGATTTATGAGGTTTGGAAATAAGATGCTTATAGCTATTAAAGCCTGGTATATGGAATTAACATAATGTCTGCTGAACTTGTAAGATCATGTAAATTTATATAAAAATTTTTTAAAAACTTGTCCATGAGTTCATTAGTAACAGTGTTGAGCGGATGCTAAACCCGACATGTGTGACAGGCTTAATTTATACATTTATAGATGACCATATAAAAACTCCATGTACTGTATGACTGTGTAAGCACAGCATAACATAAGTCATCTGTGTGTTTTAGTGTTAAAGTACAATACGCACTGTGCAGTCTTAGTGTTTTTGTCTGCAGTATATTCAGCTTAGCGAGCTCAAATCTTTTTTGCCCCAGGACTCTACAGGTCACTCAGAGTCAATACATAATAATCAGTGGTACAAGCAATAATAACAAGGCCAGTTGTTGAGCTTCCTGCTGAGAGCTGGAGCGGGAATGGGAGAGATGCGAGAGGCAATATGGAGTGTGTGGAGAAGTCAGGGTAGTACCTGCTGTGGAGGGCTGTGGGAGCTAAAGATGGAATGGTAGTGCTCGATTAGGAGCTCTGTGAATATGTTGAGAGGTGTGATAGCACTTAGAGATACACCTCCATGACGAGGCCACACTAGGTTCACTCCAAACACACACGCCAGGTTAGTAGAGCTCATCTTATTAAAGATGCTCTCCTGAGACACCTGCAGAGACAATATATGAACAGTTTACTTGATAAAACAGATCACAATTTTTATTAATATTCAAAGATATTGAGTTTTAATGCATTCCAGGTTACATCAATTAAACTGCAGTCAAGTTAAAATAATTTAACAAAATACAGATAACTTCCAAAATAAAACTGTATGGAAATATTTTTCAATCAAATTATTTCATGTCAATTCAAGATGTAATACTGTTGAGCGCTAAATAATAGCAGTATAACATCACTAATGCTTTTAATTACAGAAGAAAATAATACAACATAGGAAAATAGACATAGTCGCAGACGTAGTCGGATAATGGGTAACCAACAATCAAATGTCATGACATGAACGCTGCTAATTTGGTGTAATTGACTCAAGGGGTCAGTTAAATTAATAGCAGTGTAGCATTCAAATAGTGAGGTCATTACTTCTGAGAAGAAACAGGTGTCAGTTATGGCCCTTATTAAAAGGAGGAGGGCTGATAATGTTGTACCTGCTGGTATTAGCACTTGCTCAGTGAGTAAAATGGGTCATTTCAGACATTGTAACAGTATTTGTAAAAGTATTAAAAAAAAACTTTGAACAGGAAGGTGATTTGAGACTGACAGACAAAATGCAGAAAATAATTGGCTGCTCAGAAAAAAATATCTAAAATGATTTAAAATAACAAAAAAAAAAATATATGAATCACGTGAAAAGGAAATAAATACTACCATCTGCATAAATCACAGAACAAGAATGGAAAAAAGCGTGCAAAGATCAGCTCCAGAAAAATCAAAGATGATCTTCAGTGACCTTCAGACGCCTACTTTTTGCAAGAAACCCTTAAAGTATCGACACTGAAGAAAATACGTGTTTAAATGTCCATCCATCCATCTTTTACTGCTTATCTGTGGCCGGGTCACGGGGGCCACAGTCTAAGCAGGGATGCCCAAACTTCCCTCTCCCCAACCACATCGGCCAGCTCGTTAGAATGAATTTCGAGGCATTCCCATGCCAACCGAGCAACATAGTCCCTTCAGTGAGTCCTGGGTTTTCCCCGGGGCCTTCTCCTGGGGGAGACACGCCTGGAACACCCCTGTAGAGAAGTGTCCAGGAGGCATTTGGAAGAGATGCCCAAGCCACGTTAACTGACTCCTTTCAATATGAAGGAGAAGACGTAGATTGACAAGTAAATCAAGAGCTTTGCTTTTCGGTACAGCGACCGCATCACTGTGGCGGCTCCTTGATCCGAGTGTCAATCTCACGCTCCATCCTTCACTTACTTGTGAAAAAGATCCCGAGATCTCCTTGATCCGAGTGTCAATCTCACGCTCCATCCTTCACTTACTTGTGAAAAAGATCCCGAGATACTTCACTTGAGGCAGGACTTCATCAACCTGGAGAGGAAAATCCATCCTTTTCTGGTACAGAAACATGGCCTCAGACTTGGAGGTGCCAATTCTCATCTTAGCCATTCACACTCGGCTGCAAATAATCTAAGTGATAATTGAAGGTCCTGGTTTAAAGAAGCCAACAGGATAACATTCGCAAAAAGCAGATGTAATCCTGTGGTTCCCTCCGGCACCTGGCTGCGGCAAGAAATTCTATCCATAAATATTATGAACAGAACCGATGACAAAGGGCAACCCTGCCGGAGTCCAACATGCACTGGGAATGTATCAAACTTGCTGGCGGCAGTGCAAATCAGACTCCTGCTCCGTTCATACAGGGAAGGGACGGCTTTTAACAAAGAGCCCCGTACCCCATACTCCCGAAGCATCCCCAACAGTAAACCACAAGGGACATGGTCAAATGCCTTCTCCAAATGCACAAAACATATGTGGACTGGTTGGGCAAACTCCCATGAACCCTTAAGCACCCTCTGAAGGGTATAGAGATGGTCCATCCCCTGTGCCTTGCCACTGAGGAGCTTACCAACCACCTCAGTGTCTTCAGCTTGGATAATTAAGAAAATCCTTAAAGTATTCCATCCACCGCCTGACAATATGCCCAGTTGAGGTCAACAGCTCCCCCCCTGCAGTGTAAACAGCGTTGGCAGAGTACTGCTTCCCCCTCCTGAAAACAGCAAGAGCCCTCCCCCAACCTGAAAGCAAAGATACGCAGCCCTCTCGTTCACCGGAGTGAACTCCAACACATGGCGGCTGAACTGGGGAGCTACACCCACAGAAGTAGCCATCAGGGGTCCGTGCAATGTGAATTGGGTGGCGGTGTTTAATTTTAGTTTGATAAAGAAAGCATTGACTGGCCTAAAAAGAAGTGGAACAATATTCTATTTAAAGATGAGAGCAGGACTGTTCTTATTGGGTCTAAACAGATGACCCATAAACACTAAATTTAATCCGCAGTACACTCTGAAGACGGTAAAACATGGATGTGCAAGCATAATGGTATGGGGATGTTTCTTATGTTCAAGAGCCAGGCTAATTTATCATATACCAGGCACAATTGACCAGTTTTATTACATCAAAATACTAGACGAGGTCATGGTACATTAGGCTAAAAAATAAATACTTGATTTTGGGTGTTTTAACAGGAAATCAACCCTATACACATACCAGCAAGCAGAAACAACCTGGTTCTAGACCAACAAGATTGATCAATTCCCAGACCTTCCCAGATCAGAAATCCTATACAGCCCATATATAAAATCCTAAATATTCTAGTTTATAAATGAATATTCAGACACTGATTTCTTGAACATCCAATCATTTTCCTCTTCATTTTCAGTTTGGTGTTCATGTTTCCATGTGAAATGGAATGTGCAGTGCTTTTGTGTATGTAGATATATAGGATTAAAGTTTTTCGTAGTCAGTCGCACAATTTACAATATTTAATGTTTCTTAACATACAATGCGTTAGTAAATATTCTTCAGTTTCTTCAGATTCTGATTCTATTAAACTGTTATATTCTATAAATGCTTGTTTATTTCCGGCCATCTGTCTTATATCTCTCAAACTTTCAATTTCTCCTTCCTTGCAAAATCCTTCAGAGTATTACACAGTAATACTCCTATCCAATGCAGGGGAAAATAAACGCAAGGTTATAATTCCACAATCAATAAGCAAGTATCTCCAAGTGTTACAACCAGCATACAGCTCATTAAAATATCAGATCTATACTTGGGATTTTTTCTTCTTTCTACAGGTCATGCAGCTTGACTTTAACATGGAGACACTGAGTATATTAGATAAAGATACTCAAGTATGCAGAAAATGCATTATTAATGAGAGCTTGTGCAAAAATTCTGTTCAGCCTACATTAAACATAGTAATTCCCCACATTAGCTACTAAACCAACTGGTTAAACAAATTCAACGGTCTACTGTTGTTACTTGGGTTTAGACCCTGCTAATTATAAACATCACTTAAAAGGAACCTGTTTTTGCAACGTGATGCAGACTAGAAGGTCCCATAAAGGAGCACAAAATGCCACATTATAAAGACATTCAAATATGGACACTAATAGCCTACAAAACCTTTTAAAGCCCTACTTAACTAAGGGTCTAGGACTCCAAATCTAGAATAATAGTGAACCCTTCCACCTTTTTACCAAAAAAAATACTGAAGTAGAATATGCTTCACTCTCATAGGAACACTCAAGCTTCTCCACTACAGAAAGCTACTGATCACAGTAGAGCGTCCACCTATGCATAACATAAAAAAAACAAACACTAAGGTTCTGCCAAATTGTGACTCAAGCTGCAGCAAGATCTTAAATCAGGAAAACGGATATTTGCAAGCTATGCTGCAAATAGTCTTTTTGATCAGGTGGAGGTCCTTGTAAGGCTGTTGTTGGTTGTTCAAACGTCGTCTGCTGCAGATGAGGAGTTTTAGCATACTGATGAGTTTAAAGTGCTAGCTTCACAATTGCATGAAACAGAAACCCCTGAACAATGCGGCACTTGAACAATGCGGACAGGAAGAAAATCTGCCAGGAATTTTATATCTGCCAATGAGTGAATACAACATGGGTTTGGAAGCTTTTGAGGAGTTCATTATTTTGTTAATAATTAACCTTTCTTTGGGTAAAATTGACACGTGTTCACTGTTAAAAAATATGATTTTCTTCCATCTAACTGCCTACAATTTTGATTTTGATTGCTGATCTGATCTTTTCTTTGTACAAGTTGAGCATGATTGGTGTCATTATTGAATTTTTACTTCAGCTACTGCCCGGGTCCCAAAGCACTCACTACTCTCACAGTAGATTGTAAGTTTATAATATATGGTAATGTTGTACTATGTAAAGTCAATTAACAATATGCAGTTTCTAAATATAAGAAGAAATAAATATGATAAAATAATTTTTATTAATTTCATCTGTATAATTAAAGGTATGAATGTTTAAACATTGTCATTTTATTTTAAAAAACATTCACTGAATTTACAGATAATGTGCTATATATGATTATATGTATGGTTATTCGGAATATGAATAAGATATACCATATTGGGATATGAGATTTTGGTTATATTCTCAGCCCTATTGCTAGATTTGCACATACTGAAGCAAAACTAATTAGTCCAGGGGTCACTATATGCAGTTAGACCTGCAGGCTCTCCCCTTACCATATGCAGGAAACAGATGAGGTACTTGACCACAATGAAGTTGTACTCTGGAAGCGACTCGACAATATTCTTGCACCTTGAAACCCGCAAGCTGCTCTCCACCTCTGTAAAAAACATTGATTTATTTCACAAATTCCAGACACATCCACTATTACCTTCAGTAAGTAATGTTAACATTTACAATACACCAAAGATATTATTTAAAACAGTGAAAATAATTCTTAAATACAACCTTTACCTCCAGAGATACAAAAACACATCTCATTCAACTCCATTTACTTTACTTTATTACATCCCACATATCTGCTATTTAGTTATTTGAGTGCCCAATTAATTATTAATACTGGGAAACATTGAGAACTGAGGCAGGCTGAGCTTGCATGAATGTTAAACAAAGATACTTCATATTCACTGTTTTATGAATGTAATGGTGTTACTCAGCATCTGCATTATGCATTTTGAAATAAAAGTATAGTGAACAGAGCTAGAGTAAAACTTGGACTTCCAAACACTTACTGGTAAGGTCTTGTATCTGGTGATACAACGTGAATGTGAGTAGAGGTTCGGGCAGTTCGCGGAGAAACGTCTTCAGGATCACAGCAGGAACATGAACATCAGAGTACTGCTCAAAGCTAACCGGTTTGCCTTGGGCAAAACAGAATGAAAGGAGACAAATCATTAAAAAAATTGTACTGGGCATTCAGACTGTTTTACATAATTTTAATACATGGCATCTGTAATTACCAACCAAAAGAATTTTTATACATTTTAATGGACTGAATAATTCCAGATGTTCAACGTGATAAATAAGCATTTGAAAGACATAACTTTATAATAGTTTACTGTATATTTGAACTTTCTAACCATCGAACAACACAGTGAAAAGGAATTCCACTTAAAGGTAGTGATGCAGCAGTGCTTTACTCATTTTACTCCAGCTAGCTTTCTTACCTCCTCCTCTGTAAATTCTGCTCAAACGGATAAGTTGCCATGCTAAGACTCACATAAGTGACGCTGCTCTTGTTATATCAGTCAGCTATCCATCATAATTTATTGTGGTGTTGCATGGAGTAAATTTGAGTTGTGTCTGCAGTTCTACTATCCAACCGATACAATGTCTCTGAAGCACCACAAACCAATATAAGCACATAATTTCAGCACAACTACAACCCAAATTCCAATAAAGACGGGATGTTTTATAAAACAAAAATAAGATAAGACGATTTTCCCATCATTTTCAGCCCATATTCAATTAAGTTCACTATAAAAACAAGATATTCAACGTTAAACAGATAATTTTTTTGACATGTTGTAGGCATCAAATTAAAAATTAATAAATAAACAACAACAGAGTAGTGACGGGGCATGTTTACCACTGTGTTACATACCCTTTCCTTTTAACAACACTCAGTAAGTGGCATAGGCTTGTGGTTAAGGAACCAGGACCGGAAGGTCCCCGGTTTGATTCCTAGTAATGACAAGTCACAGCTGAAGTGCCCTTGGGCAAGGCACCTAACCCCCAGTTGCTCGCCGGGCGCTGTGCAGGGCTGCTCACCGCGCCGGGCACATGTGCTCACTTCACCAGTGTATACGCGTGTGTTTTACTGCACCGATGGGTTTAACGCAGAGGACAAAGTCCGCTGTGTGCAAGCAAAGTGGCAAATTGATCACTTTTACTAAGTGATTGTGAACTAAATACACCAATTGTTGAACCATCGTAAATGGAATTATTTCCCATTATTGCTTGATGTACAACTTCAGTTGGGGACATCTCTAACAGAGATGCCTGGATGGAAGCATATCTATGTACTTTGAGTATTAATAGTGCCTTCAAAGATACCCAAGCATGCAAGTTACCCATGCACATGGGCACTAACACACCCCCATACCATCAGAGATGCTGGCTTTTGAACTTTGCGCTGATAAATCTGAAGAAGAGGACTGAAGACTTTGGACAGGATAGGACATCCATGAATACCATGCAATTGCATGTTGAGAAATATGAATGTTAAACAAAGCAATTGTTAAATTGTTGGACTATTTTCTCACGCATCCTTACTTGTGAACGACTGAGTCTTTCGGGGATTATCCCTTTATACCCAATCATGGCACTCACCTGTTTGTAAGTTAAATTAAATATATTGTCTTTGTAGTGTATTCAACTGAATATGGGTTAAAATGATTAGAAATCACCACGTTCTGTTGTTATTTATGTTTTACACAATGTCCCAACTTTCAAGTTAGCGGTTGTATGTGTGTTAACCAGAACTATAGATGTTCACATGTGAGCAGACTCCAATCATAGCCTGCACATCCCAATTGTTTTGCCAGATAAAGAATTAATTTCTTTCTTTGTTTTGTGTCCTAGTCAAGAGCTACAGGTTATAATCATGGGGCTACAGTTTATAACTTTTAAAGCAGTAATATACAGTATTGTGTTAGGCAAGATTGTTTATGTTTTTAAGAGATGTGATTCAGTGAAGGTATATCATTTAGAAGGACAAAGCCAGCAGTGTGAAAGTATGACATTTAATAAAAAAAATCATGAGAACGGATTCTGCTCAACGATGGAGCACTTTTCAACAAAATCAGATAATTATAAAAACTAGAAACTACTGCCCTGTTCCTGTATTAAACACAACTCAAGTATCTGAATAAAAGTGTAATCTTAATTATAACCTCAAATATGAAAAGGATTTGAACAGGATAGGAAGGATTAGAATTTTTGAGATAGATCTTCACAAGTAATAGGAGGAATGAATGAAGTGGAAAGTAAAAACGGATGCTATATTAATGTTCTTAAGGTGACATGCTGCCTGCGATGTAATCAAGAATTGTCAGAGGACACTGAGCCCCATTGATCTTCTTTTCCTGGCTCTGAGTGAGGAAATACACAAAATGATTGGAATAGAAAGGGGGGGGCTTACCCAGGTTATAGAGTTTCTGGATATCCTTGATATGCTGTACTCTTACTGACCTTCGGAAGATCCCTTCAGTTTTCAGACCTTGGGAGTGGAGGGGAACAGGGAGGGGGTGGCACCGTAAGATTCTATTTTGAAATGTGACCTTGTAAGGGTTAATTTTGATTACATTTTTTATAGTGAAATATAGCGTAGATCTATGAAATCATAACAAACACTGTAGATCCAATATCCATTATTCAACTGTTTCTATTTACTCATTGTACCTTTCTGTTTGAGGTAGGACACAGTTTGAGACATCACAGGAGGAATCAATACACCATTGTTTTTCTCTCGAATGCTGAAAAAAAAAAAAATACACACATATAAACATACAGAAAACCCACAGGAACACCAAACAGTTAATTAATACATGCAGCTGTCCATCTAAAAGTAACAATGAAATCATTTGAACCCCTATTTAATTATAATCAATATCAAGTAAATGTTCAAAGTTAAAATGGAATGTTAAAAGTTCACCACAAATAATTGATGAGTCTACTCACTACTGTAAGCTCACACCAAACTGCTGAGTGGGCAGAGGGGGTCTAGGGGGTGGAGTCTTCACTGGAATTGCTGGTCCTCCTTTCTGGGCAGCACGAAGATCTTCATCATGTCTGATCACAAGCATTAACAGATAGGGAATTTCTCATGAAGTAGAATGAATTATAGGCAGCATTATATAGATACAATATTTTACCAAATACCTACACTGTAAATTCTTACACTGGCTAAAAATCAGCACAATTTCAGAGGTGAATGTCACTTTTTATAGTTACGTGCGTTGTAGCTGATCATCCTTATGAAAAACTAGCAAGTCTGTGTAAGATTCACATTCTTGCACAGATGAGTCCATTTAGTTCAATGCCCATTACCCCACGCTGCTTGTAGCAATCCAACAAATCAAATGCCCAAGTACTGTAACTTGCAGAATTTGATGAGGTTCAGTAACTTATTTTGTTAGTGTAGACTTGCTCAGAAGGAACGGTAATGACAGGTCTTGTGAAGGAAGTCATAAGATCTCAAACATTTTCAGAGGCACTTGCTCTCAAAAGCCTGAATACACATCTACTCTTCTTTATTCAGTATCCAGTCTTTACATAAATATAAGGCTACTGGTCAGACCAAGAATTCATACGTAATAGCTTGGTGTTAGTGTGAATTGACTCAAAATAATGCATAGTTCAGCAAGTCTGCTTTGCAATCACGATACAGCCCTTTTTATTTCCTCTGCTGCATTCAACAGACATGATATGCCTTTACGTAATTATTTAGCTTAAAGCAGCTTATTAGCAGAGGTTCGCTACATGGCTTACGATCTTTGGGTTAGAAAAGCTTTCACCTTACTATGAGAAATGTAAAGTCAGGCAACTAAATATTTTTAAATACTATTCATGTTGCATGAAGGGAACAGCATGATCCAACTGCTCCATGTTCATATTAATTATTAAAACTTGCAAGTCAGAGTTCACAAAAGCATCTGATTTAACTTTTGCGTTTGTTATAGGGGTATAGCCAGAACCATCTACTCTGTATCCGAGAGTATAAATCTTTAATAGTCAAAGACAGGTCTGGGGTTGAGTAAATCTTAGTCTAGTATGCACAAGTTTGCAATTTTCTGTCTCAGTTAATGGATTTACAGTGATGGCATTACATTGAGCACATGGAGTACAAAGTTTCTTAAACTTTATTACCTTAATACAGCATGTGGGATGATGAGCTGCTCATAGTTGACGTGTTCTCGTAGCTCTCCAAGATAATTGACATAGGTTAGCTTCTTCCCAAACTTGTGGCTAAAAAAATTTAACAATATGCAAGTCTACAATTAGCATGGAAATAATATAAGCTGATAGATAATAGCATCTGTGTTTACCTTATAACTGGCTTGAATAGGTTCCAGAGGATCCGGATAAAATTCGTTGGGTGGACAACATAAAGGGCTTTAAGATTCTTCTTATATCTGAAATAATGCATGTGAAAATATGTTAGCAAAAAAAAAAAAAACACGAAAACCAAAATGAAACAAAGAAATATCTAGACAAATCTCTTCTCGTGAATTCACTTAAGACAGACACATGACAGTTATTTTCATGCTCGGATATTTCCTCTAATTCACCTCATTATGGAAACTAAATGATTAACTCCAGGCTCGGATGTGCTCTGCGAAGCGTGTCGACTGTTACAGCAGAGACAAAAGACCACCAGGGACTAGTTAATCAGACGGGTGGGTGAAGGCACTTAAGTTACTCACTTTCTGTCGAATTCCCGGTAGGCATTTCGGAGCCAGCTAAGGGAGGGTTTGTTGGCACTGCGTAAGCCATAGTGAAAGTAAACCACTGTGTAGTCACTTTCAACATACTGGTCCAGTGTGAATTTCATATACCTGTGGAACAGCCAAGATAAAACCTTGCAAATCACCTACACATTTAACTATTCATATTCACTTCGGCGAGTAACTTTAATCATACTCACTCCAGCAGTCGATGGTGATTCAGCTGATGTGAGGGTGGCATGCAGCAACTGCTAAATACAATCAGCTTTCTGCCATAGTTGTCATCACCTAAAACACACATGCACACACACATAGTATTATTCTATAGCTTCTTGTTAATGCAGACAATGGTGTAGGGAAGAATGGAAAGAAGTTAATTCTGTTCCTGAATTAAAATATAATGCACTTTTATAAAGCTTGGCACCTATTAGATTTTCATATATTTATACACAATTCTTAATAAATTAAAAAAAATATATATAATATGTATTTATTTATTTTTAAGTGTATTTAAAATAGTTATATTCCTCTGAAATATATACAATTCTGGCAGCAGGATAGCTCAGTCGGTAGCACTGTTGTCTCACAGCAAAAAGGA
>JAOUQV010000012.1:3878721-3889111 GCA_028565295.1 Aspidoras spilotus | reverse complement strand
AAAGCCCTGGTAATGATGCCCACCTCCAGTAGGGTGCACCAAGGTTACTAGACTACAACCTGCATCCAACTCTCAGAATCTCAGACTCTCATTCATCAGTTTGTAGTGCATGTTTTTCTTTGTGTTAATTGCAGGGTAATGTGAGTTTCATCTCTTTTCTTAAGGGTTTGCTCTGCTCTAAGTCTTGTTTTGAATAATTTTGTTTTTATGTGCTACAGATTATGTTTTACCTGGAACCTTGGTCTGGTGTATTCTGACTATTACTTAGACATACTGGTAATTAAAATGTTGAACAAAGTCCACATTGCACAGAATTCAAGCAAAGCCATGGATCTTGAAGTAATATTTAAAGGTAATATTAATGTGTGAGAGCATTGTCAAGAGTGCATTCAACCCCAAAAAGTAAATCATGACTAATCTGTATTATCCTGGGCATCATTTAAGACGTTTTCTCTCTTTCCCACCAAGATATGCTGTAGCCGACCTTGGCACTCTCTGGTTGATAATCTAATATCTGTAAACGCTTGCTGGCAGAATGAGATGTTCCTAACTGAGGGGACATAGATTGTAGTTGCTGACTGGTTGATGTTGTAAAATCACCCGAACCCTCTGCCCCCTCCCCAGGTATTGCTTGGAAGGAAGCCTGTAGTATGCATAGCAAGAATTCAGTGGTGTTTAAATTGCTGAGCTATGAAAAAGGGGGATTCCCTTCTATTATTAGAAGAGGGAGATGGAGGGAACTCTTATGAGCTCATGTGATGGGTGACAACATGCAGAGGAAACACAGAGAGGCTTCATTAGCAAAATTATTTATTATATTCATTGATTCATGCTAATATCATAGTATTATCATGCTATTTTCATGTTACTATCATCTTTCAAATGCTTCACGTCTTACACTTACCATAGTTCTTCTATACCTCTTTACATGTGTATTTATAACACAAGGCCCCATTTACACTATGTTTACCTATCATATTTCTCCTATAATAATATATATTACTCATCTTTATTCTTGCATTCCCTTTCATTTGACTATGCAGAATTGAATTGTGTGGTGTTTTTAGTTAGACTGTCATCCCATACAGTGTAAACTGGGATGTTCTGGGAATAGGCTCTGGAATATGATACTGAACAGCATGGATTTGTTAAGATGAATAAATAATGTCAAGTCATCACTGAGCATTTTGAGAGGAAGGTGTGCATCCAGTGTTGTCCTTGTCTTAAATAGCAGCTATGCGGTAGTTTCTGACACGAGACTTGATTACTATAAAGGTGTCAAGAAATTACCTGTACTCCGCAATTAGATTTCAATTTCTGGTTGTCTACCTATATTATCAGAGCTTTCCATATGAGGTCACTGGCTCCCCAGTCACTACTGTACATGTTCAACATTTTATGTGAGTTCATTTATGTCTAAGGTGCAAGAAAAAATGCTGTCCGACTTGTGACTTGCATAAATGAAAACCAGTTTGCAGTGATGCTTTTGGCTGAGGGTGTGTCTGGGGCTGACATTTATCAAAGATTTTGTACACAGTATGGAGAAAGCTTCTTTAAAGTCGTGTGTATGAATTGATTGATAGATATATTATAAGTTCAAGGAAGCTTGGACAAATGTCAGACATGAAGTACGAGATAGACGACCGTTTGTGGCTTGCAGCTGCATATGTTTTTTACTCGCACTAGTACTTTAGTGTGACATCATTCAAACTTTTAATAAATAAGAAGTTGAAGAGTCAACAAATGATCAATATGATTGTATCCAGGGCTCCAGAAAACTGAGTATCATTTGATGCTGGAGGGCAAAGTTAAATGTGTTAAATTTCTGTGTGGAATTTGTATGTTCTCCCCGCGTTCACACGGGTTTTCTATGGGGTTTCTCCAAAAAAATGCATGATAGGTTAATTGGTGTGTCTAATTTGCCCTAGTGTGTGACTGTGTGTGTGATTGTGTGTGCATGCACCGTACGATGATTGACGCCCTGTCTAGGATTATTCTTGCCCTCTCACCCAGATTTGCCAGATCTGCACTGTCTTCCCTGTGACCCTAAAACTCGGATTAAGCGAGTATAGAAAATGATTAAATTAATGTATAATTAGTTTTATTTTTAAATGAGGTATTTTATCTAGAGTGCTGCTGAATGTTGACTCTGGGAATTCAATTGCCTGATTGAGCTCTTTAGGGTCAGACAATGAGCCAATTAAAGTTATATCTGGAAGTGTATTGATGAAGTAAATGTGATGTAAATGTCTGTCTGAGGCTGTAACCTGGCAGAGTGGGTATATTATAATTAATTCATATTTTAATTATTCATACATTCATTTTCTATACCCGCTTAATCCTAGTTTTAGGATCACGGGGAATCCGGTGCCCACTCGGCAACTCTGGGCGCGAAGGCAGGGACAACCCTATACAGGGCGTTAATCCATCATAGGGCGCACACACACACATACACAATCACTACACATACACACACACTAATAGGCAATTTAGAGACACCAGTTAACCAATCATGCATGTCTTTAGAATGCAGGAGGAAACTAAAGTACAGAAAAAATACACATTCCACACAGAAATTTTCTGAGATGCCCCACCCAGGGCTCGAACCCGGTATATTCCTTCTGTGAGGCCACAGCACTATCCACTGCGCCAACATACCACATATTTTAATCACTATATTATATATTTTTTGATTAAGTAATGGTCTGTGATTCTCACTGTAGGACTATTACTATATTTACAATAACTAGACCATATTTTAATATTAAAACTAACGTGTGACCACTTTTATGAGTTGGTCCTTAAATATTCTAATGAAGTCGTACAGAATCTAAAATAAAGACAATAGCACCAAATAACCTCTGATCTAACAGTCTAGGGGCTTAATAGACTCTTATGGTTTATAGAACACTTTGTCTCTCTCCAATCTAGTAAAAATATAATAATGATATGGGCTATTAATTGCTTGTGTGGTCGTAGAAATCAAATGCTTTTTATTAAATAAAGTCAACAGCAAATGGGCAGAAAAGAGTCAAAAAATATCATCGATTGTCAAAACAATGGCAAAAGCACAGTCAATATCCCAATGTTCCAGAGGTTAAATCTACACATGTTTTCTTGCATGAATCTAAGCAGGGTCAAATCATGGGAAGAACAGAATCCACGAGGCAAAAATCACAAAAGTGATTTAACCAGACTTCTAACATGGCAGAAAACGATCATGGCAGATAAAATGATCTACTCACATTACTAGGCAAAGAAAAGCTGGAGTCATGTGCATGCGGTAATAAGATTTCTAGGGTTTCTGGGAGTTGTATGCCAGTTGTCATTCCTGAAACCTGGCTCACCCTAGTTGCAGTGGACTTCATTACTGACAGCGTCTCTTTTCACCTAGTCTACATTATGGAAAATAATTAAATGTAGCTGTTACATAAAAACACCAAATGTTTGCTATCCAGTTTTTACATTTTTTACTGTCAGAGGAAAGAGCTTTGACATACAGACACTAGCTTTCACGTGATTGCAAAAGGACCAGGGGATGGTGGACAGTATATGTTGAAAATGAACAAAAAAAGAATAAATTAAAGGGGACTTTGCAACACAGACTTTGCATAACATCAGAAGACCTGTATAAGACTTTTAGTGCAGCACGGATTATTTATTACGTTATCTAGGGATTCTTAGCAAGACTGTCAATTTCATTTAATCAAGATGGCTATTAATACATTTACCCACAAAAAATATCTGCCCAAAGGGACATGCTCCTGAAGTTCTTGGCTTCTGTGTGTCTGTTTATGGACACTAACAGGCAGCATGTATTCAATTCAATTCATTTTTCTTCAGATGTATCACATTTCTAAGTAAATATCTGTCCTGCATAGTAAATCAGGACTGTAAAGCAATGCAAAACATCTGGACTCGGTTAATCGGTTAATGCCAATGATTAAACATTTATGGTTTTTAGGAACAGAAAACCTTTGTGAGGCATGATACAGAAAGACAAATAAGGAATGCATCACCCCAAGTCCCTATTGATTTTTCTTATCAGTCTTCATTGTGAAGGCTGAAACTGAATTCTCTGACCAAATTAAATAGAGCTCTTATAGCGACAAAAAAAAATATTTTTAACCACAGATAATCATTCAACAACTCAGGCTGATGCAGTAATGCACTAAGTCATGTAAACCAAAATGAAAATGACTGCAATTTTCCTGGCATGGATTATATCACGCACAGATCTGTGGGGATAATGTGTGGACTGATAACAAAGTAACAGAATATTTGCTACTGGCATGGAACCTGGATTCCCTCCGCATGAATCATTCTACATTTTCTGACAATAGATTGCACTTCTGGTGAGCTCAATGGGGCTTGGCTGACTAATTTGTTATCCCTGCTGGAAAAACACGATTGGACTGATGAGTTCCCTGAACATAAAATTAGTCAACCTTCTCCAGTGAAAGTTTATCAATTTCCTTTATGTGTGATGACAATCAGTTTAAAATACTGTGTATGAATAAATATGGATATCTGGTCTGTATTTTGAAGCTTAATTATAGAGCCACTTTAATTCTAAAGTAATGTTGCGTGTCGTAACCATGTCAGTGTTTTCACTGGTGTCCTTGTATTTCCTAAAACCATACCAGTAGATGGAGTGGAACTGTATAATGCCCAGAGAGATAATGTCTATAATTGCATGGCTCACTGCATAAATAACACATCCTCATTGCTCTCAAGACCGGCCCTGGATTCACCATGACCCAGACTAAGTGCAACTATAGCCTTAATATCAGAGAAGATGGTTTTGGGACCAAACGTTAGCTAGATCAATTCCCACTCCAGAAAGTAACATTTATGACCATTCAAAGACCATTAAGAAAGCTGACTGTGCAATCCAACGGGGACGGCCCACTTCATGTATGCTCACTGTGCACCCCGAATTGGTTCCAACATATACTGTAAGCATTAATATAATCCATATTTTCTGGCCTAAAATATGTTTTAAGTTTGGTAAAAAATGTACACCACAACAAATTACAAACAAATTATACTGAATATCACAAAATATCCCGCAGCTTTTCAGAAGTTTGATTGATTCTGCTGATTAAAAGTGGCCATGGCTCTTGACAGAAGCATCAGCTGCCGTTTATGAGGTCAGGCACAGACTGAGGTCAGAATTTGCCAGCACACAACACTGTGTCATGATAGTGATATCTGACACCAAGTGCACGTAGCAGCTGGGAGCTCATTCTCTTAGAAATATATGTCAGCATAGAGCCACTACAAAAATCCTTAATACAGATGAAATATTTGGGCAATGATATATATTTCCCTGATTATATCATAGTGTCAAATAGCCGCCTTCATAATCTTATTCCCTAAATCATTAGGAACCATTTAGAATTACACTTGTACAATAAGGTAGTGACTTAAGATAGTGAGCAAATATCTTTTGACTCTCTCAATTGCTTTAGACACCTAATTTTGACATTTCTAGTGTGCCATTGGCTACAGGGGCACATAACTACAATCAATGACAAAAGTAAATCATAACACTTCTAGCCATTTCTTATCACGTCTATTTATTCAAGATTCCAGATGGTTTACATTCATCAGAATGTACAGAAGAATGAAGAGTAAACTACTCTTAAATGAGAGAACCTTGCATCCTTGCATGCAGATCTCTAACATTGTGATTCAGACAATAATTTAAAATCCAAATTTAATTCTTGATTAGCCATAATTTGAGCGGCAAGACAATTTATTGGAAAAAATGGTAAATACGTGGGATTCTGGACATGATTTTAAAAGATGTCATCAATGCAATTATTTATATGGCATGAAATTAGTTTTCAGCCTTTTCTATGTCTTCATATAAACATACTGAAATTAATGTGCAGAATTTATAGCACCCAGATACAGTAGATACATAGCTACAAATCCATGTAAAAATAAATATTTTGTTCTACGTTTATAACTCTAAAGCTATATTATTACATTCTTTGATCTAGAGCATATATAATGTAAATAAAAAAAACTATACTATTTAATAGTAATACCATATTACACAAGGACGTTGGGACATATATAGGACTCCAAAATTGACTCCAAAACTGCACCTAAAGGCAGACTCATATTTCCAATGAGTCCCTGCCGGTAGCGAGAGAACATTTCAGCAATGTATTGGTTGGTTTGCGTGAAAAGCCGTGTCTTATTTTGGCTTTGGCTCCTGGGACGAAAAAACTCCTGATATTCCAGACTTCTGTATCCAGTGTTTATTTCCTCAATGAGGCTTCTAGCTGTGTCTAAGTATATTGGTTGCCAGTAATGTGTCATAAATAGTGAATCTGGAAGATGTCTTACAGAAAGGCTCCACAGTAGTGTATCCAATATGAAGTACTGATCTGTTCTGAATGATTAAGTTGTGATTGTGAAGATGATACAGGAAGTTCCCTCTGATTTATCTGTGTATTCATCTTAATAATAAACATCTTTATTGTTGTTGGTATATTGTTACTTTAGATACATCTTATTCACGTTGATCTTTTACTGCCTTCTACTTTGCTACATATCTACCTAATAACAGACAGGGGGCAGTCGTAGGCTTGTGGTTAAGGAACCAGCCTTGCGACTGGAAGGTCCCTGGTTTGATTCCAAGTACCGACAAGTTGCAAGCTGCTCACTGCTCTGGGTATGTGTGCTCACTTCACCAGTGTGTTTCTATGTGTGTGTTTTACTGCACAGATGGGTTAAATGCAGAGGTCCAATTCCGCTGTGTGTAAACATAGTGGCAAAATGTTTCACTTTTATATCCAGCAAGAGCTTTTAGCTTACCACTCTGGTGCACTCTGGTTATATACATGCACTCTGGTTATATACTGTATATCTTTAGTTGGTTGTTGTCTCCACTGTAACTATTGTTCAGGTTTGATCATGTAAATGAAAATCAGTTCATTTATAACTGCAGTGCAAGAATAAAATGCCTGCCGCTTTTGTTGCAACACTGCAGAAGAAATGTTAGTGCAAGCTTCCAGTATCTGTAGTTTGAGGTGCTGCATATCTCGTATCTTCACAGCATAGACAATTTAAGGGGGTCAGATCGGGAGACCTTGGGGGCCAATTCAACTGGCCCATGATGATCAATTCACTTTCCAGGAAACTGTTCATCTAGGAATGCTGGGACTTGACATCCATAATGTAGTGGTGCACCATCTTGCTGGAAAAACTCAGGGAACATTCCAGCTTCAGTGCATAAAGAGGAAAACACATAATTATGTTGCAATTTGATGAAGAATGGCCCCACTCTCTTGGTACCCCATATATCACACCATACCATCAATTTTTGTGTTCCAACCATCTTGGAGGGATCTATCCAATGTGGGTAATGTCGGACTAATAGCGGTGGTTTTGTTTGTTAAACATAAAAGTTTGCCTCATCACTGAACAAAATGTTCTGTGTAAACTGAGGGTCCTGTTCCAATTTTGTTTTGCCCATTCTATCTGGGTAATCCTCTTGGCAAATCCAACCAGTTATACAAAACTTGGCAAGCAGTTTGCTATGTAGCATAGGAGATGGGTGGTCTTTTATGACCAGGGTACTGCGTTCACCAGACATCAACACAATTTTTATTTGCTCCTCACGTGTTAACCTCTGTGACATGTCAATTGTTGTAAACAAAGAGATGCTTGTAAATAACTCATGAAAGAATAAAGTTCCACCAAGTGCACCATTGTTTTTCTCGTAAAATTCTAAATGAGTTTGATATGTCACACCATTCTCATTTTGTTTAGGTGTATCCATATAAATGGCCCACCCTGTAATTATAGCTCTGTCTGCGCAATAATCAAATAGAGGATCTTTGGGTCTTGGTGAATTCATGACTCACAGCTACACCTAAAACCTTTTTTAATAAGAAAAAACACGTAGCCTGTTGACAGATGGAGAAAGTGTTTTGCAGGGTGCAGGGAGATTATATCATACAATGATGTGTTTGTCTTTATTAAAATTTTATTAAAATTAATTCTACAGCCAGAGTGCGGATTGATTTTGACTCATCCTCTTAGATTCCCCAACTATGGAAAACAACCAAAAACCTCTTGCAGGAAAAACACAAAACTACAGAATCATGCAACAAATTACCACCAGAAATCTTAAACCCGTGAATAATATTCTAAGTAAAATCTAAGTATTCAGTGCAGCGGTGTCTCAGGTTTGCAATATTAAAGAAGTTAATTCTCAAACATTTTATTTAAATCAGAAATGAATATAGTCACATTACTGCACTTTGCCTCTTGAGATCATCAGCACATACCTGCAAGCAACCTTCATTAACCACTTTCTGTTTACCAGACCAAAGTACAAAAGATATTGGCATATAAGATTAGATACATTTATCATATCAAGATGTGTCAGTATGCCAACAGTACCAAGGTTGTATACCAGGATGCAAACTTCATTCGTTCAGCTTTTGTCTTTTCCTAATAATAGTCGGGAAAGCCGGGCAGAAAGGACCATATACATGGCGCCACTCCACCGTAAGCAATATATCAGCCTAATGTTTAGACATTTAGAATAATGTTTAGACATTTAAATATTTGGAACATGGAAATCGGATTTGATGTCTCGTGGATGGGAACATACCATATGCTTGAGTTAATATGTTGCTAATAACAACTGTCATTTGAACCCAACATTTGATTGCAGTAATAATTCAATATTGGAAGAATCTAGCTTTTAGTAATAATCTCACTGTTTTGTCCACCATGTCGTCCCATCCAAACGGAGAGGCGGGCATTTAGCCTAATTAAACCATCTTACTAAAATTTTAATAAAGATAAAAAGGAAGTTATGAGTGTCGTAAAATTTGAGAAGGATATCACTGGCACAGTTTTATAGACTTCTGAGTTTTTCTAAGGCAAATGAGATATGGATTGAATTAGTTTATATGTATGGATATGAGCTTGAAAGACAACACCACACATACATGGCATAGTTTAAATAGTTTCTGTTTAGTGTCAATAAACCTGGAATTCCATTATGAAAAATACTTTAGGTTTTACATGAAATAGGAGGGTGGGGTGGTGGTGCAGTAGGTAGTGATGCCACTGAGTGGAGGTTGCATGCTTATCTTTTGTCCATAAGGGTTTACTCCAGGCGCTCTAGTTTCCTCCCACAGTCCAAAAACATGTGCTAAGCTAATTGGTGTCTATAAATTGCCATTAGTGTGTGTATATTTGTTGTGCCTTACAATGGAGTAGCACACTGTCTAGAATTGTGCTGCTGGCTGGGCACTAGCTTCCATGTGACTTTATATCCTGAGAAATGCATGACCCAAAATAATTTTTAATGCTTAACTATATTTCTGCTGTAATTAGCCATCACAGTTTGAGTAGGTCACCTAAAGGTATGGGTAGAGTTCATATAAAGGTGGTCAGTCTTTTCTGAATTCACAAGAAGAAAAAAGAATCAGGGTTACCAAGGTTACAGTCGGCAGCTGATACGGTAGGTAAGCAAAGCTCCAGGGGAAAAACTGAATTAATTTCACTTTGCACTTCCATTTCTGCAAAGACAGTGGCGATGTGATAGTGCCAGCCCTGTCAAGCTGCATTGGACACCATTTGGCTGATGGGCATGACAGAAGAGCGCATGGGGAATATTGCATCCATCTGATGGGCTGATCTTTGAAATACTCATTTGCGATGGTGCGCCTTCAGCGTTGGGAACATCACGGTTTATTATATGCGATAGATTCTCATTTGGATATTTATTAATGCTAGTAAAATATGCACATGAACTGAACATAGTGACAGCCAATTTACTGGAATGACCATTGTCTCTCATTGATTGGGCTGTCCTGCACTTTTATATTAACACTTCCATTGTGCCCTTACATAACGATATTACGAAGCAAAATTGAATAAACTCTATTGTGTTCTTTGGTTCTGACGACTAAAGAAGGTGGTTTTGTGATTGAAACTGTAGTTTACAATGCAATAGTGGGTGATGACACCCAGGCAGATTAAGTATGAATAAGAAGTATAGAAAAGTAGTTAACAGAATTCCCACTCACAAGGTTATTCAGATCGCTAATTTATACAGTTAATTATCTTCTTTAGAAAATGGTTAGAGACTAATTTGTACATGTTCCTAAGCCTACATTATGTAACACAGCTTCTGTAACGCTGTTACACAAATCTACAGAATTATTATATTTTCTAGTAAGTTGTATTTTTGTCTATCAAGCAGGACAAATTAATAATAATAATAATTGATACTTTATTGATCCCTGTACGGAAATTCTTTCTCTACATTTAAACCATGCAGGGCTGAACACCTGGAGCAGTGTGCTGCACTCTACTGAGGCGCACAGAGAGCAGGTGCCTTGCTCAA
>JAOUQV010000012.1:3781925-3794950 GCA_028565295.1 Aspidoras spilotus | reverse complement strand
GGCAGGATGGAGTGGATGGAGAAAAGTGTCAGGAGTGTTGTGTGACAAAAGAGTTGCAGCAAAAGTGAAAGGAAAGGAGTAGTGAGACCAGCCTTGTTGTATGGTTTAGAGACAGTGGCACAGACTAAGAGACAGGAAGCAGAACTGGAGGTAGCAGAGATTAAAATGTTGAGGTTATCATTAGTAGTGACCAGGATGGACAGGATTAGGAATGAGAAAATCAGAGGGACAGCACAGTTTGGAAAATTGGGAGCCAAAGTTAGAGAGGGCCAGTTGAGATGGTTTGGACATGTGCAGAGGAGGGACAGTGGATAAACAGGTAGATAGATGTTAGAAATTGAGTTGCCAGGTAGGAGGCAGAGAGGAAGACCAATGCGGGGAGATATAGATGTGGTCAATGTAAACATGCAGGCTGGAATAAGAATAAGTTTAGCTGCAAGACATAATGATCAACAATAACAGAAATAAAAACTTAAAATACTGCAGATCACTTGATTTGTAATGAATCTATATAATGAATGCATTTCACTGTTTGTATTAAATTACTGAAAAAAATTAACTTTTTGTTTATATTCTAATTGACTGAGGTGCACCTGTACCAGAATATGTCTCTGGAGCAGGGCAAAAATCTGTGAACCTTGGATGGAAATCCACAGACCCAGGTTAGAACATAGACAGAAACCAGATCATTAAACTGGGAACAATGTGTGTTGACAATGCTCCCTAACACATTAGGCTATTTATTAAGTCAAAATGTTACTTTTAGTTAGAGATGTATTGAGATATTTAAACTGAAACTACAGCACATTTTATACATAAGCCTCTAACAAACAGCTTGTCTAATGCTCCTGTCACATCACTGTCCATTATCATTTTGTATTTTTGCTCTCATCAATATCTCCAGCGTGAACATGGATGCACCCACAGTATACATTTGTTCATATTATATTAAAAACACATACAAAGAGCTCCACCATGTGGCAAATGTATTATTAAGCATGCTCATCTCTTGAGCATCAAAATAAACTTAGGAACAGGATGAATAAATATAAAGCAAATCAAGTCCTTCGTGTTTTTAAAGGATCATAATAGAAGCATGCTAATGTATGCAAATTTGCATTGAGTCATACTAATGCAATTTATACAAAAATTATATTTTTACATTTGTATTTGTGTATTGTGCCTATTTAATATACCCTATGAGCTGTATTGCTCTTTTAACCGTGAATTTACAGAGAGAAAGAAAAAGTAAAAGACTAAGAGGGAGATGGGGGTTTAAACTGTTCACGCATTCTGATCTTTACTATTGTCTTCTTTCGGTGTTTGTTCAAGATTAGAGCTTTCTGGTGGGTTTTCTGTTCCATCAGTGTTTTCCATGGGTTCTTCTGACTTTGGAAGTCCATTATTAGGAGGTTCCATGTCCTCCTTTGTTCTTGGGGCTTCTGGTGAGCTTGTTCTTGGTGACTGAGTTGCTACTTCTGCTGTAAGTTTTGGTGAAGGAGCCGGAGCAGGAGCTGGAGCTGCTGCAGGTTCCGGTTCCGGTTCAGGATCTGGTTCTGGAGGAGATTCCTCTGCCTTCACATCAGGAAAGGTCCGATCTGGGTATAAGAGTTTCAGCTGCTCTTCAAAATAACTCTCCAGATTAGCACCCACACTGGACATCTCCGTGTCCTCCTAAAACAAGCCACACAAAATTGATGTTATCACTACAGTCAGCTTGTGTAAGCCAACACAGTGCAACGTTCTTGATAATTCTCAGTATGAAAAGTTAAACTCAATAATGCATGAATAATACATATAATATACTATTCCATTCATTAAGCAATTACAATTCACCTAGTTTTTAAAGATATCTGAAAGACTACACTGAACGATAACTGGGTTAGGAAAAGATGGCAAAGTTGGTCCACCTTTTTGATAAATTACAGCCACCTGCCAGGTATTCCTAATCCAGTGATCTTTCACCATATATTGTGTTCTTTTTAATATAATAATAATATTTGAATTTGAAAGTGATACAGTTTGCCACTATGTTTGCACAAAGCGGAATTGTTCCTCTGCATTTAACCCATCCGTGCAGTAAAACACAAATACACACACACAGGTGAAGTAAGCACACGTGCCCGGAGCAGTGAGCAGCCAGCACAGCGCCCGGGAAGCAACTGGGGGTTAGGTGCCTTGCCCAAGGGCACTTCAGCCATGACTTGTCGCTACTTGGAATCGAACCAGGGACCTTCCAGTCGCAAGGCTGGTTCCTTAACCACAAGCCTATGACTGCCCCACAATAAATATATATATATATATATATATATTTGCATTTATACCATGTCAAATATAAAAAAAAACAAATACCTTGTGAAAAGTAGCACAGTTTTTGAAAATAAGCCTAATATCTGCAACAAAGTCCTCTGTGCTTCTGTAACTGGGGTCCTCCTTGCCTTCCATTTTGCTTCTCACTTTTAATAGGTCCATTGGGGTTTTGATAATCTTACTGTATTCTGGCATGGACTGCATGTTACAGAGAAATTTTAATGGATTAATAAACACTTCTCACAAAAATAACTATGTTGAAGTATAAAGTGTAAACAATCATAAAATTGTATTCTCTTAATGTACATGTACAGCTGATGCTTGTTGGTTTATGGATAAACTTACCGATGGTGTTACAGGCTCCTGGAAATCCGTGCTAAGTTCATTGCAGTAGATGCGAAGCAACAGTCGCTCACATTTCTGTGTAAAATAAATTTCATGAATAATTCACCTCTGCCTGAAACCAAAACACACACTGTATTCATTTTCAAATGAACAGAAAATACTGGACCATACTCGTCTATCCACAGGTGTGAAGGTAACTGAATCAGGATCTGGCTTCACATTTTTTGACTCCAATCCAACATCAATGTCATACTCCATTTCAGGAGAGTTAAGGTCACGGCAAAATGTGCAGTACCATTCACCACTGCAGACAAATGTCATCACAGGAAAGCAATGAGCCAGAAAATATACTTTCTAAATATATCCTTACAACAGAATCTAAGCATTCAGGTTAAACGGAGAATATGTGACAATGAAAAATAAAATTAAAGTAGCATCATATTGCTCGACTTTAATAGACATCCTTACTATTAAGGCTTAAAGACAGTTAACAAATGTACACCACAGACACATTTGGTGAATTTCAACATGGAATTTTATACAGAGTTCAGACTACAACTGTCTAAACTATTAAAACATATAAAGCAAGAATGACAATTGGGGGAAATATGGTGTTATTTAAGTGCAAAAATTCGAAATCACATTTTTTTTTAAACACGAGAGCATGATTCACGATGCGCTCACGGATTTTCATAGCTCGCGTACAAAATATACATGCTCTCGCTCGTATTTTATCTGCACTCGCTCGTATTTTATCTGATCATGCTCAGATTCCCTCTGCTCTTATTGAGAGAAAAAAATTGGCACTAAAATAATGCCATATGGGAACCCTATGCGAAAAAACAACAGCTTACAAAAGACAGGGTTGCTTTACTATAACTTGCATTTCCACGACCCCAAATTAGAAAGTTGAGACTCTATGGAAATTCGATAAAACATTTCTGTTTCTCTTACATTTATGTAAAGGGAATGAAGTGCGGTGGTAGATGGTTTACAAAGGGGGTGAATTTTGGTCATTTTTTCTAACAAGTGTGATAGCATCCCCTTTAAATCTCTGAATGACTTTTTAGCAACCTGCTCACCTTGGTGATGCATTTAGAGTGGGAATATGACAGCCGAGATGGAAGACTTTGGGACATTTGTCACAGCAGAGGAGCTCCCCTCCATTCTGGCACACAGCACACCAATCCTCATTAGGGTCCTCAGGGTCAGGGCTTTTCTCAGTCTGCTGCTCTCCTGTTGGAGGAGAACCTTGCTGTTGATTTTGAGACTGCACACCAGTGCTATCCGGAAGACTAGCTTTGGTAGTTGTCTGGATCTGACAAAAAGAAAAACACAGGTATGGAGAGTAATTTACACTGAAATGACTAAAGTGGCGATGGTTTTTTATAATGAAAACTGGGAATCAGTGCGCTCAATCCCGAGCCCTTGCTATGCGCCACAACACCTCAGTTTTCATACATGAACTATCCTCTGATTTACTGGATCTTTATTGAATTGGCTGCAAGTGTTTATTGAAAATAAGATTATCTCTATATCAATTTAGCATTTTAAAATAGATAATCATTAAAAATATCATTTATTTACAAAATTATAAATATAATTATAGCTTTACAGCTCATAGTTCAAGGAAGAAAAAAAATCAAAGCATTAGCAAGATAAATAAATAGGAATTGTCTACAAGATTTATTTAAATAAACATTCACTCAAAAAATTCTTACTAAAAATATACATATATTGCGGGAAGGTTGCAAGCATATGCATAACCAAATTGGACTAATGGACCCCTGAGGGTTATGCAAAAGGAGGGGTAATGTTCACAGTATCTCAAAATTCCAACCTTTGTAGTGTTAAACATGCTTGATACATTACACTCAAGTATACAGTCAATAACAGCAGGCAAAAACAATATAAATACTTACAAACCGAACTTCATCATCATCCTCAGGCTCATCCTTGATAACTATTACAGGCCCTGGAGAAATCTTTCTCCTTCTCTTAGTTGTAATGCTTGGTGCACCACTCGCTGGAGGCTCCGAGCGCTTCCAGAGACCAGCCCTAATATATATTTAAAAAAGAAATGAAAGAACCTAAGGCTTTGAACAAGTATAGATAATTTAAAAGTCTTGAGGAAAATAGAGTACGTATAAGCACAACAGTACCCCGTTCTGGCTTCTGATGAGGTCGGAGCAGACACAGGAGAAATCTGTCTTACTGGTGCTAAACAAAAAAATAAAAATAAGTGTGAACAGCAACCTTTTGCAATTTGCGAACGTAATTGCACATTGAAGGGTTTGACAAAAGTGTTCCAAAGTAGATGCAGTGCCATCTGAGGGTTTGAAAATCACGGGTGTTGAGCTTAAGCTTGCGCCCCTGGTCTTTACATACTGAAATTTCTCATGATTACATGGATTTATTTGAGGAATGTTTTAATTTTTTTAAATGTCTGTTTGTTGACAGATACTCTGGGCAATTTTGCTTTCCGGACTTCTGGATGCTGCTTTTGTACCAAATCACATACTTTCGTTTTTCAAATTGATTATTAATTTTAAATTCCCCCCATTGTTTACATTACAAAATGTCTACTCCTATTATTGCCATGAGGCGCATTTGGGTGGAATACTTTTTAAAGTGACCAAAATGGATTGTTAGTAGTATGTACACTTTGTGTGAGTAGACAGTCATCCACTTTAGTTCTACTATGCCTTTGTGATAAAGAAAATCAGGCCAAAGATAATCAGTTATTAATCATTTAACAAGCCAGATTTGTACATCAATTACTTAATTATTTCTTATCTGATACCAACTTTACTCTAGCATTGTAGTTTTAATAAGATTAAAATGTAAATAAATCACATCAACGGTATTGGAAAATAAGAACGTAAACACCAGGTAATTCCAGATAAACATCAAGTCAGGAGAAAATGATAAAGATATGTTTTGTTGTGTACATCTGTGTTGTGGAATTTACGAAAGGTTCCAAATATACATGTACACACCACTTTTGTCTGGCATAGTGGGGGGCAAAATCTGGACAAAATTAGCTCTTGGTCCAGACACCGATAAGGAAACACAGGGGTCACTTCTCCTGCTGAGGTATGAAGCATCCATCATGTTTCTCTGCAAAAGCAATCATTTCAAAGTAAACATGATCAGATATGTTAACCAAAGCTACATAAATAGACTAAAAGACAAGCAGTGACATTTACCTGCATGTAAGAAGCCTGAGATGTGAGTGGACCAGTGTTTGGGAGTGGTGCGTTCTGGGAGTATCGAGAGGGTCCTTGCAGCATTTCCACAGGTTTGGGAGGAAAGTTTGTACTGTTGATGAGACCCCTCAAGGTCTGAAAAAAGGTATGTGTAGTTTAACACACCACCACATCAAACAAATATCTGTGTACTAAAACTATTGAATTTTAGAAACTTAATATAAATCATAAAACTGGAAAAATAAACACAAAACCATGAAGCTATGTTGTGTCATAATGGGGAAGAAAAATATGTAATTCGCTTTCAGTATGAAAAACATACTCATTAAAGTCAAGAAGTTGTGGAATTCTGGTGTTTTTTCACAATTTTACCTGTTGTGGGATGCCAGAGTTCTGAATCAGAGTCGGGGGACTTCTTGTATTAATATGTGGGCTGTTGTATCTCCAAGCTTGCTGGGGCATACTGGTTAAATTGTGTGAAGGTGATCCTCCCTGCATTGGTCTAGTGGGTGGTGGTTGCCCTGGAGGGCGAATGCTCCAAGACCAATGATTGGGAGATGCATGTCTGTTTGGCTGCTGAGCGAGTTTCTCCACCTGCATTTGCAGCTGGGCCAGGGTGCTCTGCCTGTGCTGCTGAGCCTGAGATCCTGTGAGGGCCAAAGAAGGCCCCTCACCTCTGGGACATGAATTCATCTGCTGGAAAGGAAAAGGTTGTGGGCAAATCGGCTGCCGAACTGAGCTTTTCTCTACCATCAAGGAACCTGAAGGAAATGTATTGAATAAATGAAAGCAATCATTTGTCCACTTTTTTATAATTACATAGTTTTAACACCTTGATGGTTGCCTTTGGAAATGATCCAACTACTGCAAAATTAGTTAATTTTGAAGTAAAGAACACAGTCAGCCAGCATACACTATAATGCCAAAAGTAATCGCTCACTTGCCTTAACTCACATATTTAGCTGCTCAACCATTGCTATTCCGTGAAGCTCTCTGCACACTGTTCTTGAGATAATCTGAAGGCCACATGAAGCCTGAAGGTCTGTAGCGATTGACTCTGCAGAAAGTTTGCCTCTTCAAACCATGCACCGCTGACCCCGCTCTGTCAGTTTGCATGTCCTACTACTTTGTGGTTGCGGTCATTCCCAAACACTTCCATTTTCTTATAATACAGATTTGTTCCACTGATGGCATCCTGTCACAGTTTCATTGCCACATCAGTTAATCCATAGGTGACCAGCATATCATTAAGTGTTTATCACACCCTGAACTTTAACACAGCTTCACTAAACCCACTATTAAGACTCGTCATTGTCCTGGAAACAAGGTGATGAAATATAGTACCCTTAAGTCTAAATGGCTAAGCGACAAGTCGGCTTCAAATGAAAATGAATACTGGCATATTTAGCAAGCATTTCAGTTATCACTTCATTTGTACTACTGTATTTACACACTAAGTTTAGGGTCACTTGCAAATTTCCAAATAATTTTATTAAATGTATTAATAGTTTAGTTCATTTAACAATTACTTTAAACGTATACTATGATTTTTAACAAATGAAAATATTTGTATTAGAGCCTATTTTTGTATAAAGGCTTATTTTGCCTATGGGCATATTTTCATAGATTCTCAGTTCTCTGGGTCCTGTATCTGAAACTTATTGAGCTGTTGTGGGTAGTATCTTGACCATATGGTACAAAGGAAAACTGCACCCACCCAATCTGTTCAATGGGAAATGCTCCAGGAAGCATGGGGTGAAATTTCATCAGATGGCAAAAAGATATTGACAAATAGAATGCCTAGGGTCTGCAAGGATGTAATTGCTGCAAAATGTGGCTTTTAATTAAGGTAAAATGTACAGTAAAGAAGTACAAAGTCATAATTTCCATTAAAATCAGTATTTCCTACTCTTACAATGTCTGCATATCCTGTTTATTTGCTATATTTTCTAATCTATTGGGTGATTCCATTAACAACAACTTTTTAGTGGTAGTATATTTATTTTGTTTATATATCCTTATCATCTACTTGCATACTATACTATCCCACCCAACAAGGTTTTACAACAAATGGTACTCCATGAACTTTGCACCCTTATGTTGCCCTGCATAAGGGTGTCCAATAAAGGGATTATATATTAAAATGTATATGTACTTTGCAGGTGTCTTCTTTATAGTTAATGTGCATGTCTTCCTTTTTACTCAGAAAGAAAGGAAGTAGTCATTGTAAAGAAAAGTAAGAGCAAATTCGCCACTGACTGGAATAGAGAGATTTTATAAAAAAAAGTGATCCAAGTAATCGCAGAACCATTTACTCACATACGAAACATGTATTTTCAAGCTGGTTAATTTACAAACAGCTAAAATTACACCTTTATATAAAGGTGGAGAAAGGCCCCTTAGCACAAATATAAAACTGTTTAAATTAATAATATAATATAGTTATATAAATAAAAACGAAATTATTTTAGACTTACCAAGGTCAACATTTGAAGCCCAAAAAGCAGCCCGGCACTGGAAGCGAACTGAACTCTGAGGAACATATGAGGTATTGCACTTTGCCCGGATAAGGTACTGAATTTGATACAAGATCTGAAAAACAAGAAAATAATAAATTTGTGATTAGCAAGCTCACAGTAAGGCAATAAGGGTCTATTCATGTCTGACTGAGGTTTAGGATTCTTACCAGCCGTTTACAGTACAGGAGAGCAGTGCCACTGTTACTGGCCGTGGCCCACTTGGTGAAATTAATCACATGATCAAGTTGCTTGGTAAGGGAAGAGATGTCTTCCTGCTGTTTCTTCAGCACCATTTCATGGTCTTTTGTCAGTGCCTACATGGACACAATTCTCCATTTAAAATGGCACTTACTATTAAAAAATAAATACCTAAACACTTTATATAACTAATCTATATCTACAACATTTGTAGAACATGATTACCACAAACCAGAAGATAGTCATTCTGCTATTGGAAAAAAGTGCACTTAATGACGGCCCTGGCGTTACCATGCAAGAGACCAATGTGTTCTGAAATATATAACTGGCCCAATTTTACACAAGTCACCACTCGATGCATCCTCGTTAAAACGGGCAGAGTGAGAACACTGCCAGATGTTTGGACTGTACTTGGTTAGATGCCAAGTTTAAAATGGAACAGTACTTGGGTGGTGACTGATGACGTTTTACGAGCACACCAGAAAACAAGTAGACGAGAACGCATATTCTGAAAAACCTGTGTGTCATGTGTTCTCACCGCAAGTAACTGTGAAGACTCCATTGTATTTTTGCATTTGTTTTTGCAAATTCTTGTTCATTGTCATTTTAAACTGTATATACATTACTGTGCAGAATTTAAGGTAACACTATTTCTTTAAGTAGACGTTTTGTTAGATATACATGTTTCACAAATCTGCATTTATGAGTCTGCACAGAATCATTTTTCCAAAGTATAGAACGCAGCACATTGCATTACAGACCACTTTTCGGATAAGGAATAGGGGAAAAAGGAGCATGTGCAAAACTCAAAGTGTGGCAGATTCTCAAAGATCACTGCAATACTCGCCAGAATTTTCTCCAGAGTGTATTGAAGAACCAAACACATTTTTTCTGGGAAGTTTGCGGTCACACTTCTTTTTTGCAACAAAACCTATCTGCCTTTATTATGTTTATTTTCCTAAAAGGTGGTCTGTAATATACTATGTTGCTTTCTTTATTCAGATATTACAATTCAAGTTTAATAATTTCTGTTTAATGGAAAAAGTATTTTGTAAAATAATCAAATATAAAATGTAAAATCCATTTGTTCTTAATTATGGATAATAAAGAAGTCAGGAATGTATACATCATTATATACATTACTGACACAGTGCATACAGAACAAGTACCTCAAGCTGGTTAATTAAGATCTTCCCTTTTCTATTTATTTCCATAATTAGATTGCAGATGGCCTTTTTAATCTCGTTGCTGACAGTCTTGCGGTTTTCATCTACATGTTGAAGACTGTAGAAAAAGAAGACAACACTAAGCATGACTACTTCATATGAATGAGCTTACAGTGAGGATTTTTCTTGGGAAATGTACTTAACCCATTATTTATAGTGTCAGACACCTCCCCAATGGCCTTCCGTTTTTCTTGAAGTTGGCCCGTCATCTTCTCTAGGTGATCCCTGTGGTTTCTGAACGCATCCTCCAGAAACTGGTAGCTGAAGGGTGAAGCGAGTCAGGTTTTGAAAGCACAACATGGAACAAGATGTAATTAAGTAAGAAGTAATACTGGAATACTTACTTATGGTCCTTGTGCTTGAGTAACTGACAGTCTCTGCAGGTGAGACGGTCACAAGTTTCACAAAACAGCTTCAAAGGCTCCTGCTTGTGGACATCACAGAAAACTGGTTTCTGTGTGGAAGCACCCATTGCTTCTGATGAACAAAAACCAAGGAATTTAACACTTTAATGCCATGAATGATCACGTTTCTATGAGGTAAAAATATGCTAATAAAAATACTTACAACTTTTAAAAAAATGCTAAGTGATAGCTGGAAACATTGCACAGTTGTAGAATGTACAAAAATATTCTATTATATTTATTTATGAATATTACTATTATAGTTTTTACAAAACATAATACAGGTGCATCTCGATTAATGAGAAACCCATCAAAAAGTTAATTTATTTCAGTAATTCAATACAGTGAAATGCATTCATTATATAGATTCATTACAAACACGGTGATCTATTTCAACTCTTTATTTCTGTTATTATAGATGATTATGTCTTACAGCCAATGAAAACCCAACATCATTATATCTGCAAATCAGAATTAGTAACACAAAAGTAACACCTGCAAAGGCTTTCTAAGTGTTTAAAATAGTCCCTTAGTCTGGTTCAGAAGGCTACACAATCATAGGGAAGACACTGACAGTCATTGACACACTCCACAAGGAGGTTATGCCACAAAAGTCATTGCTAAAGACACTGGCTGTTCACAGAGTGTTGTATCCAAGCATATTAATGGAAAGTTGAGTGGAAGGTGTAGTAGAAAAATGTGCACTTGCAACTGGGATAACTGCAGCCTTGAAAGGATTGTCAAAAAAAAAAAAAAAAAAAAAAAACATTAAAAAATGTAGGGGAAATTCGCAAAGAGTGGACTGCTGCTGGAGTCAGTGATTCAAGACCCACCACACACAGACATTTCCAGGACATGGGATACAACTGTCGCATTCCTTGTGTCAAGCCACAAGGCAGATAGCATCTTACCTGGGCCAAGGAAAAAAGAACTGGACTGTTGCTCAGTGGTTCAATGTGTTGTTTTCGGATGAAAGTAAAGTAAGGTCCCATAGTCTGAAGGAAAAGTGAAGACACACACAATCCAAGCTGCTTGGGAACTAGTGTGAAGATTCCACAATCTGTGATGGTTTGGGGACTCATGTCCTTTACTGGTGTATGTAGACTGTGTTATATCAAGACCTAAGTCAGCCCACCAGTCTACCAGGAAATTTTAGAGCACTTCATGCTTCCCTCTGCCGACAAGCTTTTTGGAGATGGAAATTTCACTGTCCAGAAGGACCTGGCATCTGCCTACACTGCAAAAAGTACCAATACCTGGTTTAATAACCACTGCATCACTGTGCTTGATTGGCCAGCAACCTCACCTGACCTAATATTATATACTATTAATGTTACTGAGAACGGAATCTAACAACTGTTAATGCCATTAATGTCATGCCAGATACCCTCCATTTACTAATTTTCTAACACAACCTACTGCTTCAATTATACTTCTTTCTTTCTTTTCCTTTTTTATGCATTAGTTCCACTGTGAATTAAAAAAAGACATTTTGGTTACCTGAAGACATCTCCTCTATTTGTCTGATCGTATGATCTCTAGTGAACTTTACACGCTGATGAGCCTCGATACATGTGACACACAGGAATTCCACACATTCCACACAGAAGCCCGTTGCTTCAGTGTTGTCGTCACAGCTCATACACAGCTGAAGGCAAAAATAGGGGGAAAAAAAATAATCACAAATTACTATATCATTCAATGAAATTTTATTTCTACTTTACAATGAAAAATGTTTTACTATTATTGTTTTTGTTTAAAGTCAGCATTAGTGTCCTTTTTATGACATGCACTAGGGAAGAGCGAGTAAACCGCTATCTGTATCTGTTCAACCATCTCAATTATCCGTGTCAGTATCTGTATCTGTATTCGGAGCAGGTGGGTTCTTGACCTGAATCGGTGTGGCGTGGTTTACTTGGATGTGGGTGGGGCTTAAATCAGTACATTACTTTAAGTCTGGAATTGATGTGAATTGATCAGAAGTTTCTATATGTATTGTTTATTTGAAACAGAACAGCCTCAAAATTGAAATTCAAATGTTTTTGATCAGAAAATTAAGAGAACTATTTACAGAAGGAGTTTTTTATAAAAACCTCAGTACATTAATATGTGTAAGTGCATGAATGAAATCAACGCGTATGAACAAGAGATGTCATACTCAACATGCAGCCATATACAATAAAAATACAAATATAGGCTCATGCTACGTTGTGTCTTCAGCTATGCGTGTGTGTAAGTAGTCTGTAAGACTTATTTTGGTGTTTTAATAAACTTTGTGATTCATGCAAAACATCCAAGGATGGCAAATGGAAATACTAGGTCAGCCTTGTTCACTGTATTCTTCTCAAAAGTACCGCGTTCACTACGAGCAGTTTTCCAACTGACTTTATATCACCAGCCAAACTAAGCAACAGCAAACGGTTTAAAAAAAATAAATAAAAAAAATAACCCGACCGGAGTGGAGGCAGTGAGCGATGCGACATGAGCTGTCTTGTCATCCAAACTGAAATAGCGGCGAGCTAAAAAAACTAATAAGTACTGAAGCAAGCAACGTGTGCTCGAGTCAAGCCAACCACAGACAGATCAGTCACACACACTGTCCGTGTTCCCTCGGTACTTCGCGCTTCGATTATTGCGGATTATTTTTTTTTCAAAAAAATTCAATTTCCCTTCACACCGGCATCCGATTGTCATGCGTGAGTAGGAAGGGTTTATAAAGACTTAAAATAATGTATTAATATTAAAATACATATGGTGCCTCTACTTCGTGGATTTTCATCACGGAGGGTCTTGAAACGTAAAAGCCGTGAAAAG
>JAOUQV010000012.1:3752492-3770826 GCA_028565295.1 Aspidoras spilotus | reverse complement strand
GATATATGGATGTGGTCAATGTAGACATGCAGGTAGTTGGTGTGAAAGCAGAAGATGCAGAGGACAGAGTGAGGTGATAAAGGTTGACACGCTGTGGCGACCCCTGATAAAAGGGAGAGGCCGAAAGAAGAAAATTTATTTGTATTGTTAAAGAAACTTGTCTTTCTCTATTATTCCTTTCTTGGTTTAGGTTTGGCTCACACATCTGACTGACTTCTATATTATTGACTTTTAAATGACATTTTCTCAATAAGGTGCAATTCATAGTGCTGTTGGTTACAGTCTGTAGCAAGCATTCAATTAATTTTTGGATGACAGGAAACGTGTCCACTTTACCCATTAATAAACACATTAGTATAAGGGGAGAATGTGCAAACTTCATGCAGAAAGAAGGCAGGCCACCCTACCCCGAAATCAAACCCAGGACCTTCTTGCTGTCAAGTGGTCGTGCTACCAAGGCAATTGATTCTTTTTAAGTGAAAGCTATTGATTTCAGCTGTTGCACATGTAAAAAAAATGTGTTCGTTTTATACATTGTTTAAACTATTTAAACAATACATATGTGTAAGAAGGTGCATAGTATTTCTCCTCATGCCTTGATTGTCTGTGTTGTCCAGAAACCATAGCAAGCATGTATAGACATATATACATAGTACTAAGAGCTTATATTAAGTGTGACACTCTTGTTCTTCAGGGCATCCAGCGGCTGTGTCAGGAGAAAGTCAAAGCGGAAGAGGTGGATGAAGGAATAGATCGTGGCTGTGAGGAGGATGATGAGGAGGAAAAAGAGAAACCTAAAGAGAAAGAAGACAAGATGCGAGACATTCTGAGTGACAAGTCGCAAAAGAAGGAACAAATTCTTCCAGAGAGACGTTCACGACGGCTGAAATCTGAGGTTAGTTTGGGGAGTCTTTTCTGGGTAATGTGATATTTTGTAAGTTATGCCATTACGTCAGGGCTTCTTATTCTCATGGCCTTAAGTCTTGATTAAATATGATATGGAAATATTTGTAGCATAAGTAGTACTGCAACATTTACGACGACTTTACTATTTGTCAGTTTGATTGTGTCTGTTCTATAGCTAATAAATAATAAAATCTTGTCAAACTACGATTGTTTATAGTGTTTGTTTGGAAGAAATATGGCTTGTGAGGGCAATCTTCTCCATCTCAAAATTCCAGTCTACCAATAGCACACAGTCTGGAAGAACATTCTATACCAGTCATTTACTTTGCTACTTGTCCTTTTTAGCATACCATGGGTTTGTCTGAGCACTAAACCTATGTGTTATTTTAATTTCAGAGAGAGAACAAAGAGCCCAAAGTCCTGCGCATTTTTAGCAGCAGTCCTAAGGTGGTGGACTTTGATATCATTTCAGATGGTAAGCTTTACACACCTCTACATTGTTTTAGGCATGGAGATGACTGGCAAGCAATGTTTAAAGTTACTTCTGTACAGAGAACATTCAAAAGTTTGAGAATTGTCTGATTTCTGGGGCTTTGTAATATAGATGATGTTTTCATAAAGAAGCAAAGGCATCTAAAGGCTCAAGAGTTTGCTATTAAAATGCGTCCACGTAAAGAGGCACTGGAGGTCAATTTTGTGAGTATTAATGAATATTTTTCATGACTGTTAATCTAAATAACAGGTGTCTTTGTGTTTCTTTTAAAAATCATAGGTTTATAAACATTTTTTTATTATATAGATCGACCTGTACATGTGTATGGCTTGTGGGCGGGGTGATGAAGAGGACCGCCTCCTGTTGTGTGATGGATGTGATGACAGCTACCACACCTTTTGCCTGATTCCACCCCTTCAGGATGTGCCCAAGGGTGACTGGCGTTGCCCAAAGTGTGTGGCAGAGGTCTGCAAAGCTGGGATTCCTTCTACAGCCTTTTTTTTTTTTCACCTGAACTGATGAGCTTGAAAATGACAGTGTTTGTGTAATAGTCTCCATCTCTTATCACCCAGGAGTGCAGTAAGCCCCGTGAAGCATTTGGGTTTGAGCAAGCCGTGCGTGAATACACACTCCAGAGCTTTGGAGAGATGGCAGACCATTTTAAATCTGATTACTTCAACATGCCAGTTCATGTAAGAGCAAAGCAGCCAATGTCTAGTCATGATACATTACAGCCGGAATCACCACTCAGTATATAATTAGATACTTCTACTTTTCTGTTAACATGTATGAACTGCAATTTTTACAGATGGTCCCTACGGAGCTAGTTGAGAAGGAGTTCTGGAGGCTGGTAAGCAGCATAGAGGAGGATGTGATAGTTGAATATGGAGCAGATATTATTTCCAAAGATGTGGGGAGTGGCTTTCCGGTCCGAGATGGTAAAAGAAAACTACTGGGGGATGAGGAGGTCAGAATTTTTGAGAATTATAATAATTTAAGACTATGCTGTTCTCGCTGATGTCTGATTTACGAATGTTGTTGCTATTTTATATACGTATTTAATTTTAGTTTATTTAAAGTTGATATGTTAATGTCAAGATATCTCTTCAGTGATGCTCTCTTCCACAGGAATACACCAACTCAGGCTGGAACCTGAACAACATGCCAGTGCTGGAACAGTCTGTGCTCTCCCACATCAATGCAGACATCTCAGGGATGAAGATACCCTGGCTTTATGTAGGCATGTGCTTCTCATCCTTCTGCTGGCACATCGAGGACCACTGGAGCTACTCCATCAACTATCTGCACTGGTAAGATAAAAATAAGTTAGTATTTAAAGACTTTGAAAAAATGGGTTACAACAATGTGGCGTATAACTGGTGTTGTTAAGGTGCTGTTTTGCAACTGTAATGCAGTCAATTACCTGTGAGAGACCTCTGTGCCCTTCCATTTCCAAATGATTCTGTGGATTGACAGATTACAGATTTAACAAAATCTATTTTAACTCCGTGGACCATTTTTTATTACCTAGTCCCAAACGATGATCATAACTCGACTATAATGAGTCACATGGGCTATATTTAGGGTAAAGTCGAGTCTCGACCATTTAAAGTTTACAAAGTTTTTAGGTGAACTTTATCTTAATATCTCCCATGCTAGCATGTCTCAGGAATAAAGTGACATGAACTTTAAATGAAAATTGAAAGTTATATAAAAGGGAATGAAGAGTGTGATCTGCATGTAATTTTGTTTGTAGTGCTACTGTAGTTAACTTAATTCAAGTTTATAGAACATTTATTTACATAAAAGTGTAGTGTGAATGCAGAAAAATCTTAGTAGCGAACATGCATACTTTTCTCAAACGAGCTAAACCTACAGATAAACAGTTGGAAGAATAACATTTGGAAGAAAGATGTATTTCATTTACATCAGTGAAATATGGGTTGGTGGTAGAGAACTTATTTTTCTAAGATTTATTTAAATATACAGTTAATTAATTAATTCATTTATTCATTCATTTTCTTTTCTGCTTAATTCACATGGGTTTGTGTGCCAGTCGGTGCCTATTCATCAACTCTGGTTGCAAGGTCATGAAAAAACCCTAGTTGGGCGCACACAGTCTCACACACACTTATACAATAAGGGGCACTTTAGAAACACCAATTAACCTAACACCCGGGAATCGAACTCGGGTCCTTCCTGCTGACAGCAATACCAAATGCTAGACCCTGCTGCCCTGAATATATGATTGAATTTCATATCTGCATTTAGTGGTATCGTGCTGGTGTCTTGATGAAATGTTGAACATTTTTGTTTCTTGGTGTAATTTGCATCAGGGGAGAGCCTAAAACCTGGTATGGAGTCCCAGCTCATGCAGCGGAGCAGCTGGAGGCAGTAATGAAGAAACTGGCACCAGAGCTTTTCGACTCTCAGCCTGATCTACTGCACCAACTGGTCACTACCATGAACCCCAATGTTCTGATGGAGCACAGTGTCCCGGTCAGTCAGAAACACACTTGCTCTGCGAGCACAATTGGCAAAAAATCTGTTTTATATTAGTTTTTTTATTTTATTTTATAGAACATACTGATTTTATCTCCATAGGTCTATCGGACCAATCAGTGCGCTGGAGAGTTTGTGGTAACCTTCCCGAGAGCTTATCACAGTGGCTTCAACCAGGGCTACAACTTTGCTGAAGCTGTAAACTTCTGCACTGCAGACTGGGTAACACTGGACCCCCCTCCTCCACTAAGTTTAACATGGGATCCCACTATGGCCATTTGCTTATTTCAGGAACCACATATAAATGCTGGAATCTGCAGTAAAATGAGCAGCGATTATAACTGAATAATCTCTGGATTAGGATCAGATGGCCGGTGACACATAATCACACTCATCAGGCTTGTGGTTAAGGAACCAGCCCTGCGACCGGAAGGTCCCTGGTTCGATTCCAAGTACCGACAAGTCATAACTGAAGTGCCCTTGAGCAAGGCACATAACCCCTAGTTGCTCCACAGGCGCTGTGCTAGCTGCTCACTGCTCCTGGCACGTGTGCTTACTTCACCTGTATGTGTGTATTTGTGTGTTTCACTGCACGGATGGGTTAAATGCAGAGGACCAATTCTGCTGTGTGCAAACATAGTGGCAAAAATGTATCACTTTCACTTTGGCACATTTACCTGCTATGGGCAAATTAAGTGACTTGAGTGACAGATTTGAGCGACAGGGCCTGGGTTTCTAAACAGATTAACTTTCATGCGGTTCCCATACTAGAATTTCATGGTTGAACCAAGAGTGAAGGAACCATCTATAAATCCAGCCAATAATTACTTTACAACCAGCCATGTGTGTCTGATCTGAGAGCTAAATGTTGCAACTACTGAGGCTAACAAACTGGAGATGCTGCAGTGGCAGTGAGTGGACTTGATTATAGATGATGTTTATGATATTATGGAGTCTTATTCCTGTGTAATAATTAATAAAAAGGACCTGTTGTTGTTAGTCAAGTGTTCCTAATCCAGTGATATTTCAGTGTATTTTGGGTGGGTATACTGTGTATCCCCATTCCTCTATTTGTTTAACGCTGCTTGCCTGCACTGTTTAGCTACCCTTAGGCCGTCAGTGCGTGGCACATTATCGTCGTCTGCAGCGTCAGTGCGTCTTTTCCCATGAGGAGCTGCTTTGTAAGATGGCGGCGGACCCGGAGTGCCTGGATGTGGAGCTGGCAGCAGCAGTGTGCAGAGAGCTGGCAGAGATGATTGAGGAAGAAAGCAGACTCCGGCAGACTGTGCAGGACATGGTTAGACACCCCTGTTTTATTGTTCCATATAGTTCACATTTGGCATATAGGTCTTGGGACCTTTTTTTAAGTATAAATACAGTATGTTATTTGCATAAGGAATAAAGCAAAAGTATTTCATTATCAAATCAATTAACCATATAGTTGAGGGGATGCAGTCGGATAAAAAGTTAACACCCCAATAACCACAGTTTATGAATTGTTTGGCCAATTATTCTTATTTGAATGCATCAATAACGCCACCCCCTTTTTTTTTTTTTTTTTTTTTTTTTTTTTTTTTTTTTTTTTTTTAATTAGTTTGCAATACAAAATTGTTCTTTTACCCCCTTGCATTATTACATTACCAGCCACTCATTTTTAAACTCTCTTGAATTTGAGTCAAAAAGGGTAAAAACTGTTGATACATTTAATAAAAAAGCTTAATTACATCAAGGACTGAAAGGTTTTCTACATTACAACATCTATTTATACATTTGTACACTGTAGGAAGGAGACCTGTTTTTGAAACTCTGTTCCATAACATTTTTATACTTTCATCTAGAAGCGCCATTTAAATTTAAATGGTATAGACGAGTCTCCCATGTAACCTTTTTAAATATCTAATTGATTGATACATTCCTTATCAAATTATGATCATTTGATTGGCCCCACCTGTTTAAATATAAATATACATTTTTACAAAATTGATACTAATATCTTAAATTTTACTTTTTTTCCTAAACTGGAAAAACATTTTTGGTTGATACACACAGGATTTTGCATTCAAAAATGTTTAATCATTGTATACTGACAGGAACACTAATACAGCCCACGCTATAAAATGCTTACTGTATTGGGAGCGCAGGGATGCACCAGTGCAACACGCATCATAGTTTATGCAGGAACTTTCTACTGCATTTTATATTTCAAACTCAGTTGCATTTTTAATGACAAATTCTCCCATCATTCACCTGCTTCACCCCTTTTACCCCTTTATTATTGCACCTTGCACTGCATATTAATGTCTGTGAACACAATTCACTGTGCCATCCACTGTTGCCAGCTGAAACTCTATACAAGATACGTGTTCTCTGATGCAGACATCTTCTCTGGGCCAAGGCTCATTTAAAATGGACTGTGGCAAAGTGGAAAAACTGTTTTGTCTAAGTTCTTTGTGGAAATCGGTGTCTCTATGCCATTTGGAGGAGGAGTTTTCAAATTCAGTTCAGATGCCTGTGTCTCTGATGGTATGGGGTTGCATTAGGGCCTGTGACCCATGGGAAGCTTGCACAGCTGAAAGGTATATCCAGGTTCTAGAGCAACATATGCGCCCATCCAGATGACATCTCTCTCAGTGAAAACCTTGCATTTTCCAACATGACGATGCCAAACCACATACTGCATCAATTACAGCATCATGGCTGCGTAAAGGAAGGGTGGCTGCGTAAAAGAAGGGTCTGGGTACTGAACTGGCCAGCCTGCAGTCCAAATCTTTTGTCCATAGAAAACATTTTGCGCATCATAAAACATAAGACAGTTGAGCAACTAGAATCCTACATTAGACAAGAATGGGTTTAAAATTCCTATCCCTCAACTTGAGCAACTTTTCTTTTCAGCCCCCAACATTGTTGTCAGACAGACAGTGTAAAAGTAAAGGGTAACAGTGGTAAACATGGCTTTGTCCCAACTTTTTTTGAGACAAAATTTAAATAATCACCTAATTTTTCCCTTTAAATGATGCATTTTTGTATTTTACCTTTGATGCTATCCATGTTCTATTCTAATTATATTATGGAATTTTTAAAAGTCTACATCACTGCATTCCGTTTTACTTACAATGTGTACTTTGTCCCAACTTTTTTGGAATCGGGTTTGTACAAACTACATTGCATCTTAATGGAATATGGGTTTTAAGAGAGCTTTCTAATACCACACTTATTCACAGCACTGTTTATTTTCCTCCGTTCATTTTATTAGATAATTGTACATTTTTATATAACAGGTACATTGATCTGAGATATTGCTATTGTGTTCCAAATGCATTGCATCATAACACATGGCAACTTAGAGAGCTTTTAGACACCCCTGCCCAACTCCACCAACTGCCACACCCATTGCTAACATTTATTTTATTACCCCAATTTATTAGGAAATGGGAAATGAAACATCCTTGTTAAAAGGGCACATTGGTATGAGATCAACATCATTTAAGCTGCATTTAACATTAATCTCGTGCGGGCATTGAGAGAGCATGTAAACAAACCTCTCTCTAAAATTCTAATTTTATTAGGAACACACACCAACACGGGTGCAAAATAATTAAATGAAACACTCACTTTATTGGGAATGCAGGGATTAAGGATTGCAATAAAACTCAAATATGTAGTCAATTTATTAAAATTATTAGCAATTACCTTATTAAAGCTGTACTAGTGCATGTTTTACTCATAAGAAACAATTTCACATGAAGATGTCAAAGGGTTCATGAACAGATCCGAAGTACATGAACAAATGTGTGCTTTTAAACACAATAAACTTTATTTTTCTTTCCACTCTTTGTCTACAGGGGGTAAAGTCCTCAGAACAGGAAGTGTTTGAGCTGGTTCCAGATGATGAGCGTCAGTGTTACAAGTGTAAAACCACCTGCTTCCTGTCTGCGCTGACATGTTCATGCAGTCCAGAACGCCTTGTCTGTCTGCACCATGCTGAGGAGCTCTGCAGTTGTGCGCTATCAAACAAGTGCCTTAGGTCAGCTCACCCACATTCGCCAAGATAATCCTTTATAATCCCACATGGATGGAATTGGAACCTATGCATTCAGAGCACAATGGATTATCAGTCCATCATTTAAAATACTCAGTCAACCCAATCAATGTGTCATATACAAGAATCTAAAGCTCAGATATTTTTGCATGTGTTTTGATACACACATTATACACCCACATAGCTGGTGCCATGGTGTTTTCTGTCTATTATGCAGAATATTCTATAACTGTTTGTATGATACAGGTACAGGTATGATATGGAGGAATTACCTGCCATTCTCTATGGAGTAAAGTCTCGTGCCCAGTCCTATGAAACATGGGCAAAAAGAGTCAGCGAGGCTCTGTCAGCTGATCAGAAGAACAAGAAGGGTAATTATTGCACACATACAGTATACATAACCTCTCACACACTACATTTCAAACATTATGCACCACAGTCTAATTAATTGATTTAATTATGCTCTGTCCGTTCTCAATATAATTAAATTGAATAAACACGGCTTATGAAATGAAAGTAAACTACATTCTTGCACTCCTACCCTCAAAACGCTGATTGGATAGTCGCCAGCACAGTCAGCATCGCTGATTGTTTCCCTCGCCCACCCTCTTATTACAAATTGGCCCGGATAGGGCGACCTGGGAATTTCTGTGTGGAGTTTGCGAGTTCTCCCCATGTTTGTGTAGGTTTTCTCCAGGTGCTCCAGTTTCCTCCCACAGTCCAAAGACATGCAGGCTAGGCAAATTGGAGATGCCAAACTGTCATTAATATGATATGTATTGATATGTGACTTTGTGTATGATATGAGACTTGTGTGTGAGTTTGACTATGTTCCTGTCATTAGAATAGACACTGGTGTTGAGGATGACGTTAAACAATAAATAAATATTACAAACAGATGTGTGGCTAGTTCCTCTTATTAGTCAATGATGGTGGCAGCCTGGAAGTGCCTCCTCATATGTTAAAATCCCGAAGCTGAAAATATTTGCAAGCCGCTTGCGTTTTGAGAACTTATACTGTTGAATAGGAGAGGAAGAGAGTTCGTGCAGTAATTTTTGATTACTGAAATGAGGAGTCCTGTTTTTATTTTGATGGAGAGGAATTTTTATTTGATTTGATAAAATAACAGTAGTACATTTATCAGATTACCTTATTACATTTTCATGTGTTTTTATTTTTTTCCTGAAATTCGTCCTCTTTCCTCAACTGACAGGCCGCCTCTGGTATGTACATGTTGATATCTGACTCCTATTCCCCTCTGTCTCTCAGATCTGATCGAATTGAAGGTGTTGCTGGAGGATGCAGAGGACAGGAAGTACCCGGAGAACAATCTGTTTCGAAAGCTGAGAGAGATGGTGAAGGAAGCGGAGACCTGCTCTTCTGTAGCCCAGCTTCTGCTCAACAACAAGCAGCGGCACAAGTAAATCAACACACCCATTTCATGTTAAGAACAACACAGATTAACTTTTAAAATGGAATAAATCAAAGTTTATATACTAATTTTGTTGCACTAAACGTTAAAACTTGCATAGAAAATGTAGTTAATGGTTCTCTCTGATAAATCTCACTTCAGCCAAGAGTAAATTCAAGGCTGTTGCACCAGTAAATTCAAACCTATTATGACATTGTTTAACAAACTTATGGATTGATTTTTGTGGTTGTAAAGGGGGCAAACGGACAACAGTCGTACGCGCACCAAGCTGACGGTGGAGGAGCTGAAGGCATTTGTGGAGCAGCTGTTCCGTTTACCATGTATTATCAGCCAAGCGCGGCAGGTCAAAGTAAGACACCAGTAAAATACCATTTGCTTGTGGCCTAATAAAGCCTACCGCTTTACAGCTGACTATATCACTACAATCAATATCATTCACTTTTCATGTCAGTAGTGTGGATCTTATAGCTGATTAGTTTACTTTCTAGGAATGCACTTTGAATCTAGATGAAATCATATTAAAAGGTAGCTGAAGGAAGATACACTTTGTAGTGGAGATGGGGTACATTTTAAGAACTAAGATCAGAGAATCTATAAGTATCTGTTAAATGGAGTTCCTCCTGGTAGCAGTTTGCCTTTTAAAGCTGTGAGCCAATTCAAGAAGAACCAGCTGTTCATCTTCAAACATAGCTTTACATAGCAGTTGCTGTGAAAGTGTTTTTCTGAAACTACATAATGCCTAGTAAATATAACCTGCCTTTCCAGGTCATAGGGTCAAAGTAAGGGGTAGAGATCAATGTCTGGCCATATCAACATAAACAAAAACATGTTTGTTGCATGGCAATATAAATAAATAATAATTTTGTTAATAATTAATCTTGAATGATATGAGAGGTGACAATGTTTTAGTTTACAAAGATTAAATCGAATCTTTATCGAAATATAATGAATACAGAAAGTTTAATGTGGAGACTAAAATCCAACAGTATAACATTTCAGAACTCTACCCATTTCACTTCCACTCATTTCACCATAAGTGTTTCGCCTTAATATGGCAACATGTTTACCAATCATAGTGTTTTTAGCAAAAATAACAGCACAATAATACTGTACTATGTCACGTATGCACATTTTTAAATAAACAATCATTTATTTTTCTATTTTTCATCCTCATTCTGCTTCTCAGTATTTTTTTTTTTTACAATATCTTCTGTATATCTCGTAGGAGCTGCTGGAAAACGTGGAGGATTTCCACGAGCGCTCTCGGCTGGCCCTGGCCGATGAGACACCAGATTCTGCCAAGCTGCAGGTTCTGGTGGAACTGGGCTCAGGGCTTGATGTGGAGTTACCAGAGCTGGGTAGATTAAAGCAGGAGTTGCAGCAGGCACGCTGGCTGGATGAAGTGCGTCTCACCCTGCAAGAGCCGCAGCGTGTCACGCTCGAACTCATGAAGCGCCTTATCGACTCAGGTGTAGGTTTGGCTCCGCACCATGCTGTTGAGAAAGCTTTGGCTGAGCTGCAGGAAATCCTTACGGTGTCTGAGCGCTGGGAGGACAAGGCGCGTGCATGCCTGCATGCTAGGTAATGGCCAAAAATGACCTGAACCCTGAGGTTTTTGTTTTTTTGTGTGTGTGCTTGAGTTTGAGATTAGAATGAAGTTGGAATAATTCTCCAAATTATTTTTATTGCAATTGTTTTGTGAAGTTTTTGTCAAACATATATTGCATTCAGTTCATCTTACAGTTGTACAGTTTTGCCGACTGTACTGTATATTGCTTATTTTCATAAAATGCTTTATTAAAAGTTCTCTGCATACTTTAACAAATGTGTTAAAAGATACCAAGAGAAGAAACTTGTTAAACACGTCTATTTTTGTTTGTGTGGTTAATTAAAAAACATTTGCTTAACTTATCTGTGTTAACGTTGTTTGTAGACCACGGCACAATTTGTTCACCCTTGAAAGCATTGTTGGAGAGGCCAAGAACATCCCTGCCTACCTGCCTAACGTGCTAGCATTGCGGGAAGCACTTCACAAAGCCAAGGAGTGGACAGCAAGAGTAGAGGCTATCCAGGTACGCTAGACTCTCATGTTCGGGGTAGAAACAAACCTTTTTGATTCCAGTTTTTTTAGACCTGATGAGCTTTTTTATTTTTACAGAATGGCACCAGTTATGCATACCTGGATCAGCTGGAATCTCTGTTAGTTAGGGGCCGCTCTGTTCCTGTGTCTCTGGATGCCTTGCCACAGGTCGAGTCCCAGGTGGCTTCAGCACGAGCCTGGAGAGAGAGGACAGCACGTACCTTTCTTAAGAAAAACTCTACGTACACGCTGCTACAGGTGATGGACACAATTCGTGATTAAATCTAGAAAAAATATATTTGCTTTTGGTGTATTTATATTTTTATATTGGAGGTTTGTTTGTTTCAGGTTCTGAGTCCTCGGAATGACATTGGTGTGTATGGCAGCAGCAGAAGCAAGCGCAGGCGAGCCAAAGAGCTGCTAGAGAAAGAACGTGGTGCAGAGATGGAAAGCCTGAGTGATCTGGATGAGACCGTAGATGAGGATCGCACACCCTCTGCTGTGGTGGCTGCCTTTAAGACTCAGGAGCAGCAGGAGGTAGAAGCTATGCACTCGCTGAGGGCTGCCAATTTGGCCAAGATGAGCATGGCTGAGCGCATTGATGAGGTCCGATTCTGCCTTTGCCGCAAGACGGCTGGAGGAGTTATGTTACAATGCGAACTGTGCAAAGACTGGTTCCATGGCGCCTGTGTGCCCCTGCCTAAAGCAGGCACACAGAAGAAACCGACAACTGGCAGCAGTTGGCAAAGTGCTAGTAAAGACACAAAGTTTCTCTGCCCACTATGCCAGCGTTCAAGACGACCTCGTCTCGAGACCATCCTCTCATTATTAGTGTCCCTGCAGAAGCTTCCAGTGCGACTGCCTGAGGGCGAGGCATTGCAATGCTTGACTGAACGTGCCATGAGCTGGCAGGACAGGGCAAGACAAGCCTTGGCCACAGATGAACTCTCATCTGCTCTAGCCAAGCTTTCTGTGCTAAGCCAACGCATGGTGGAGCTTGCGGCACGTGAGAAGACGGAAAAGATTATTAACGCTGAGCTGCAGAAAGCTGCTGCTAATCCAGACCTACAGGTGAGACCGTTGCCTTTATTTTAAACTTGTATATGCAAAGAAATGAATGTAACTGAACTGTAATGTTGAGTGAAGTGCTTTTTTCTCTCAGGGACACATTCAGACGTTCCAGCAGGCCGGATTTAACAGAACAACTTCACCACGACCATCTCTAGACTATGACGATGAGGAGACTGACTCGGACGAAGACATCCGTGAGACTTACGGCTATGACATGAAGGTGCAGAGAATTTTTGAATTGTTTTGTATTTTATAAGATAATCAACTGTGCAATAATGCTTAGTTGTCTGGTATGTTTTGCACCTATTTAACGCATTATTTCCAGGATAAAAGCATCGTTTTGTGTAATTTAACAGTTACTAATTCATATCTTAAGAGCAGCACAGTGGCCAGTGGAAAGTGCTGTGGCCTCACAGAAAGAAGATCCCGAGTTCGGGCTCCGGGTGGGGCGACTCGAGAAATTTCTGTGTAGAGTTTGCATGTTCTCCCTGTGTTCGTGCGGATTTTCTCCGTGTACTCTGATTTCCTCCCCCATTCCAAAGACATGCCTGATAGGTTAATTGGTGTCTCTAAATTGCCCGTTTGTGTGTGCGTGCACATGCCCTATGATGAATTGGCGCCCTGTCTAGCACTGGATTAAGCGGGTATAGAAAATGAATGAATTACTTATATTTTAAACAACAATTAAAAACTCTAACTGCAGGGTTATTCAGTAATAATGTAATATGCCTGTGTCTGTCTCCAGGACTCGAGTGAGGTGAAACCTTACTTGTTCTGTGATGAAGAGATCCCAGTAAAGTCAGAAGAAGTAGTCAGTCACATGTGGCCGACCACGCCCTCTTTCTGTGCTGAACACGCCTATTCCTCCGCCTCCAAGTCCTGCCCCCAGAGTAAGTAATTAGCACTTTTATAAGTGCACTCACTGTTTAACATGCACTAAAATAACACATTGATTACAATTGTGCATCTCGTCAAAAAACACTTTTAAATCTTTTTTTATATCTATTAAATGTGAACTTCTCCTTAAGTCACTTCTAAATTTCCATTGCTCATTTTCATGCTCATTTATTACTTATTCGTAGCATCTTAGTATATTATGAAAGATTAATATATGAATATTTTTATGGAGTTCACCCTCCACAACAAAACAAAAGCACAGCACTAACTATGGTTTTCCAATTCAGCCTCATTACTGGTTTGTTTAACACTCTCCCAGATCCAACCACTCCACGGAAACAGCCCAGAAAAACACCCCTGGTACCACGAAGTTTGGAGCCCCCAGTACTGGAGCTGTCCCCAGCTGCTAAGGCACAGCTAGAGAGGCTCATGATGGAGGGAGATCTGCTGGAGGTCTCTTTGGATGAAACGCAGCACATCTGGAGAATCCTGCAGGCCACACATCCGCCTTCAGAGGAGCGCTTCCTGCAAGTAGAGGTAAGTGTCACAAGAAGGTTCTACTATAAAGATGCTACTTACATATCTAATTTAGAGAGCTGTAGTTGTAGTGCTAAGAGCGTTCCAGCCAAGTGTGTCGCCCAATCCTGCATGACTCCTGTGAACTTTTCTTAGTGACTGAACGAGAACACATCATGTGGGATAGTCAACAGGCCCCTTTCATTCTAAGCCTGTTTCAAAGGCAGTATCATAGTATTTTAAACACAGCTGTACATGGGATTAGCTATTGAATTGGTTGTTTTTCCATCTTTTTTTGTAATCACACCACCTTTATTTATGATGCAGCATATGTCTGACTTTTTTCAAAACATTCTTTCTGTCTCTACTGCCTTTTCTTCATGCATACTTTCACCATCAGACAGAGGACCTTCTGCTGGAGAAGCCAATGAAAATAAAGATAAAAGAACTTGAGAAGAAAAGAAAGAGGAAACTGGAGAGGGCTGAGCAACAGTTACTCATGGCTTCCTCAGGTGTAGAAGGCCGGACCAAATGCAAAGACATGAGGAAGATACTCGAGGTTGGTGGCAAGCCCAAAAAGAAGAAGCTCAAGCTTAACCTGGAGAAGTCGCGTGAGTTGAAGCAGCTGGCCAAGCGCCTTGCCAAGGAGGAGAAGGAGAGGAAAAGAAAGGAGAAGGCTGCAGCTAAATCTGAGTTCAACAAGGAGGGTCTGGAGAAGAAGAAGGAGAAGAAGATCTTAGACATCCCCTCTAAATATGATTGGTCTGGTGCAGAAGACTCCAATGATGAGAACGCCGTCTGTGCAGCAAAGAACTGCCAGAGACCATGCAAGGATAAGGTTAGTATGAGATTTAATTGCAATATTTTTAATTTTATCATTCATTTCATCTTTTTATCTTAAAAACATTCATCCTCAAAAATGAATCCTCTACAAATGTAGTGGAAGCATACAGGATACTAATGATAAGCAATCAAGCCATCTATCGTAGAACCAACTGCAAATCACAGAGGGACGATAGTTGGCAGTAATGCACCTTTTAGTTGGTCTGCCAACTGCCTAAAAAAGGTAAACGAAGTCAGAGTGGTGGTGTTTTGAATAAGGCATATTATGGGTTTAATTTCTGGTTTTATTAACAAGCTCTTTCGGTATGAAGACATGGTCGTGGAATATGATGTGCACATGGGAACTTGAAGATATGCTTGCAGATCATTCACATTCGGCATGAAACCGCTTGGTGAGCATGGGCTTGCGGATCATGGAGACTTGAAAAACGGCTACTTGCTTTTGCTTTCAAAATTCAATTGTAACTTAAATTTTATTTATATAATTCTTTTTGCAGTAGAACATTGTCACTAAGCAGCTTTACAGAAATGATATACAGTATATAAGAATATTTAAATAAGAGTAACAAGCAACCCGGATGGAAACAGTGGCAAAGAATAAACTTCCTAGGATTGTGAGAGGAAGACTCGAAAGGTATTCCCATCCTCATTTGGGTTGTAACAGATTAGCAACCTGAATAGAGTGAGAGGAACGATTGTGACAATTTACTATCAGGGTGGATCTGGCATGCATCGGAGACGGGGGCGGCTCAGCGCCATCTCAGTGTAGCATGAGTACCTCAAAGAACAATGAAAGAAATTATTAGGCATGATTATAGTAAAGGAGTATTTTTAACAACTAGCACGTGTTATATTGCAACTTGCGCTAAGACTAGCAAGAGCAGAATAGTTAAAAATGAGATCCAGGAACCAGTCTTAATCTAAATAGAGAACCTTAACTCTGCAGTAATGGAGTAATGAAGTAACGTTTTGTTCATTTTTATTTATTTTCTCTTTTTCAGTTTCACTTTTCCATTAATAGTATTATGATTATTGTTATTATTAATATAAATTGAATGTTACTTTAATTATTATTTTAAGCATTACTATTAATTAATCATTACTAAGCAATACTAAGCATTAATATTTTTTTTACTATTGTGTTAATTAATACTTTCTGATTTGATGTAGCCGAGGTCTAAACGGGTAGGTCAGGGTTCTTGAGCAATGGAAACTCAATTGTTTGCACTTTTTACTGTCGTTAAAACATGAGTTCCAGAAGGAACACAGGCATGAGGGCTCCCTGAGACATTAGGACATCCAAACCTCTCAGTTTACCAACAATCTAGTGCCCGTAACCCACCAGATTTGAATTAGTAGTTCAGCATTATGGAGTGTCAATGTATTTCTTAGCTTAGCAATGTTTCTGAGGTCAAGGAAAGCTTTTGAATAAAGCTGGTGTGGTAGATTCTACCAAGATTCCCTGTGACACTTACCAGCTCATTTTCTTTCCGGTTCCTTACTGTTTACTGCACATTATAGTAGTGTATGTGTTGTACTCTGAATCTATTATATTGCATTAACTGAAATACAAATATTCTGTAAAACATGTATTTTTTTATAGGACAAAGGTTTGTAGATGTATAAAATGGTTTGTACTGACCTGATAAAATGAGACTATGTATAAACAAAGTTCTAATTGAATAAGAGGGCGCAATAATCAGTGCGTTGTTTAATTTAACTGAGTGTCTTTTCCTCTCAGGTGGACTGGGTTCAGTGTGACGGAGGATGTGACGAGTGGTTTCACCAGGTGTGTGTGGGTGTGTCATGTGAGATGGCAGAGAACGAAGACTACATCTGTTTAGCCTGCTCGCGTAAGGCAGGCAGAATGATGGGGGTCAAAGTGGGCATAGAGACTGTGGTAATGACGTCAGCTATGTGCAGCACACAGACACTGTCCCCCATATACCAAACAGAGGTTCAGGAGGGCAGCTAACACTCCATGTCCATTAATACCACACAAACATCTCTGCAACCTCTTCCTCTTTGTGGGCCTGAAAAGCAGAAACCAGAAATACAAATATCTCGTGTATATGATGTGATCTTGGAAAATTAGATGACTGTACAGTGTATCTGAACAATTCAACATTTAAATTCCATAATATAGACTGCAACCCATGAAAACATGGGTTCTTTGCATTAGGCTATGCACTGAATTAGAAACACCTGGCTGCTAACAGATTGGTTCACCCTTTTGATTAATTTAGCACACAGATTTTTTGGAACAGACTCCCCAAGGTGGTAAACATCCTTTCCAGCCAACCCATGCCCTCTGCATTTGCTTGTTAAATTTGCCCTGCTACTTCGACACTGTTCTCTCGGATAAACCAGATGGCCAGCTTCCTTGTGACCTTCAGCTGCATGTTTGTTGATGGTAAGAACCAGTTGTGAAAGAACCAGTATCAAGTTGAGCCATTTAACCATATCTGGAATATGGTGCATTCTCCTGTAAATTGTACAGATCAATTCCTTCCGAGTTTAATGGAACCACCAATTGGGGCACATTATAGGTGATCATATGCTGGGTGTTTCTAATCCACAGATTGTTCACAGAATGAGTGAGAAATGACTGAATATGGGATGCTGGATTGTGATATTCCACCAGACATCAGTCTTTACTTCTGAGCTTTTTTTTTCCCCTCTGTACACTGACCAGAAAGCTGAACTCAAGGCCTAACACTATGGTGTCTTCTTTATATCACATTCACGTTGGCTTTACCATGCCAACTGGACCAGACTACATTTAACACGGCTCTGATTTTAGTCTGCTTAAATGAATTGTCCAATATTATCCCACAATGAACTGCTCGTTTTTCTGCAGACATGCCATCATTGCCAGCCTTTAGGAGGTTTATTGAGCGTATTTGTTTGATACACCTGCCACATAAACAAGTTATCATGCAAATATGTAGATCTAGTTTCAAATGGATGTATATGTAGGTGCAATATTTATGATGTGTATATATATTTTAAAGAATTAATGAGTCAATGTGGATGTTTTTGTTGCGCAACTTTATTAAAACAATTCCTAGTGAAACAAATACATATATTTTAGTTCCTGTATGATTCTTTGTGTAAACATATATTTAACAAGCACGCATGGTGCAAATGGATGTGAAGCATGATGGTACCCACTAGAGGGAAAAACACTGGGTGCACATGAATGAGTGCATTACCATCCAGATCCATTATCTGGTTATTATCTCATATCTGATGTTTCCTTTTTTAAATTAAATGATGTGCTAAAAAAACATTTCATAGTTCATATATTTAAAAAAATTGTCATATTAATTATGATTCCATATAAAAAAAAAAAATTCAAACACAACATAATACAACATAAAATACTTGAGAGGACATTGGGACAAAATAAACAGTTTAACCACAATATAGCTAGTTATATGCATGAAACACACATTCATACATTTACACATACAGTACATATACAGGGGTTGGACAATGAAACTGAAACACCTGGTTTTAGACCACAATAATTTATTAGTATGGTGTAGGGCC
>JAOUQV010000012.1:3565717-3579155 GCA_028565295.1 Aspidoras spilotus | reverse complement strand
TACAGCACTATCCACTGCGCCACCATGCCGCTCAAATGTAGTAGAAACTGGGATAACCACAGCCTTGAAAGGAATGTCTAGAAAAGGCGATTTAAAAATTTGGGGGAGATTCACAAGATGTGGACTGCTGTTGTAGTCAATGCTTTAAGAGCCACCAGAAGCATCTCACCTAGGCCAGGGGGAAAAAGAACTGGATTGTTGCTCAATGGTTCGGTGTATTGTTTTCAGATGAAAGTTAATTTTGCATTTCATTTGGAAATCAAGGTCCCAGAGTCTCGAGGAAGAGTGGAAAGGCACATAGTCCAAGCTGCTTGAGGTCTAGTATGAAAATTAAACAATCAGTCATCTATTGGTGTAGGTCCACTGTGTTATATCAAGACCAAAGTCAGTGTAGACGTCTACCAGGTAATATTATAGCACTTTATGCTACCCCTTTTGGATATGGAGATTTAATTGTCGAGCAGGATCTGGCAGCTTTCCACACTGCCAAAAGTACCAATACCTGGTTTAATAACCACAGTATCATTGTGCCTGATTGGCCAGCAAACATGCCAGACCTAAACCCCATAGAGAATCTATGGGGTATTGTCAAGAAGAAAATGAGAGGCACCAGACCCAACGCAGACGAGCTTAAGGCTGCTATTGAAGCAACCTGGGCTTCCATATCACCTCAGCAGTGCCACAGTCTGATCGCCTCCATGCCACGCGGCACTGATGCAGTAATTCATGCAAAAGGAGCCTCGACCAAGTATTGAGTGCATTTACTGTACATACCTTTCAGTAGACCACAATATCTGAATTAATGTATATATATATATATATATATATATATATATATAGGGCTGCACTAACTAGCTGATGGCATGAAAACACACTCAAATGTGCAATGCATTGTACAATCTAGTTTGGGAAACACTGTACCAGGCTATTAATAAAATAAAGCACTGAAGCAGAAATTGTAAACAAATCCCAGAGCGCAGAAATTTGCAGTGCTATTTAACTCCGTTAGCATTAAACAGGCTGGTCCGGATGGATTCTGGCACTGTATGTGGACGGAAATTAATTACACAGTTTTCACTTCTGTGTATGGAAAGCATTGTGCACCATGAGGGCTTTTTTCCTTATAAGAATGAAGAAAATAAAGCAGGATAAGTAGAAGCTAAATAAATATTACACCCAGAGGTTTTGTTTTGATTGTTTTTCCGAGTAGGGAGAAGACCAGCAAAATACATTAAAAAACCTAAAATCTAACCTAAATATTCCACTGCAGCAGGATTAAACATTGCTCTCTGATATTATTTGCACTGATCATTTAACTAATTACAGTTTCTGCATGATAATATGTATTACCCATCATACATGAAGTGATTAGAAGCTATGTGCATTGGCTTACATGGTCAGAGTAGCAAATAAATAAGTTGACATTCTGTGTTGTCGGACTGCTTACTAACCTGCTCACAGCACCCTGCTAAGAACGTAAAGTAGCTTCCATAATCTCATCGAATCCTGTGACCGTGTAGGAGCTTTACACCTTCCTAAATCCTTAGATAAGCTCCAAAGTAATGAATGCGATTGCTGTATTTCATTGCAGTATTCTCAAACCTACAGCAAATAATACCATATTAACAAATCGGTGGCTAGAGCTGGAAGAAGCCAGGAGCATTAGTAACTGGGGACTAACCTCCCAGTTGGGGCTGCAAGACCATTGCATTGCAGTGCATGTTTTTGATTTTTGAGAGTATTTTCTTAATTTTTGTGAGAGAACTCGTACAAAGGGATCATTAAAGTTTTATCTTATCTATTCTTTGAGCTGACAAGAGTTTGGGATGCTTAGTCAGTCCAACAGTTTATCCTACGGAGCACTTCTGTGCGGCCAACATGGCAAAGCGTTGATGGTGTATGACCTAAAATCACTGTATTACTGGGGCTATAATCATTGGCTTGTTTCAAGGGTCAAATATATACCTAATAACTAAGGCAGATAAATATGGCATATAGTTTCAGGACAATGCCCATTAATGAATGTGAATGAAGGGTGGAAAGCAACAAAATTAAAGTCAGTATTTCTTTATTTCTTATGTGTTAATGTATCATGCCATGTAACACCAAAAATATAGAAAATGAAAAATAAATAAAAGGGGTATAGAATCAGTGACTTGCGCTGTGTTCAAAATTTATTTATATATGCAGTACATATATATATATATAGAGTATATGGTTGCCCTGGCTTCTTGTTCTCTGACTCCTGCCTATGAATTACACAGATTTTACACCATTGTGCCCTGCCGCATATAAAAAAAATACTCAAATATACTCTTTGCCTTATGAATGAGGACAGAACTCCAAAATACCAGTGGATGATATATGACTTTGTTTAATGGCCCATCAGTGCTTCCTGATATTTACATTTTAAAGTCTGTGAGGGATTCACATCTCATTCGGGGCATATCGCTGCTTTGGATTTATAGGGTTTGGTTACACACAAATGAGTGTTTGACTCAATGAGAGAAGCCCACTGCCAATTTCCGTTTATAAATTTGCTAATTTAAGTCTGTTCTTAAGTTCTTAAGTAGATGGCAATGATTTAATAAATGTTAAATACAAGCTGGCCGGCAGAGTGTTTAAAAAAAAGACTTATCTGTCAGTCTTTATGAGAATACAGACTGGGTAGGGTTTGTTTAGAATCAACAGAATATGGGTTTAAACTTGTTTGGTTTGCATCATCTTTATGAGATTTAAAGCTTTAAATAAAGACAGTAGGTTCAGATTAGCAGGATAAAACAGGATCAAACAGGATCATTGCTTCTGCACTTGTTTCCAATAAAGGTAAAAAAACCCTGTTTTCTCAAGAAGATTGACAGATGAGGCTTGCTACCCAAATGCTTTACCAACCAGCTTGTCTTTTATATCTTCTAAATCACAGATTTTTCCCCTTTGCCATCTACAAATTACACCAGCGTCAAATTGATAAGGCATCATGAACTTAAACAGGATAAATCTATTCCATCTGTTGTAGCTCTCAAATGCAGTCTCCGTAATCATATCTCTGATTAAAAATGGCAAGCCCAGTCTCATTTGTCATTGATGTCTTTCCTCTTCATTGCCAAACTCTGCTGGTGGGCCCCATTTACCTACACACACGATTGATTTTTATGCTAATAGAGCCCGGGAAACTGTTACAAAGAACAGTGTGGCAGCTGCTGATGTTAGTGCAGCGAAATGATCAGATGGAATAAATATTTGTATAGAGAAAAATGTATTAGTCACTACTTGGCATCTGGGTTCAATGGAGATTTATCAGCATAAAGCAAGTGTTAAAACTGAAAATAGTTCTTTCATGACTGTCTTCTGTTTAAGAAAAAATAAATTAAATATGCTATAAAGCTATAACACAGAGACAATAATATCAAGGTAAAACAAAATCGTTCTGTCTGAAAAAGTCAGATAATATTTAACCATAAAAATGAAAAAATATATATTATTCCAGTTCGGATGTATTAAGAGGCAAAGGATTTGTGTTCATCTAGTAATCAACATTCATAACCTCTCTGTATTCGTTCTCATGAGGAAACATGATTATTGCTCAGTTATCCATAAATGTCATGATTCAGCCTAGCTTGCAAACAGCAGAACCCAACAACATCAGGAGAGACTTGGAAGTGAGACATAATTAGCTGTGCAGTGAAGCTAATTACCCGAGTCCAGCTTTAAAAGAATAGCGATCACACACTTTTAACTGTATGTGACGCTTCATTGCAAGGCAGAGCCTAGACTGAAAAAAGTGAAAGAAAAGTGATACATTTTGCCACTAGTTTTGCACACAGCAGAATTGGTCCTCTGCCTTTAACCCATCCGTGCAGTGAAACACACACGGGTGAAGTGAGCACACGTGCCCGGAGCAGTGTGCAGCCAGCACAGAGCCCGGGGACCAACTGGGGGTTAGGTGCCTTGCCCAGAGGGACTTTAGCCATGATTTGTCAGTACTTGGAATCAAACCAGGGACCTTCCTGTCGCAAGGCTGGTTCCTTAACCACAAGCCTACTCCAGACTGCCCCATGCTCATGCATTATTGTAGAAGAGGAGGAACAGGGAACTTTGGGCTGGTGAATTGTACAGCATATTAAGGTTGGTCTAACCTGCCATTTATGCTAGATGATATACATATGCTAGATGATATGCCATTTATGCTAGATGATATACAGGGGTTAGACAATGAAACTGAAACATAAGGTTTTAGACCACAATAATTGTTGTGTGCATTGCAATATTTTGAGCAAAACTGTGCTCTAACCTTGCTAATTGAACCTTCACACTCTGCTCTTACTGGTGCAATGTGCAGTTAATGAAGATTGACCACCAGGCTTGTCCAATTTAGCCATGAAACCTCCCACACTGAAATGACAGGTGTTTCAGTTTCATTGTCTAACAACTGTACATAATGAAATTGTTAAAATATGCACGTGTCCATGTGTGGGGATGCCATCAATATTTTCTATAATATATTCACATAATTACTTGCTAGTAAGTTTAGAATTCTTCAAAAGGAACTTCCACTTATCTTCTACAGGCAGGACAAAAACATCAAACACCTACACTGCATAATCACTGGATTAGGAACACTTGGCAGGTGGCCATGGATCACAGGTACAATACCCCAGTTGTTGTTTACATCCCAATCGGCTCTGTAAACTAAACTACAGAATGTAACATTTACTGGCTATGTGTAAATGGAGGGACTTTGACAAATAATTGTCATCCAGAGATTTTGTGCCAGAGTTTCAACAACTTGTGGGCTGTTGCTCTTGGGGTGTACCCAAATGTATAGAAGTAATTAACAAAAATACAGCTTAAAGTGGTCATGCGATTATGGTGTACTGGTGGAGCTGCTGCAGTGGGCAAGCATCCAGTTGTTTATGGTGGGTGTGCACCAGCTTGTGGAGTCTGTTCCCCAACCTCTTCGTATAATTTATCAAAAAGGAGGACCAAACTGTTACTAGCCAGATGTTCATATGCCGGTGATTGTTCAGTCAATATTTAGATGTAATATAATTACTTAATTATTATGTTAAGAATTATTCGAATGATGCTTTCAGTCCTCTATTTTTACCTTCATTTTTGTCAGGTGTGAATATTAGACTAATAAAACTATTTATTAATAAAACTATTTATTAGTCAAGAGTAATAAAAACTCAGGGATATTTGCACACAAGCATTCCACGTGTCCTACATTGTTTTATTTTCTTCCTGTAAGACATTTAAACTGGTGAATCCCAGGAACACAGAGAACAAGGAATAAATAATTATTATTAATAAATACCCTTTCTCACCCACTCTCTCTTTTTCTAAACCATTAAAACTTGGAGCAAAAAATGACATTTTCTGTTGTTTTGCACTAATTAAGATTCACTAGTGCAATGTTCCAGCATCAACGAAAGGGGATAATGAAATACACCTTGTTTCTATATTATTCTGGGAATTAACATCTAGCTTTTATGACCAAAATATTAACACCACAACTAGAATCTTACTCCACTTACAGAAGACAACGTTAGTATGAAGGTAAAAAATCTTTTCATTTGTCCACAAGGTATTATATCTCTGTCTTGAAATGTCAACGTCACTCAGGTTCCCCCTCGTCCTGCCTGTCATAAAATAGCTGTCTCACTGCGATGAAATTGGCAGGAGCATCATTTGAGTGGAATGCCTTATCTGCAGTTGAAAAGGCCCCAAACCCTGATTCATCCAACTGAATTCGGACGATATCCTTCCTGTCACAGAGCGCTGTCACTGCAGTGGAGAAGACATGAAGGTTAGTACTTTAGCAGGATAAGAGCATTGCATATTTTGAAACTGTAGTGCTTACAAAAGACAGCCAAAATCCCAGTTCTAAGATAAAGTAAGAAGAGTAGACTATTCTGTACGTCGTATATGATGTTTTATCTTGAATGCAGAATAGCAGACAGGTTTATAGAGCCATTATCCAATCCTTGATCTGCTGAACGGGAAACGTCATATTCTGCCTGTTCTTCATCACTCAGTCTGTGGTGCTGACTGATTACTAAGGAATAAAATACTGTTGCTCATTCTTAAGAGAACTGATCTAAGGACAAAGGAAAATAAAGCACTACTCGGAGGATGCAGGGTAATTACCTGCCGTGTTATCTGACCATCACCTGCTCTGCTTCTCATGTTGAAGTAGCAAAATGTATGTTTGCATTATCGACTTGTTTTGTTCAAATCTCTCTCTCTCTCACTCGCTTTCTCTCAGTGCGCAGTGTGTTTCAGCAAGTTTAAACGTACAGTAGGTTAAGAGAGACCCAAACATGTGTTTGTGAATATAGATCACACCCTCTGTTGAATTTGTACAGCTTAAGGTGGATAACTGTATAAATTGAGGAGAACTTGGCCAGGGTATGGAATCTTTAAGAATTGAAATTATATAAGTGCTTGGATGTAAAATGACAAACTCATCTTCAAAAACTGATAGATCTTGGCTAGGGGTTGTAGTATTTGGAGCCAGTGGACAGCAGAAAAACACACTTTGTAGAATGATACACATACATTCTGCCCATTAATGCATTTTTTAAATATAGTCCTCCTTTTTCTTACAAAAGATGTAAGCAATTAGTCACTTTTACACATTTTATTTCTTTCCTGGTCACTGAACTCCAAGAGGATAATGATTTTTCCTAGTAAATGTATGAGATCATGATTTTGGCAGAATCCATAGATTGCTCTACTGCTGTAGTGTGTTAAATGAATTGTTTGTCTTAACTGTGGAAAACAGTGGTTTAGTGCATTGTGTTGTAAAACCTGAATATAAAATATGTTTGCTATGATATGGTCAATAAAACAGAAAGGTTTAAGGGCCATGTTGTGATATTTCAGCTCTTAACAGTGAAATACTTGTAGCAGTCATATAAATGTAACATGAGCTAATGAATATAGTTAAAGAAAGATGATACAGCATGCATATTGCATAGTGTTAAGTCAGTTAAGTATTCATTGTAAGATTATAAATGTAAGTGTTCATTTATCGCTATCAATATGTTCTAGACCAAAGAGGGAAGGCATCACTGGGAAGACTGGAGGAGTGATGACCAGCTGGGTGTGGTTATTAATTTGAAAAATTATAAGGGGTATTTGTTTAACAGCAAAAATAATATAATCTTTTAGTTTTATCCAATGAAATACTCTTTGAAGTGTATAATGTGAAGTGGCTCTCAGGTTGGACCTGGAGCCTAAGCTTTAAGGCAGCGGTAGATTAGGAAACCGAAGGTGTGTGGCAAGTAAATGTTTGACGTGTCTCACACTAAGTGCGTTTATTCGCTGGATGCAGACTCTTTTTTCTTTTTGCTTCTCTTTTTCTCTCGGATGTGGCTGTGGACAATGCATGGGTTGTTTTTGACTGGCTCTGCACATACTGTCTGCTGACAATGCTGATTCTCCCAACCCTGTCTCTATTACCTGCATTTTTTTATTAATGTTAAATGACCTTGGGTTTGTAAAAGGTGCTCTAAAAGTTTAGCTTATTATTGTTATTATTAATATTATTATTATTTACCAGTGGGAAACAGAGTAATTTATATGCTGAATGTCTGAGTTATGCTGCGTGTGGGAGATACTGATATATTTAAAAAGACTGAGATAGAGAAAGATAGAGAGATAATGTTATCCAGCAGAAATGTTTAAAAACTACCATAAAATGTCAATAAAAATGTTGAAAATGTTGCAGAAAATATTCCTGACATTCTGTAAAAGATATTAATTGCATTAGGATGCAGAGCATTTTCAGCCTATTCGTTTGCATTATGCTGCCTTTCTTTACATATTTTCACCCTGTGTGAGCTCTCTAGTATACACTAACCACTCTGATCCCTGAAATTTGGACATAAGCATAAGGATCACAGGCTTCACAGGACACTACGTTTCCTGTTCTGTTTCCTGTGGATTGTCACGGCTTGAAACACTTTGCTGTCAAAACCATATAGGCTCTGGACATATCTCTGTAGTTACTGCTGGCATTGCACCAGTCCACTAACAGGCATATTATAGAGGAGAGTGGGAGCACTTTAGACAGTGGTGAAGTGGTTAGTATAGCTGCTAATTAACCGAGCAGTCTGACGCACTCATTATTAAGGTAGCGGTCAAAAAAACTGGTAATTAATAATGGAAATAGTTTTAAGCTTTGGTTCATTTTTACCCTTGCCTTAGCTTGCCAAGCTCATGTCTTTTATATGGAGCCAGGTTGCAGTCAGCATTATTAAAACAGCATTAACACACTCTGTTAAGTAAATTTAATTTAGTTAAGTAAATTAAATAACCCACTAAGTAAAGATATTATACCAAATATGTAGCCTTCAGTACCTTTTGGCAGATGACAGTTTGTCTGAGTGGTATGTGGGGGTCATTGACAATGGGATTGATTTTTTCGGATGCAGTGTGTTTTGTAAATGCTTATGGTGGAGGAAAGCCAGACTGATCTTCTCAGCTGTCTTACTATAGGTTGCAAGGTATTTTATCTGCTCGCACTCAGATTCCCTCTGCTCTCATAAATAAAATTGCACACATGTTTAGGAAAAGAAATAACAAAACTCTATTTATATTTTTATTTTATTGTTTACATTTTCATTTTAATTTTTACCATAATTACCTCCCATACCCGATGACTCTGCTGATCCATGGTGAAGCAACAAGCTACAGATTGCACATGTGTTCGTCACACCTTTCCCAGCTAATGAGAATAAAGTGGATCACAATAAAAAATTTCATTGGTCGAAATCGTATTGGTCTTTCTGATAGGCTGATGACTTTTGGCCCTGTTCTAAGGGCGAAGAAATTCGATCACGAGAGCAAGAAATTTGTGAGCACGCACGAACACATCAGCACACATGAGAGAGCATGTACAGGGGTTAGACAATGAAACTGAAACACCTATCATTTTAGTGTGGGAGGTTTCATGGCTAAATTGGACAAGCCTGGTGGCCAATATTCATTAATTGCACATTGCACCAGTAAGAGCAGTGTGTGAAGGTTCAATTAGCAGAGTAAGAGTACAATTTTGCTCAAAATATTGCATTGCACACAACATTATGGGTGACATGAGTTCAAAAGAGGACAAATTGTTAGTGCATGTCTTGCTGGCGTATCTGTGACCAAGACAGCAAGTATTTGTGATGTATCAAGAGCCACATCGGGGTGTTTTGGAGTAGCAAGTCAGGAAACTTTTTCCTCCACCAACATCACTTAGTGACCTGGCCACTATCCTGCAAGAAGAATGGCTTAACATCCCTCTGACCACTGTGCAAGACGTGTATGTGTCATTTCCAAGACGAACTGATGCTGTATATGCCGCAAAAGGAGGCCCTACACCATACTAATAATTTATTGTGGTCTAAAACCAGGTGTTTCAGTTTCATTGTCTGACCCCTGTATATTTTGCACGCAAGCTACGAAAATCTGTAAAAGCTATGCTAATCATGCTCTCTTTTAAGAAAAATGTGCTCTCGAATTTTGGAACTAAAATAACTCCATAGCTTTGCTTCATTGCCAACATTATTGCGCACCCCAAACTGATTTGAGTAGCTCTTTATCACATCTGGAAGGCAGGCAACTCTGTCAAATTAAGGTAATATTGTATAATTGGTGATGGCCTGGATGAATTGCCACATGATCCACATGTCACTGTTGTCCTGGACATAGTTGTGTATTATTTGGGTATGTGCATGTTTTGCTATTAGAGATGCAATGCATTCCTTCACTCAGCATGAGAGTCTGACAACAGCAGTACTAGAATAAATACAATCCCTACAGCCATGTTTCAAAATCTTAATAAAAGCCTTATTAATATAGTGAAGGTTGTATAAATCTGGAACAGGAAATTTGAAATGCACATTTGCTATATGTATGAGGGCCAGGTTTCCATTCATGCTGACCATAATAAAGTGTGTGTTCTATAGGCATTTTCAGGCTGGACATTTTTTAAAATTAGAAAACAACAAAACATAAATAATTGTTAATCACATTTTATATCACTTTTAACAATGACCATTGTATCAGTGTGCATATATACAGTTAGTTCTAGTCTAGACACTAATGAGCCAGGCAGAGTTGAATGTGGCAAAGAAAACTTCCTTCAGAAAGTGCAAAAAGATGAGAAATCTAGAGACAAAGGAAGCCTGTGGGTGACATTAGATGAAGGTATTTTGGTATACTGACAACTAATAAATAATGATAATTATAGCACAATTTTGACTTAATAAAAGCCTTATGATTGAATCAGTTCCTTAAGTTAATCCTTGTCTTTTCCATGGATACAAAGTTAAGATGAGAATTTCATAGTCAATTCTACAGTCAAATGATATTGGAAGCCAGTGGTCAATGTAATACAGGCATGACATTCTTACTGCCATAGTCTCATAAGTAGTCAAAAGTCAAAAGTGTCAAAAGTGAACTTTATTTTCAATCAAACCATGCAACAGTGTATTATCCCGTCTGCACTATTTTGAATATACTGAAGCTTTTGCATTTGTTTGGCAGTTGTTCGGGTGAGAACTAAACTGCAATAGTTAGGCATTGATGAGCAAATTCAGCAAAAGTATGTCCTCACAACAGATGTTAAGCTTGGGCATGTCCATCAAGTGAGAAGAAACATTTATATACAGCTGTGTGCCATCAGTGTAACAGTAGAATGACACACCATGCTGACTAATGATTCTCTTCAGAGGGAGCATATGTATTAAATACTAAAAAGCATGGGGTTGACGACCCATCCCTGAGGTACAACACAGGATATTGAGTATAGTCGGGATCTATAATCTCTTAGTGAGACATATTCAGACATATCTGAAAGATAGGATTGGAACCAATCTAATGCGGTCATTGAATACCTAATAGTACTTTGCAAGCATTTAAGGAGAATTTTATGACCGTGTCAAATGCAGAGCTCGGGACCAGCAGAATCAATAGAAAAAAATCAAATCCAGTGTCAGCTTCCATTATAAGATCATTTGTTAAATCAGTAAGAGCTGTTTTCGTTCTTTAATGAGTTATGGTATCTAAAATTGAATCTGAGGATACTGGATGTTCATAGATATGACTCAGTAAGGTGTTGAAACTTAATATACAGTTTGTTAATGTTGGAAAATTGAGAAAATTAAGTAAGTGTACTTCCTATAATTGCTCATGCTGACTGGGAAAAAGGCATTGATTACTCTACTATAACACCAGTTCTGTTCAAACAATATCCTCTAATGTATACAATTAAATGAAAAAATGAAAACTGTATAATGTTGATATGGTTATAGTTCCCAGAATAAGTATAATTATACAGCTTTTACTGAAGATGTCTCTGCAATGTAATAAGATCAAAATGAAAAATATATGAGGAATAGCTGTGTACATACTCATTCTGATTATTTTTATTTGTACAATTTTGCAAATATTACAAAGAAACCACAGAGGGCCACAAAAAGGTTAAAGTACCAGTATTACATCAAGCCAGACTGAAAGATAATTTTGCCAAGTAATGCAAATAATATGCATCTAAATTGGTTTGAATTAAGATTACCTAATATGTCTATTCAAATATATATATATATATATATTGTTCCTTAATTATCTTTCTTCAGTTATTTTACTACTGACCTCATTGTGTCATTGTTCTTCATGTGCAGCTATTGCTGTATTCCTTCATTTTTAAACCGTCCTGAGACTCACAACTATTTCAGATGCTTGTACTCGTAGACCCAAACTGATTGAAAATAGAATTATTTGTTATGACTTGTTATACCCACAATGCTCTCACACTCTTTGTTTATTTCAGTTGTGCTGCTAGAAGATGTAATGCTGTATTAGGACATTGTGAAAACAAACTGCAAATCTCTAATACTTTTATGAATCACTACTATTTATGGAACCAAATATATTTAAAACAGTTCAAATACAATCATATTTAAAAAAAACAAGGGTGTGGAATTCAGAGTCTTAACTCTTTACGTCACCCTCCCTGCAAACAAGGTTGTTTTCTTTGAATTATGCTTCTGAATTTCCACTGCTCTTTTTTTCTATAGTGGTCTTATGTGCAATGCAGAGCAGGGAATAGAAACATGTCTCATCATATGGATGATAAAAAAACATTAAAAAAAAGGACCCAATGTTCCCAAAATAAACTTTCTCATTATGCATAAAGATGAAACAATTCCTTGCCTGTTGATAACGCCTCTTGCTGATGCCTAACATGCTAATATGAGCAAAATAAGAATAGTGAGTTGGTGCATTTGTTTCAGCATGGTCTTATGTTAACTGACTTCGGTAAGACAAAGACAAGTTACAATTTAATAGCCAATATGCATGTCACCTTTTAAAAGTTTTTAGACTCATTAGACTAATAGTAGTGATTTAATCATTGCGAAATAAGTCCAGTGACTCAAAGTGTTAAGTAAAGTAAATAATTTTACAATAATCCTCTTTATACCATTCATTGCAACATTTCAAACAGGTGCAGGTCAGACATGGAGTGCAAACTAAAATAAGTGTATTATTTACATGAAGTCTTGCAGCAGCCCTGTAGCTGTGCTGCACAGATGAAGTACCCCAGCAACCGCCCCACGCCTCCCCCCAGTGGCCGTGACAGGAGTTGCTTGTAAGTTTTTCAGAATTGTGTCTGTGTGGAATTTCACTTGTCTTCTTTGTGTCCTACATCACTTTCTACCACCTCCGATTATGAATGTATGTTTTTTAGTGTGAAAATGCATATATATATATATAAATGAGCAATGCATTCAGTCCAGGGTATATTCATGCCTTGCATCTGGACTTATGGGGATAGACTGTGGATTCATTGTGACCTTGACCAAGATAAAAACATTTAATGAAGGTAAATTAATGAATGAATTTAGATTCAGAAATAGATTAAAACAAACCTGACAATAACTTCATTTGGAATAAATTAACAACCCTACTTATCAAATTGCATATAAAGATAATGTATAAATATTTTCAATATATTTTCGAAGATGTTCAATTAAATCTATGTATTATATAAAGACTGTAGGTCTATATTATATAATATTTAAATCCTAATTTAATTTATTGATTAATGTGTTTGCCTAATAGCCACCAACATTGGGGTTTAAAACACATGCCTTCCTTCTTCTGTTGATGTGAGCACAGAGAGGCCCATGATCAACTGTGTGTTGCTGTGACAAACGAGAGACAGTGTACCATTCCTGCCCACTCAGAGAGTATGGCGAGCTTGGATTCAATGTGCTCTCTCTAAAGGTTTATGTTGTCTAGAATAAAGCTTTCATTATGCCACCTAATGTTACTGTTGATCTGATTTAACATATAACATAATGCATAAAATACAGGGGTTAGACAATGAAACTGAAACACCTGTCATTTTAGTGTGGGAGGTTTCATGGCTAAATTGGACAAG
>JAOUQV010000012.1:3534142-3547101 GCA_028565295.1 Aspidoras spilotus | reverse complement strand
AAACTAGTTTGCTGTTTTAAAGAAACTGGTTCAAATAGACTATGCTGTATTTGACCACATTAAATCTGGCAGAAGAGAAAAAGTCTACAACAGGATAGATAGAGAGAAGTTTCAATTACTATGATAAGGGCAAACAGGCCAGTGGTCAGCCCTGGTGCATCCCTCTTGAGTGGGAGAGAGAAATATAGATAATGCAGTGAATTTGTTCTCAGACAGGTGCTCAGGAATGTGTCGACCAGTGTGACCCATAAGATCAGAGTCTCTTCAAATATAAAGCTGACTGAAGTGTAGAGGAATAATCTCATTTTAAGAGGTTGGCTTCTTTCTCTTTATCCAGAGAGATAACAGCTTCTGATGGAGTGACCATATTTATCACTTAAAGAAGTGACAGCGTTTAAAACAATCTCAGTGTAGGGGTATAACCACAAACTATTTTCAAAGTCTTGATGCTTCGCTGTATTCGGCTTCCTTATCCACTCTGGTCCTATGATATAAATTGGAATACTACTCCTAACTCAATTGATTCAAATTATTACATTTTACAATGATTTAATAATTTATTTTCAGCTTTAAACTGTATGGATTACAAAAAATACGATATGGGCGACAGAAAAAACTACAACTCCCACAATGCCCAGAGTACTAATTACTAGGGTTTAATCTAGCGCCGGTCATTTTTGATTTTCTCATCATATTTTTTGTGTAAAACCAATTAATGTCAATATTGTTGAAATAATTCCAGATAGATTAGCCAACATTGTTCTATACGGATGAATTATACAGTCTGATATAAAACATTTCTGTAAAGTTGCTTTAGGGCAATGTCCATAGTTAAAACCGCTTTATAAATAAAATTGTATTGAATTAAAATGTTTTGTACAGTTTTGAAGACACCTTTTTATTTTATTGATGTAAATCCTAGCACTATGCTGAAAAGTGTAGAAAGATGTGTCTCCTGGTGACATCTAGTCAGGAAAGAGAGATGGTGATGGTTGTGGGAAATGATTATTTATTAAAAACGGATAGATAGAAAAAAACGATTCAAAATGATAGGCTCAAACATAACCAGGGAGGGGCTACAGTTCAAGCACTACTCAAACTGTATGTAGGAGGTAAAGTAAAAAGACACAAAGTTAAAAAAAAATTGAACAAATACACGTACATAACTGTCTTTTTTAGTGCACCTATAGTAATTTAGTGAGCTTACGTCCATGGTGGCAATAGATTTGGAGTGACTACATTACAGAGACTAATTTGATTTGCTGAACTATTGACATAAATGTATGTATTGTTTTTAAGTAGAGAAAATAAAAATTAAAAGAGATCTGAATACTCATAAAATGCTTTGTTGCATAGTATAATAAATATAGAATTTCTCAGTCTACTAGATTATTGTATGAATATATGTTGCATCATCTGATACTGGGACATGAGGTGAAGTTGATGAATTTAATAGAGTAGCTTATTTTATAAGTAGATATTTGCACATTAATAACTGAAAGTGTTTCATATACAAATAAAAGTATGTCAGGCTATTTTGCTATGGTTGGCTTCACTGGACATGGTTGAGCTATTGCAGATATAGGGAGTCAAACTTCAGTTACTAATGCTCCTGGATTTTTTTCAGTAGTGCACTTTCAGTAGTTGAATGGAAATTAACAAATCAAATCTCAGGCACTGTTCCTCTGTAATAACTCTTGTTTTGAGTAAAAGTCCAGCATAATAAACAAACAGAACGGGCATAAACCCATGGGCTTTAGCTCGACACCTTCATTGAGGCAGAGGTAATCTCTGCCTCCCTGGTGCATTTTCAGTGCAGTTTCATGTTTTCTCAGCAAGTATGTCATTCACATAGGTTAAGTTTTTATCTACACAATGGAATGTGATGACATATAATAAAAGTGTCTAAACACATTTTAGGCTTGACATACTGAGAGATAGTCACAAGAATGTGCAAATTACATGCGTTTAATTGAGTTTACAAGGGACTGTACCATTCGAGGTAAGGCTCATGTTGTTACTTGCACACACAGGCAAATACACAAATTTAAATAAAAAGATTTAGAAATAATTTGTGTGTAGTACAGATTAGTGGACAATGATTTTTTTACTGTTCATGATGACAGCTAAGGTACTGCCTCACCTGCCACAATTCTACTGTGATGGTAAACACACAAAGCATTAAAAGTACTACAAACACTTGGTCTTGATGAAAAACCCCTCCCTCTCATCACCATTGGCATCTCTCACAGGACACTGGCAATTAAAGAGAATCATATGCCCACAAAAATCCACAGGAGAAGTCCTAAAGTCTCAGTATGTATCTTTGGCCTCACTGTGGAACTTAGGTCCTGGTGTAAAGCCCTGCTGTGTTTGAAGACCCAGGGCTCATTTCACACCTCTGCTTGCTGTGGAGAGTCAAGCTTTCTCTGCCTGTTTTGTCATGGCTGTATCCCCATGCCATGGGCTTGTTACGCCTCTCAGATTGGTTTGTGCCACTAAAGCTCTTCTCTGGAATAGCATTTTCTGCCCATTTATCCACACCTTCCAGGTGACTGTTTGGTAATCCAATTTATGAAACAGTACACATATCTCTGTCATGTTATGTGTTTATAGCAAATGAAAAAAATGATCATACGCTTAAATACCGCATGTATATGAAATATTACAAATGAAATCTAAAAATGACAAATATAAAATTATTAATTCAGTAATCAGTAAATGTAATAATCATTGTTCTGTGGAATGTAACTCATCGTAAATGGTCTGATATGATGAGCAATGCTATAAAAAGTATCATGTATTTTAACAAAATAAAGATCCCTGCGTGGCAGAGACGGGAATAAAATCTTTTTATGTGATGAAACTGAGCATAACTGTATAGTAATTGCTTTTGGATAATAACAGTGCTCAGTTATTTGTGATAATCCCCTTCAAGGGGTGTTAACCTCAGACACCGCAACTAGCAAATAATCAGATAAAATGTATACCAAGATCTTTTACCCTTGTTTAATATTGAAGAGACACAGGTGCTTTAAATAAAAAGGGCAGTGTAATAAAACGACTATATTATTCCAGCACAAACTCTGCCTCTTAATAATTGATGATCATTAGTGGAGAGACAATAGTAGGATATATAAGGAGCTCATCTTTATTCATCGGAGGCCATTCTCTTCAGGTCTCTCTTTCTCTCTGTCTTCCTCCCTCCCTGTCTCATTCTTTTTCTCCTTCTCTTCAGATTATAAATTGCTCTGAGGCTCCTTTCACTTCAATATTCTCTTTCTCACACAATGTGCAGGCTCTGTCTGGAAAGTTGAATGAATTTAAATGGGATAAATCATAAATCTGATTAGTGGACTATTCCCTGTGATGGAGAAATGATTTGATCAAGATGAATTGAAAATGAGGAGCAGATACATTTAACACATTATCCAAGCCATGGATACGTTCAATCTTTTATATTTGAAAAGTTTAAGATTCATTTTTGGCTGGACTTTATCTTATGCTTACAGTTTGACAAATGCTATGTCGATGTAAGTAAAGTTTGCAAAAACTGTCACATCATACAAAGAATTCAAGCTACATCGACACTAGAATTGCTTATAAAGTAATATTGTTTTTTCATCCAACCTGTGTAAGTGTTTGGAGGTACAAGTGTGCGTGCTCGACAGGCAAGACCTTAAGGATTAAGCCGTTAGGCATTTAATAAAGCCACTCACATAAATGGCATGTTTGGGTCTGTAATGTCCAATTACCTACTGTTGCTTTGCATGCCATGATGCACAGCATTCTGATGGCCCCCATACTCATAGCTGCTTACATCCTCCCTGTCTCGCTCTCATTCAGTGCATCTCATCAAGATCATTAGATCTCTAATAACCCACAGACAGCAGTCAAGAGGGCATAATAGATATGCTCTAAAGAGTGCATGCTAGCATGCTTTGCAGGACTTAATGTGTTATGCCTCACTGCAGACGGACTGACTGCCTGTGGTTCGCAGTGATATTTAAATGACATCATTAAGCCCCTAAACAGGGACACTGCCAACAATGCCATAGCCAAGGACACACTTTTGAGCTGCATATTATCCTTGTATATAGAACTACGTGCACACACACATACACACACAAACAAAATATTATAACACATTTCATGTTATATGCATTATAACTTTTTTACATAACGCATTATGCATAGTCAATAATTACACATTATATCACCAATAACATCTTAAATTATAAAGTGATGTTGTTTAAAATGTTGAGGTAATAAAATAAATAGACTCAGAAATCTGGACATTGTTTTCTTTAATATTGGCCGTTACGTATTATAAGCCTTAATGTACTTTTAAAGCATTAACCATTAATAGACGCATTACAAAAAATGCTATAACCTGTAAGTGGCCAATCCAAAGTACTACAGGAATGAATATATGAATTCAATATGCATTTATGAATTTATTCTAAACTAAACCTTTTAAAGAATTATAAAAAATATATATATATAGTGTCATAGCCTTGCGCCCAGAGTTGCTGGGTGTTCACTGTCTGGCCCATGACTCCTTGTGGATTAAGTGAATAATAATAAATAAGTATATATAATGTCATATAGATGCATTGTTGTATTATGGTAGGCACATGTCATTATTCATTTTACTTTTAGAAACCTTCATGTCTAAAATATTACAGGAAAATCTTTCAACAGACTTAAATATCTACACACACACCAACACCAGCCAGCAAGAGGATAGGAGATGTTATCACGCTTAAAGCAATCCGCTATACAGTCATATGTCACAAATAGGTGTCAACTGTCATTACAGTGGAATGGGCACCTGAAGGAGGAGAAAATTCACTCCAGATATGACTATGACATTATCAGACACTCTTAGACAACTCCAATTGGTGGAAATGGGTTGAATTCCTGTAGCGCAATTAGTATTTTTTTAAACACACAGTCAATAGCTGGACCAGAATACACTATTCTGTACACACACTCTCCAGGTTGCTGTCTTGATTTAATGGAGCTCTAAAGCACAGAGTTGAGTTCAAGTATTATTATTGAGTCATTCAAGGGCAGAGAGGTCTAAAAGTTCAAAACGCCTCTCAGTTTCTTTCTGCTTATACCTTTCTCTGGGGCAGGTATGCCTTTCCTTACAGGAAGCTTCTTTCTAGACTTCTAATGGGAATGCTACACTAAGTTAAGCTCAGTGTAGCACACACATGTGTGAGTGTGTGTGTGTGTGTGTGTGTGTGAAAATTATATCTAAATTTAGCCTTAAATCGCTTTTACCATCCTGTTTTATTTTCTAACCATTAAAGGAAGTGAAATAACAATCAGCTTTCTGTTCTGTTGAAATGTGTCTAATTTCCAATGACACAAAAGACCAGCAGTAAACAATTGTGGTTTTCATATTTGATCGATAATGGAGTGAGCAAAAACCTGACACTCCACGGGTCTCCTTTTCACAGTGTATTGATGTAAACATGATTTTCACAATAAAAACATGTAGAAATGGCTTGCTTATGGAAAGACAGGTCATTTGTTATGCCACCAGTCTTATGCTTTGTCTCTGCTGTCATTTTGGTTTTTGGACATTAATATTACTGCATGTGGTGATATTATTAAGGCTAACATAAATCAGAATTTCTGTCTTACTCCTTGTTAATGAATATATATAAGCAAGCTATTTTCTTACCCAGGAATACCTTTTAGCATGATGCTAACAATTTTCCAATCAATTAACATTATCACTAATATACAAATAATTAAAGCCTTTGTCTGGCCTGTATAACCTCATATGGAGGTGAAGCCTGGAACCTCAAAAAAGATATATTCAGGCTTTTGAAAAGAAGTGTCTCTGGATGACAATTTAGCAAGTGTAAAAGGCGGCCAGACCAGAAAAAAAAAGTTTCTGAACCTCATAAAATGCTACAAGCTAACTATGGTCATGTTAAGAGGCAGCCATGACAAGGAATTGTATCTGTAGATGGACAACATCACAATGCATGATGGCCTAACAGAGGCCAGATTGCCACAAGTAAAAGGAGACAGATTGTATGGAGAAAGCTGAATCATCTATCCAGCCAAGTGAAATAATGACATGAGATGGTATCATTTTTATACTACATTTGGAATATCCATTTAATTTTAGACACAGGCTAAATGATTCATCCAAGCTACGTTTTGCTGTAGACAAGCTTGCAAACTAGTAACAAACACTAGCTTCCAAGATAATGTGTCTTTTAAACACATAGTAAAGATCTAAATAAAAATCAAATATTAGTGAAGATCAAAACAATAGCAGCAGGCTTTCTTCCTGTTTAAACCTTGCACAGATTGCAAACTACCATTAGCAAGAAAACTAAATAAATACTGTATTTCTCTTTTGGGAGGTAAAATGAAAACAATTACACTGTAGCATGTTGGATAATTTACATTTAGCTACTTTTTTAGCTAATATTTTACAGGACTGTTTCTTTAGCTTATAGGTTGAGTAATAAAAAAGGGTTTGCTTATATCGAACATACAACAGAAAATAACAACAATTGATCTTTTACATCTAAGGTTTTTTCTACTATCTCTCATTAATCCACTTGATAAACTAGCCAATTACGTTTGCTAGCTGTGCTAATGTGTGAGTGGCACCTGATAGATAGTTAATGGATGTTATTTCATGCCAGTATGTGATATTGTAACCCGAGCAATCCCTCATATTTACATACTTAATCAATATTCACATGCAGAACTCTTTTCAATTTGTCCCTAGAGTGCGTACCTGTTGACTTTGTATGTTCAATTCTTTAGATTAACAATGCAATTTCATTCCTGTTCTCTGGCTTATGTTTCCAATCCATCCTCATGTGTGAAGTTAAATTGCTTTCTTATTTAGTTGGGTGTGGGAGCAGATGCTCTATCTGGTGGCATGCTGTTTCTTCCCTCCAAAGCCTGTATGTACACTGCAAATAGAAGATTTTCGTTTATTTCTCAGCCTTCGAACAGAGTGTTAACTTTCATACCCCTTAACCTCAACATTCTTTCATACTCCTTCTCTCATTTTCTTATCCAACAACTCTTTTTTCCTCCCTACTTTTCTCAAGCTTTTTTTCCTCCACCATCTGTTGATTTATCTTGGCCATGCTGACTCCTATGTGCAGGGGCTCAGGAGAGATGGGAAATCGACAAGTGAAGACGTGCCAGCGATCAATCTTCACTGCCACTTTGCTTTGCTGAGAGCCTCCAGCGTCAACACCCTTATCCAGTCTGAAAAGTCATTTCACCCTTCTACGCTCTCCACTGTCTGCCCCTCTGTCGTATGTTTTGTGTTAGCCTCCTATCATACATCCTGACATGAGAATCACATCAAACCTGATAAGCCAAGCCTTGCATCTTCCTCATCCTACTATCTTTAATCTTCCTCCTTTTTGCTTAAAAGGACAAGACCAGTTTATATGTATTTTTTTAAATAATAAAACATAATAAATGAAATCTAGTTTTTTTATAAAATGAAAGATGAGAGTTTGGGCAGATCTGGCTCAATAGTACATGAAGATCAGTGAGAGGGTTTTAACCTATTCTGTCATGCTAAATTAATTAGGTAATTATAAACTCAGGTGGAATTAGAGTCTTACACCTAGGGTGCCTTCAGGCTGCCCCCATTTTTTTTACAGTGGTTTAAGGGTAGATAAAGAGTCAATTGTCTATTAAGGTTTCAAGTAGCAAACTGCAATAGCACATTGTCAAAGTGTCAGTCTATTACAGTACTTGCAATTAACATCTCAAAAATATACAGTGTATGCCTATGCATGTATAAATGCACACACTACTTCCAGAAAACACTTTATGCAAATATAAATTGTACAGGAGAAATTGTTTGGAAAAATAAGTTATATTTGTTAAATATAACCTACATTTGGAACTTAAGCACACTCAAAAAAGCTGGGACAGTGGTATGTTTTATTTTAATTGTACTTGTAAACATTTAGAAATTAAAGTTTTGTAAGTGAAAATGCACTGTATTTTTTCATTCAGTGACAGATCTGCGGGCAGACCAGTCTAACATACTCTACATCTAAGCCATGCTGTTGTAACTCATGCAGAATAGAGCCTGGCATTGTCCTGCTAAAATAGGCATGGACATCCAAAGAAATGATGATGCTTGATCTTGTCTTCATAGCCAGCATGTGTTTCTCTAAAATACCAATAGAAGCATTTGCATAAATTCTATGGTTACATATATGTCCAGCAGCCATTATGTACCCCCTTGACATCATAAATACTTATTTTTTCCTGTTTGTTAGCATCGTGCATTTCTGTCTGTTTTCATTTATGACATATAGAATTGTTTGAGCACAGAATAAGTTTTCACTGTCAGATTTCAGATGACTTTGAGCCTGGATTGTGTTACATGACAATGATTTTCCAAAGTACTCGTGAGCCCATGTGGCTGTGTCCATCATGGTAGCTTTATGGTTTTTCAAAATTACAGCCTGAGGGTGTGATGATAACAGATTCATCAGAAGTTTCTGCCTTTGGCCTTTAAGCACAGATTTCCCTTGAAAGTTTAGCTCAAAGTGGTGATCTACAACAATTCCTTCTTTGCAAGACCTTGGTACCTAGAGCTAGTATACTGCCAGAAATGATCCGCATGACACCAATACACATATTATAACATTTGCAAGCTATAACATTCATACCAATGCTATGATTACTACCTAGAATATTCCTACCAATTAAAAGTTCTCCTAAACTACACACAATATGTATATGAGAATTGTAAATATAATATAATAATAATAATAATAATAATAATAATAATAATAATAATAATAATAATAATGCTAATGCATCAAAGATAAGCTATATTTTTATGAGGGGCAAAGTTTGTGCTTAAGTAAGTGCACTAAGAAGAGATACGCCTTGCTCCACTCGAGAAAAGTCTTTATAAGATTCAGAAAATCTGGAAGAATCTCTGTGCGTAAGGGTCAAGGCTGGAAAACCATACTGGGTGCCTGTGATTTTCGGGATCTTAGACGGCACTGCATCACAAAATGGGTTATGGAATATTTCCAGAGAACATCTTCTGTGAACACAATTCACCGTGCCATCTGCCAGTGTCAGCTAAAATTCTATAGTAAAAAAAAGAAGCCGTATCTACAAGATCCAAAGGCGCAGACATCTTCCCAAAGTTCATTTAAAATAGACTGTAGCAAAATGGAAAACTGTTCTGTGGCCAGACGAATTAAAATTTGAAGTTCTTTATGAAAATCAGGGACGCCGTGTCATTTGAACTAAAGAGGAGAAGGATGACCCAAGTCGTTATTAGCACTCAGTTCAGAAGCCTGTGTCTCTCATGGTTTGGAGTTGCATTAGTGCTTGTGGCATGGGCAGCTTACACATCAGTTTTCTGAAGTGTTTTCTAAAGAAACCACTTAATTGCATTCCATTTTTATTTACAACTTGTACTTTGTCCAAACTTTTATAGAATTTGTATTGGACTTGTAGCACAAAGAGCTCTGGGTACACATTACCATCAAGTAGGAAGGGTCTGGACTGTTTTGGCTTTGTAAGCAAGCGTTAGGTGATGTGGGTAGGAATCCAGTAAAGGATACACAGCAAGGAAGTAACATGACTGAACTAGTGAAGGTTCATGTTTTGACTGCAGCATTCTGAATCGGGGCAAGATGGGGCACAGGAATATACCAGCAGATATAGCTGCATTAGTCTAGTCTTGAGATAACAGGAGACTGAACAAATATCTGGTTGGCATCAGAGAAATAGGCAAATTCTCCAATTGTTGCAGAAAATAAATTTGCATTATCAAGTCGTGAATGAAAGCTGGTCTTCAGTGAGGGATTAAGGAGGGAGTGGAAATTTGGAAAAGCTTGCATGAATTTGTTATTGATGCCTTGAGATCTCAGGAGTGTGAGGTTTTAGAAGCAGTTACGTTATTGGAGAATGTGGAAAGGAGAGTTTGATAAGGTAGAAGTTAAAGAAAAGATGTGGTAAATGTAGACATGTAGGTAGTTACTGTAAAAGCAGAAGATGCAGAGGACAGAGTGAGGTGAAAAAGATTGACTTGCTGTGGCGACCCCTGATAAAAAGGAGAGGCAGAAAGAAGTATGATAAATCATCTGATGATGATGTCATTATGGGTATGGACTGTTGTCCCCTGCTTATGACGTCAACGGTTTTGCATGACACAGATTATATGGATGTGTTTTTGGATTGTTTTGTAAAAGGTAATAAAGTTTGTTCTGTTCCAGCATCTCCCGCATTGTGGTACAAGGCAGGCGGTGAGGCACACTCCTCTTCTAGCATGCCCATATCCGCATTCCCAAAGCAGCACATCCCCCTGTTCTCTAACACTTGGTCCTGCAACAAGTGGAGTGAGCAAGAGTTCTGGGGATTGGGATGCTTCCAGGAGTGTGCGGTACATTTTTGTATCAAAAAAAAAATGTGACAGTTAAAATCTCCAGAAGAGCTGTATCAGATTGTCCAAGATGCTTTGTAATTGAATAATTAATCTGTTTAAATTGTATACTAAATATTTACTTAAACGTTCTCTAATTTATTTCTTCTGCATTATTATTGTAGCTCTAAATATAATACGTTAATTTTTAAGGCTCTTTCTTTACAGCGGGACTTTGCCAAGCTGCCAAGCTCTTTTGACAGTACAGTACAAGTAATTATCTGCTAAGAGTGTCTTGGAAAATCTGCACAGTACTAATACATGCAATACACTTAAGATTTTCTTTCTCTATTCATTGTCATTTATTTTCCAGAACTCAATGTACAACTAATTATAGGGCTTTACTTATGTGAACAGGCAAAAAAGCAACTAGAAATAATGTCTCTATTTAAGATTCACTCGGCTTTTTGGGTGACTACCTGTAGTGTCTCTAATTCAGTTCTCAGCAGGAGACCATCAGCATTTCAGAATGAAATAAATTTAAGCCAGTTTAAATGAAGGGACACCTTTTTCCTTAGCAGATATGCAATTAAAATCATCACGATGTATTTTTTAGTCGTAGGATAAAGGAAGGATAAAAACATGATACTATTTCATACGGCTGTTTTCCTGCCTCTACAATGCTTATGCCAGCTAATAAATATTAATAAATAATACATTTGAAATCTAGACAGTTATTTAATATTCACTCCTGTAGCCAAAAAAAAAGAAAAAAATAGTTGGGATGATACGTCTCAGGGATTTGTCATGCGGCATTTTTACACAGTGCATACAATTTAATAAAAAGGAATGTTTATAATAGGAATTATGTCTTAGATAAACATATTGAAACATGTATAGTTCACAGAACAGCAACAGTAATTATAATGTCATATGCCGTCATTGCTTTACAGTGGTTGGTTACACAGATGGGAACCATGTTATAGAAATAAGCTGGCTGGGCATACCAATCTCTTGGTTTTTTCAGAAGCACATTCTACCGACTGAGATCTCCAGGCAGACCAAAGCACAAATAAAGTAATACAGATGCAAATAAAAATATTGTGGCATCTGTTGACCTGGAATAGAGTGTGGGCAGGGTTGTACACACTCTATACCTGGAATAGAGTGTGGGCAGGGTTGTACATTCCCATCATGAAGTGCGACGGCAACTATGCACCGGCGTCTCATGTTTTATTTAATGTGTTTTCATGTTTTATTACTCAAGAAGTGTTGTACATTGTTGTTTGTGTCTAGTGTAAGCTATTTATGCTAGTTTAGGTAATTTTGTATGGTTACTGTCTTTGTGTAGTGTAGGGGAGTTAAGAAGATTTTGTGTGTCTGTTCATGTCAGCCTGCGAGCTGGGTGTGTTTTTTAAAAGAGCATTTTCTGCACGCTGTGTCACGTGGCCTTGCTGTTACATTACATTGGTGTCAGAAGTGTGACTGGCTTTCCAAATATGGAAGCTAACTCTGAAGAAATAGAGTTTCTTTAAGCGGAGTTGAGCAATCTCCGCCAGCAGGACTGAGCAAGGCAGAAGCAGGTTACCAGGAGGCCATACAGAGCATAGGAAACGATTTAGAAGTAGTCGGGTAAAGAGCACAGAACGTCTGCTTGCATTTTCAAATTCAGTGACAAAGCTGCATGGACATGAAGGGCCATATGTAGACTGTGAAATTAATGGCCACTAAGTTTGTTCACTGGTGTACACTGGGTCATTTGTTTCCTTATTTCAGACAGAAGGATTTATCACCGGATTGTTATTGGATAATACTGGTTAGATTGAACTCTTGACGGTCACCGGCGACTGGATTGGATTACTGGGGTGCCAGGTTTTAGCCCTTGGGTTTTAGGGTGAGCCGGTCCGGCACAGTTTTTGGTGCGGCCGATTAAAGACAACTGCATCGTGGGCTCTGAATTTCTGAGGAAAGCTGGCATGGTGTTTAATTACTGTGAAGGTACTGTTTTAAACGGGACAACAGAACACGTGGTGAGAATGAATGTGTGACGAGGGTGTTTGCCGGGCTTCTATACGAGGGCGAGCTCGGCAGATGCCAACCAGGTTCTGGGGTTACCATGGTGAAGAACCCTGTCGAGGACGACAGATTTTAAAGGGAGAGGCTATGTGGCATCTGCTGAGCTGGACTAGGGTGTGGACAGGGTTGTGCAAAACTGGTTTCTCATGTTTTATTTAATGTGTCATGTTTTTTTTATGTTTTATTAGTCAAGAAATGTTGTACGTTGTTGTTTGTGTCTAGTGTAAGCAATTTATGTTATTTCAGGTCATTTTGTATGGTTACCGTCTTTGTGTAGTGTAGAAGAGTTAATGGGGTTAGGGGGATTTTGTGTCTGTTCATGTCTCAGCTGGGTGCGTTTAAATAAAAATCACTTTCTGCACGTCTGAGTCAGTGTTTTGCCTTGCTGCTACGTCACAATATGTATACAGTGTCTTCATGTCTCTAAACACAAACTACTACATTTTCACTAGCAGATCCTCTGTCCAATCTT
>JAOUQV010000012.1:3512782-3526457 GCA_028565295.1 Aspidoras spilotus | reverse complement strand
AAGGAGGCCCTACACCATACTAATAAATTATTGTGGTCTAAAACTAGGTGTTTCAGTTTCATTGTCTAACCCCTGTACAGTGGAAAGTAAAAGTATGTGAATCCTTTGAAATTACCTGGTTTTACGCATTAATTAGTCATAAAATGTGATCTCATTTACATCTAATTCCCAAGTATAGAAAAATACAATGTGCTGAAACTAATACCACAAAAATATAATATTTCTTGTCTTTATTAGACACAACCCCTAAACATTTACAGTTCTGGTGGAAAACGTAAGTGAACGCTTGGATTTAATAACAGGTCAAACCTTCTTGGGCAGCAGTAACCTTCAACAAGCATTTCCGGTTGCTGCTTACCAGACTGGCACAATATTCAGGAGAAATGATGACCTTTCTTGCTTACAGAACTGCTTCAGCTCAGTCATATTCTACTGATGTCTGGTGTAAACAGCTCTCCGTAGGTCATTCCACAGCATGTATATTGATTTCAGGTTTGGATACTGACTGGACCACACTCATGGTGGATTTCCTTTCTGTAGTCATTCTGTAGTAGATTAAGTTTGATGTTTAGGGTCATTTTTACTAAGCTTCAGCTGGTGGATAGTCACCCTGTAATTATTCTGTACTATACCTTGTCAAACTTGAGAATAAATTTTCCACTTGTTACTGGCAAGGTATTCAGGTCCCAAAGCATCAAACCAGCCTCAAATCATGATTCTACAATATTGTACTGATTGGACTCCAGTTTTTCTAATTCCTGATTTTAAGTAGATTTTGTTAAAGTCATTAGTATAAGGGTTCACTTTTTCTATCAGGACTGTGAATGTAAAATTATGTGTCCAATAGAGACATGAAATATTATAATTGTGAGTGTGGTATTAGGTAAAGCATATTGTGTTTGTTCATGGTTAAGATAAACTTGGTATATACTTATACTGTGTAGATACATTTTTATGACCAATTAATGCAGAGAAGAACAAAATCGCAAAAGCAAAACATTTACATTGATGAAGGGGTTGGCAGTGCAGCTTCAAGAGTCAACAGTTGAATCCTGATCTCTGACTTCTGTCTCAGCAGATAATCATATTTTATCTGGCCAAATGGGTTTTCTCAGGTTTCTATGTTTTCACCTCGCAAAACCACACATCTGTGTTTGATCAATTGATAAATTAATTTGAAGTGCTCTTTGTTGTACAGTAAATTATTGTGCAAACGTGTGCTTATGGTCTCCTGCTACTGGTTGATATTCATTCAGTGTGTATTTCTGCATGGCTATAACTCAGCCGCACAAATAAGTCATTTCTAAAATAACCAAAATCCACACAATTAAGAGCATGGTTTTTATGCCAGGTAGCCATATTGGATGGGTAAATCCTAGCCCCTTCCAGGTTTTGGTGGCTGGTGAGGCAGTTGGTAGTGCTGCTGAGGCACGAGTGGAATTCCTGACACTCTGAAAATATTGAAATGGTAGAATCCTCTTAGTCAGAATATTACTTCTGATTGCTACACATTTGATATCAATATCTATTTTAATTTTAAGCATATATACTTTATAGCTTATGCACTATTATACATTTTTTATAATACATTTATTTAGCATATTTTAATGTAGCTAAAATATACACATTAAAAACATATAAATTGTGGCTCTGATCATACACTAGTAGTTTCTGCACCACTAAAATTCAAATTATTAAATTATTCCTTGTGTTTTGGAAGTATTTCACGAAGGGGTTAATAACACCCTGCTTTATTGAGGCATTCCGTTTAGAGAGATGATGGAGTGTCAAACTTAAAAAAAAGTACATCCTTTCCTGATTGGCACTTTGTACCTAATTCACATTGTCATATTTATGTTTGGAGACATATTTGATTAATTATTTGCTGTAGATCTTATAGGCCCAGAAATTTAATTTTAAAATTTAGTTAAATGTAGTGAATAATGCTTCAAAGTAATAATCACTAAGACTCACTCTTGTCTTCTTTGCAATTTATCCTGGTAAATTCATTCTCATCTTAGAACTTAATGGTGTTATTAATAACCAAAGATTAAACAAATCTCATATCACAAATCATTCAGTAAAAAACTTTTTTTTTCAGAAGTTGCCTTTCTTTTCAGATATTCGACTTAAGGTATCAAACAAACCGGACATCTCGGTGATCTAATTACAGGCTGTACAAGAAGTTTTCAGTCTTGTGCACACTCTATAATGGTGTGTCCATAATGGCCTCATTATACACTGCTGCCGCTAGTAATTCAATTGGCAAAGTAAATGAAAGTGCCATTGAGGGGCAGCCTGTCTAACACCACTACCCCCAATCACTCTGTTTAGCTGGTAATTGAGACAGGTACACACGTATAATGTGCTCCTAAAGAACAAATACAAGTAAAAATAACTATTTTATAATGGTTTAAATTTCCTGTACTTTAACGTACAGAAAGGGCATTCAGAATAACACACACACACACACACACACTAATTAAGACTAACGCTAATTTTCAGATCTGTCTGCGGAGCTCTAAACAGTAATCAGCAGTAGCTAGCTTTTGAACAGTGTCTATTAGGTCTTATTAGTGAAGATGCATGTTGTGTTTATTTTGTCTATCTTTTTAACTTTGTTTTACATTTGCAAATATAGTTGTCTGATTTTATTATCTTGAACAAAGTTTTTTACTCCTCAGTTTAATTTTAAAATTAGAAAGTACATGTATAGTTATTATTTAAAAAAATCTTAAATAAAGGGGACATTTCAATATTCAATATTTGTCAGTATCAGCACAGTGGTACAGTGGGTAGTAGCCTCACAGCAAGAAAAATAACCTGGGATTGATCCTCGGCTGGGGCGAATTAGGAAATTTCATTGTGGTTGTGTGCCATACAGTCTGGTGCCCTCTCTAAGATTGTTCGTTCCCTAGCATCCCTAACATGTGGGTGGGCACTGGTTTACCTGTGTGGATTAAATGGGAGATAATGATTTTCAGTATTTTATTACTATACAACAAATATAAGAACATTAAGTTCAAATCTCAATAAATTTAGTAAAATAACTAGAAAATATAGAAAATTTGCTTTAAACAGTTTGATTTAAATAAATGTATTAATTTATCTTATATACCAACATAATCCTAGTTAAGGTTTCCGGAAGCCAATGCCCAGCCAGAAACACACGGCGCAAGGAAGGAACAGCCCTAGACAGTGCACCACACCATCTTAAGACACACACCTACGAACTCAATCTCTCAAATTCTTACACACTAAGGACAATTTAGTGACATTAAATAACCTCCAGCATGTTTTGTTCTATGGGAGGAAATCGTAGCAAGTGGAGGAAACCCTCACAGAGCATGCAAACTCACCATAGAATGCACCCAGGACAATCCACAAGGGACTCAAACCAAAGACCTTTTTTTTTAAAAGGCAGCAGCCCAACCCCCCACTACACCACTGTGCCATCCAGTTAAAAAGTGAAGAGCCTATGTGTTCACTTCATATTTTGTGATTTTCCGACCTGTGTCACAGTTTGCTGAATTTTTATCACACTTGGACAGAACAAATAATTATCTTCAGTAAGTGAAATGCCAGCACTCTATATAAATCAAGTACAGCGCACACAGATGGAAAAACCCAGGAGCATTAGTAACAGGAGTTTGACTTTCTGGGCTGCAAAATATGACAAGAGATTGAGATGCTTGCTCATTGTATTCCTATCCCACAGAATACATCTGAACAGGACACTCACAAAACCAGGTCTGGCAGTATTAATCTTTAGAGTTCCAAAATAAAAGCAAAGGTTTTCCACTGAATAGTTGGGCATGAACCTGGGCAGATGTAAAATAGTGAAAGCATAGAAAAGATACTAAGAAGCAAATATGTTGATAAATTGAAGACTCTGCGGAGAATGTTAGAAACCATTAAAGTTGTTGAACAGTGTAGGATAAATAAAAATCTATCCATCTGTCAGTCTATACATCTATGTAACTAACTAACTAATTACGCAAATCACTAACCTAGTGAATATTTTAAGTAAAAGCAAGAATCATTGAAGTTGAGAAAGAGTAGACTCAGTAAAATTTTTATACATTGAAGAACTAACTAAATAAACCTTCAGCAAGTGCAGAATCTTGGCAAATGAAAACAGCTTTGTTAACATTTTTTTTACTGTATCCGGACCAGTAAACCAGTTCTGGCGATAGAGATTATATGTTTTGTGTTGAATTTATTAGCAAATGCAGTCTTTAGCCCTAACCTGAATTAAAGTGGAGTAACAGTTAGTTATAAAATGATAAGTTACATAAAAAAAATAATATTGCAAAAAGAAGAAAATCCACATCAGCCACTGAGGGACATAGTCCCTCCAGCATGTCCTGGGTCTTTCCCGGGGCATCCCTCTGGGGGGACATTTCTGGAACAGCGCCTTAGTGAGGCATCCAAAAGTGATGCCCGAATCACCTTAACTGACTCCTCTCAATGTGGATATTCTCACCCTATCTCTAAGGGAGCACCCAGCCACCCTGCCACTAAGGAGCTTTCAAACCACTTCAGTGACTACGGCTTGGATAATGAAACCTTGTTTGAGTTGTTAACCTTCGCTACCTCTATAAAAGATGTGACGTATTCTATCCACTGCACACAGGGCCTGAGTGCTGGGGTACAACAGGACCAGATCATCTGCCTGTAGCAGCAGTTTAATATCTGTGTCGTTTAGGGTCAAACCAGGCATGGCTGAGTTCTCTAATATGGAGGCTAGTTTGTTAATATATATGTAAAATAGTGTTAAACAGGTAATTTGATAAAATTCATACTGATTACCCTTATATTAACACTTTAATCATTTATAATTATTATAAACATATAATTTAAAATATGGATATATTATTTATATAAAATATTTAATGATCTCTTATAAATTATTTATTATTTCATTCCAATATTTTCCAATAAGTTTATTTTGAGGTAGACTCTGTAGGAGAATTGTGTCAGGAAGGGCATCCAGCATAAAACATATGCCAGCTTAACAATGCCAGTCACTCGCTTTGGTGAATCCTGGTGGCACAGAAAATCCAAAAAACAAAAAGAAAAAAAACAGAAACATAAACTGTAAATAACTTTGTCACTTTGTCACATAACTTTTTTTCAATATTTATGTCATTTCCGGTTTTCGGCTGAGAGTAGACTGTGCGTGATTCCATCGCTGTCACTTCTGTTTTATAAAAAAATTACTTTTAAAGCCATTCTTACCACGGTCTATCTTACCCACCTCCAATGCTCCACTGTGGTCACTCAGGTCCTCCGATGCTGGATTGCTAGACCTAGATTTAGGCTGTCTTCCTTGGGGGGCAGATCATTTAGTTTCACTTTCTCCCACCTTCTATTCGCACTGTCTTTTTACTTCCACTCTTCAAATCTCTATTAGTAAATTAATCTCTTAATTTAACTATGTTTCCTTTACCTTACTGTATTGTATTTATTGTTTTGATGTAAAGTATCATTGGGTACCTTGAAAGACACTTTATACATTGAATTTATTATTATTATTATTATTACTATAAACCATTTCATTTGCCAAGTAATCCACTGTCACTCATTTATCAAACAGAATAAATCCATGCGTACACTCAATAATGTCATCAGTAGTGGACTTGGATGGGTGTCTGGGTCTTTTATCATGGCTGACACTTGTGCATCATTACTTGAATTTTTTTATTCATTCATACACACATAACTGAAACAAAAAAAACACCCTAGCATAAAGTCTTGAACAAAAATTGGCACCAGAGGATAAGTGTGGTCATCCCAGTCCAAGATTACAAGTCTGCACTTGGAGGACCATGTATCATCGCTATAATGAATCTCATTTTTCAACTGAATATATTTTGTCTGTGTGTGATTGTAAAGTACAGTGTGTTAAACCCCTATGTTTTATACTTATTTCCTCTGACAGACAGCTCCTCATCATATTTTCCCATAGAAGGCATATATCATCCACTTTTATCCACACACATACACACACACAGAGGGTGAAAGGGAAACACATTTCCACTCTTTAACTTAGCTACAGCTCAGTAGAGCATGCGTAAACGCACATGCAGTTGTTTCCTCTCTCCCCTCCCCTCAACCAAATCAGTCTTTTTCTCTTTTCTCACTACCACCCTTTCTGAGTAGTACTCTGGTCTCTCACCTGAGAAGAAACACACACACACACACACACACACAAAAAGCACTATCTCACAATCCTCTGCTCGCGGCAAGGATTCTGTGTCTGTTTTGTCCTCTGTGTTTCTCCATTCAGGCCGACGCTAATTAGTGACCTTCTCTTTTTATCACACACAATACCAGGCAAAGCTGGTTTAAGGATGAAGTGTTCATTAGTAATAAAACCACCTCTGCTCATAAAAAAACAGTTTATAGGCAAACACAGAGAGAGAGAGAAAGGGAGAGAGAGAGAGTAAGCGAGAGAGAGAAAGAGAGACAGAGACAGAGAGAGAGAGAGAAAGAGAGAGAGAGAGAAAGAGAAAGAGAGAAAGAAATGTCATGAGACAGTGGCACGACCACTGTGTTATCATGTCATTTATAACACTAGATGGCAGTAGTGATTAAAACCAATAAGTATAAGAATGCATCAAAAACCAGACACATTCCTAACTAAAATTTAAATAATGTTGTCCTGCATTGTGTAATTTTGCCTTTGCTCTTTTATAAACATCCTGCAAAATCTATCTACGATCCCAAATAAGCCACACAAAATTTTTTTAGAAGAAAAAATTCATTCAAATTCCGGCCCACAGCCAATGCATATGTAGCACTGTACATTCCATACGGGTCAGTTTCCTTCCAGAGGTGCAGTAATAAGAGAAGGGGGTATCATAATTTGCAGACCAGCAGGACCTGAAAGAGCAAAGAGGAATCTGATGACGCGGCATGCTATATCTTAACGCTCATCTTTTTACAATGTCAAAACATCTATAAGTGCCCTTGTATTTCTGACCCTAGTCGACCTTTTTCTGTGTCTAATGAAATTTAACTGGAGACATGTAGTGATTTCAGCATGCAATTTCCTAGCATTTATATCTGGAGTGCTGGCGCTGCATTGTTATGATGAATAGCATTTTGATGGAGCCTGTTTTCCCCTCCTCGCTGCTCAGGCGGTGAGCGATGAGGAGTGGATGATTGGAGTTTTGCTAAAGACTAACAATACACACCAGATGCTCGGTCATAAACCATCCTTCGTGTGAATGCATATTTTCTCTCTCTCTCTCTCTCCCCCCTCTTTGTTTATCTCCATTTTCATTTTAGAAAAATCTTATATTCTGTTTCCTTTTTTCATAGGGGATCAAAAGTGCATATGGGAAGACACCACAGGTAAAAAAAATTTTCAATTTGACCATCACCACCAGTTCTTCTTCTCCACAGACTATGTAAGATGCAATAAGACCTGGCTAATGGATGTAACTCAGTTTTTACTAAGTAATTACATAATATATAATTGTAACATGTTAAATTATATATTAAATAATCCATTTACTGTAATGTGACACACAACACTGTAAACAAATAGATGTCACTTGAATAGTACAACCATATGAGAGCAATATCAGACTTGAAGTCATGCTTTAATACTGATATATTTCAACACAGCTGTAATTATTTTTGACAGCTGATGGTCAGCATTATATTACTTTTTTCTGTTGATCTTGCTTAATATTACTTAATATTTTTCTGGAGAAGTTTTTTATATATTTATAATCGAGTATTGTATGTCAGTTTCCAGACCAGGGCATTCCTGAAATTTAACCCTGCTGTCAAAATGATGTAATTTATGTCTATATTAAACAAGGGGTGTTTTAAAATAGAATAATTGATTTTCCCACAACCTATACTATAGGATTTTCATTTGTTATATTTAGAGTAATAAAAATATTTTAGGGCGGCACGGTGGCACAGTGGGTACACTGTTGTCTGACAGAAAGAACGACCCAGGTTCAATCTCCAAGTGGAATTATCTGGGAAATTTCTGTGTAGAGTTTGCTTGTTATCCCAGTGTTCACGTGGGTTTTCTCAGAGTGCTCCAGATTCTTCCCACATTCCAAAGACATGCATGCTAGTTGAATTAGTGTCTCTAAATTGGCCCTTAGTGTGTGAATGTGTGTGAGACTTTGTGATGGAATGGCGCCCTGTCAGGTGTTGTTTCTGCCCTTGTGTCCTGGTTGTCCCATTGCCCAGTGGGATTAAGCAGAAGATAATGAAAGAATGAATAAATAAATAGTGTAATTCTAACATCAAAAGAATAATTTATTTGTTTATTAAAATATCCTAATTTATTTTAATAAATATATATTAGACACACTAAATGATGCACTGATTGAATTAGAAAAAGCTTAGAATATTGGCAACCAACTCTAAAGTCTGTTTGTGATTTTATTTTCAAATATTTACCAGTATTCATTTGCAATGTATTGCGTTAAAGCCTTTTTTGTTTGTGTAGTCTGGTTCTAGTCTTAGATCTGTAGTGTTTGTAAAAGGGTTTTAGTATACCGTGACACTAATGTTTAAAACCAGCACTGACTCCACAACTCACATAATAAGAATTATCTTCTGTTCAGTTGTCATTTGATTTTAAAAACATCCCTTTGTCCAAAGCCTGTGTGCAGTTGCGGGGCACAGGTGTATGAAATGGCCTCACGGACAATGGCTAATTGTTGGCAATTTTTAATACAGGAACGATAATGAGTGCTGCGAGCCTGGCCAGTGTCCCATAGCACTCTGGGTATTAATCAGTGCTCATTTGTCATTATAGCAGGTAAACAGAGTTACAGCCGCTTAGTCATAGGAAACAATTTCACATGCCACACTGGAGCTAAATAAAAGAGACAGACTCCAAGCACTCTCCCTCCACCCACACTTCCTCAGACTTGTTCTGCTAACTAACAAGCAAGCTAATTCACAAGCTAAATGACATGTTTCTGCTCTGTCTCTTTCACTGCTCTGTCTTTTTTTTTTACATATTCTCTTCTCTAAAAGCCATAGAGGTGTGTAGGAGCTTAGCAGATCCAGGGTCCAAATCCAAATTTAATTGGTTTACTAGGTGACAAAACAGTAACAGTGTGTGAATTAAGAAGTAAAAATTTACTGCTTACAGTTGAATGCAATGAATAAATCGTCTGCACAGTACTTTTGCGTTAAGTGGTTTGAGTAATGAGCATTGTGTAGCTTGCTTCTGCCCTCTCCCTTCGTGATGCTCATTACTGCTGCTCCTAGGAGAGGCAAGTTTTCAGCTATCACTGGGTTATCTCAGAAGAATTTTCTATATATCATTCAGGCCACCAGATGACATGAACTAATTTTGAACATAATTAAAAACAAATGATGGCTAAACCTTTATGAACAAAATATGAACAGAATATACAATATGAACAGAAGGTTGTGTACACCTGATCATTGCATCCATATTTGGTTCCTTCCCAAATTTGGCGATTGTCTAAAATGATTCAAGCATCAAATGTACAATTCCAAAAAAGTTGGAACAAAGTACAAATTAAATTAAATTAAATATAATAAAAACGGAATGCAATGATGTGGAAGTTTCAAAATTCCATATTTTATTTATTTATTTCAAATGTTTAAACTGAGAAAATGTATCATTCAAAGAGAAAAATTAGGTGATTTTAAATTTGTGACTCAAATCTCAAAACGTTGGCACGTTTACCACTGGGAAACATCCCCTTTTCTCTTTACAACAGTCTGTAAACATCTAGGGACTGAGGAGACAAGTTGCTCAAGTTGAGGAACTAATGTAGGATTCTAGTTGTTCAACTGTCTTAGGTATTTTTTGTTGTATCTTTTATTTTATAATGTGCCAAATGTTTTCTATCTGGAATGCAGTCTGGCCAGTTCAGTAACCGGACTCTTCTTTTATGCAGCCTTGATGCGGTAATTGATGCAGTATTTGGTTTGGCATTGACATGTTGGAAAATGCAAGGTCATTCCTGAAAGAGTCCAGATGTGTAAGCTGCCCATGCCACACACACTACTGCAACACCATACCATCAGAGATCACAAGCACCCAGTATGGTTTTCCACCCTTACACACAGAGAAATTTCTGGATTCTCTGAATATTATGTTGATATTATACACTGTATTTGATGATATGTTCAAACACTTTTACACTGTCATACTCATTTCTGATATCATTCCACTATTTGTTGGCGCAGAATTAGGGGGATTGGTGATCCTCTTCCGCTGCCACTACAAGATGCTCTTTTTATACCCAGTCATGTTAATGACCTATTGCCAATTGGTCCTCCAGCTGTTCCTTTTTTGTACCTTCAACTTTTCCGGCCTCTTATTGCCCCGTCCGAACTTTTTTGAGATATTTTTACGCTATTTTCTATTCTGAAAACAATATAATTTTTTGACATTTGTAAATTATTGCATTCCGTTTTTATTTACAGTTTGTAATTTGTTCCAACTTTTTTGAAATCAGGTTTGTATATTTGAAGGACAATCTTCGACTCACCTAATATGCATGCTTTTGGACTGTGGAAGGAAACTGGAGCAGCCGTACAAAAGCGACGGGGATCCCACCAAACTCTGATCTTATGTGATTTAAAATAGTTTGATGTAATTTTCTGACAAGAAATGTCACTCCTCACTGCTGCATCAGACTTGTTAGGTAGATATGAAGCAGAGACTCATGCGACTATCAAAACATGGTTTAAATAATTGTTGGTAATATAAAAAATATTACTTTTATTTGTAAAAGAAATTTAAACAAAAAAAAATATTTATAAACTATTAAAGTTCAGATGTCCAATAAGAACACTGTCACTCTTTAATCAGACTTTTACATGGACATTGGTACACGGGTGAGAATGTCACCAGTCTGATGGTGATTTTGTCCTTTTTATTCCTACTTATGTGGCATACATCATAGATTTTTATTTTTGGTCCTGGCAAGGATGTCATCTCTCAACCTCCAGTCAGACTGGTGGAAATGTCATCGCTCTGAATCCCTACACCATCTGACACAGTTAAGTGCACCATCTTTTTACCAACTGATTTCACAAAGTTTGTTGTCACTCTCCTGCCTGCTAAGCTCGGACATCATTACTCCATCTGGGCAATCTCAAACTCGATTTCTAGTGCCACCTATGGGCATTAAGTTTTGTGGTCAGTACATTATTTCTAGGACTTATAGTTTTCAGAGTATGAGTGCTGCTTGAAAATGTATTTTTCATGTCTCCACATACACTTGCTTTTTGTGTTTTCATGCTATTACCTGTTTCAGCTATGTTAACTTTATATAAGCATACTTTATCAGTATTGATTCTGTAGACTCTTGATCATGGCATATTTTTGTTTGTCAGCCTTCTAGTTATACCAAGCCTTTGTGTTAGCTGTTTAGTGGCTGGGTTTATCCATGCTTCACTAACATACAGTGTAGGTGGGCACGATGTATCACCTCCTCTCGCAGGCTGTACGTATGGGTGTGTCTTAACTCACAATTCATTTATTCATCAGTTAATTAATTATCTTGTGTTTAACACAGTCTCATAAGTTTACACATTATGGGACACTTTAGAGAACCAATTAACCTAATTAACCTGTCTTTGGAATGTGGTAGGAAACCTGGAGCATTTGGACACAACCTTCGTAAAAACTAGAAAAAAAATGCAAACCTCACACAGAAATTTCCTGGGTCAAATTAGGTTGCTATTAAACCCGGGTCCATCTTGCTGTAAGGCGACTGCCCTACCTACTGCGACTCATTTGGAAATAGAATTGCAGGGGGTGCAAAGCATCTTACCAGAGTTTTCCTGTTTTATTTCTTGCATGATTCACTTATTTGTTCCCTCTGTAATGTGAGCATTGACTTATTCCAAATTGTAAATCTTCCACTGTCCAGCCTTGGTTTAGCTGCTGTTTTGGCCTGGCTGTTTTTTCCAGCATCTAAATCGTCCCCAAACTGTTGTTTGAAGCAGTTACACCTGTGTGCCTAACAGATGCATTATTAATAAACGTAAGTATATTTTTTCTCACAGCTGCAATTACTGACAGAATATTACTGTCTTTTCTTTATGCATTATGTAGAAAAATGAATATATACATCAACATGGTAGGTGAGTGGACTCTTTATAAACAATAAACACACAGCAACACACATTTCAAAACATTTATGTAATCATGAATTACTTTCCACTAACAATACAGTCAAACAATAATTGTATAACTGTTGTTTTTTGTGAAGCAAACTCATATTAGGTGAAATATTATTTCTTCAGTCTGTGAAAAGCTTTGAGCTGGAAATCCTTGGACTCATTAAATAAATAAGAGGAGCCCCACTGATCTCTAATCAGCATACACACTATGAAAGATAAAAATCTGCAGAGCAGTTTCCCCCTATCTGCTAGATTGACAAGCCCATTATGTGGCGTATGGAATTTATGAGATGATCATCATTGATGGCCGAGATGTGTATGGCTTCCTGTAATGTCTATGCTAATGATGAGCATTTGGCAACTGTCTATGAGTCAGCCTCCAAGCAAAGTGATTGTTGATAGCAATATTTATGTGAAAGGATCTTTCAGCACCCTAATTTTATGTCATTTTCTATGCACAGCGTCAGCTTTAGATTTGACGGTTTTGTGAGTAGGAATCATTTTGAATGTCCTTCAAACAAATTATGTAAATGGGTGAAGCTGGGTTTCAAAGAGAAATCTGATTTTATCACTTTTACATAAAATTGTTTTCTATGACCTCAGTATAAAAACATATTTGGGGAAACTTTGGGACGTTATGGAAAATGAAAATATTTTCATTAGGACAAATATCGTCACTTTTGAAGGGTTGGCTGCACAGATGTGCTTAGTGGGTTACAGACATAAATGGAATGAGCATCCCGATCTCTTGTCAGACGTTGCAGCCTGGGGAGTTGCAGTTACTAATGAAAACACAACTCTTATATTTGAGAGAAAATATAAACTTTTAATTAATGAATATTATTTGATATATTTTCAATTTATGAAGATCATAGTAAATATGAATGAACTATTATATGAATTATCTATTATATCATCTAATATGAGGGAAAAAGGAAAAAGAACAGAGACAATGATAGTAAAAGAATTTTTTGTTTGTGTATTTCCCATAAATAAATAAAAAACAAAGCACACATAATTTAGAACACAAATATACAATAATATCTGAATAATACTACAAGGAAGATTTTTATGAGCAGCAAACATGGCAAACCAGCCATTAAGGAGCACAAGCCAGTGTATTTCTAGTGCCGGTCCCAAGCACGGGTAAATGGTAAGGGTTGCTGAAAGAAGGGCATCCGGCATAAATTTGCCAAAAATTAAAATGCGTGTTATTGAATGTTACTTTATACCGGATCGGTCGCAGGCCAGGATTAACAACGACCGCCGCCAGTAAAGGTCGCAAACAGGGTACTGGTGGAAATTAGGCTACTGTTTGCGGAAGACGATGAGGAGGGAAGCGTATGAGGAGAAAGAGAGAGAACAGGAGAGTTAAGAGTGTAGGATTGAAGGTAGCAACCCTGAATTTCAGGACAATGACAGGGAAAGGTAGAGAAATAGCTGATATGATGGAGAAAAGAAAGGTGGATATTTTGTGTGTGCAGGAGACAAAGTGCAAGGGTCAAAGCATTCATGC
>JAOUQV010000012.1:3412270-3422619 GCA_028565295.1 Aspidoras spilotus | reverse complement strand
TGCACGGATGGGTTAAATGCAGAGGACCAATTCCGCTGTGTGCGAACATAGTGGCAAAAATGTATCACTTTCATATACCAGACCCAGCCTCATGACAGAACGTGTGTTATCTGTTAGAGTCTATTAAAGTAAAATAAGCAACACTGACACACCTTTCTGTAATAGACTGTCTGCAACCTTTTAATATATTTTATTGTGCAGCATGTATAGTATAGAGCCTCGTACTGTACTTACTTTCAATGATTAAGTGATCAGATAAGCATTGATGTGACTTTTTAATATTTTGTCATGTACAAGTTCAAATCGAAGCTGCTACTGGTGTTCGGAGAGGGGATGACCCTTTATCCATACACTCCATGTCAGCAGTAAAACGAATTCACAATCATAAGCAATCCTGCTCGGTTTGCCACAGATGCACTAGCAGGAATCAGACATTTCAGCTTTATGTATAGAATATTAGGCAGCAGGGTGGCATAGTGGGCATTGCTGTGGCATCACAGCAAGAAGATCCTGTGGTCAAACCCCGGGTGGGGCGATTCCTCCGCACGGATTTTCTCCGGGTGCTCCGTGTTCCTCTCGCTTTCCAAAGACATGCATAATGGGTTAATTTATGTCTCTAAATTTGCCTGTTATGTGTGTGTATGTGCCCTATGATGGATTTGCGCCCAGTCTAGGGTTGTGTCCGCATTGTGTCCCTTGACAATAAAACTAGGATATAGAAAATGAATGAATGAATATCATCTGAAATTGCAGCTGCAGTAATGTGTGATTTCGTTTATGCACCTGGTCATAACTGATTTCTACAGGAAGATTTATGTTATGTGTAGCTAGTAATCCACTGGGCTTCAGGTCAGTTAGAACATTTGCATGTAAGTATTATGCATAGGTCATTCAAAAGCCAAAAAAAGAACAATTCATACAGAAAAGGCGACTTTTATTTAGGCACACTTGTGCACTATAATAAATGTCAATCAACTGCAAATTACTAAGACACAACTATTTTACAAGTGACCGCCACAAAATGCCTAAAACGCAAACGAAATCTCATGAGAACTGAAAATGTCAAAATTACGATAAACAGCAGTGCATCAGTCTCCACCCTTTAACTGACATCTTTTAGACTGTAGGAATAAATTTGCCAATTATTAATTCATTCAGTATCTACACACTCATTGGCCACTTTATTGAGTACACCCTGCTAGTAAAATGATGACGCCCCTTTTGCCTTCACTACTGACTTATATGATGTTGATGGTTCTCTTTTGACCTCTAACATCAAGAAGGCACTGCCACTTCTCATTTTCATACCATTCTCTGTAAACTCTAGAGATGGTTCTTTGTGAAAATCCCAGCAGATAAGCAGGTTTTTTAATACAGGTGCTGGTCATAAAATTATAATATCATGAAAAAGTTGATATATTGTATAATATACTCATTTATTACACACAGACCGTTATATCTCAAGTGTTTATTTCTTTTAATTTGATGATTATAACTGACAACTAATAAATAATCTAAATTCAGCATCTCAAAAAATCAGAATATTACCTTAGACCAATACAAATTTAGGTTGTTTATTAGTTTTCAGAAATAAATAATTAAATTAAAAGAAATAAACACTTCAGTCTGTGGGTAATGAATGAATATAATAGACAAAGTTTTTATTTTTGAATGGAATTATGGAAGTACATTTTTTCATGATATATTAAAATTTTATGACCGGCACCGGTAGTTTCTTCTGGCACCAACAACCATGCCTTGTTCAAAGTCACTTAAATCTCCCCTATTCTGATGCTCAGTTTGCACTTCAGCAAGTTACCGAACAATTGTGTTAACAAGCAATTAATTGTGTACCTTATAAAGTGGCCAGTGAGTGTATATCCACTTAATCTTTAATAAAGTCATGGGGAAGCCGTTGCCAATCATACAGCATAGGGGAACCCTAGACAGCACCACTCCATCATAAGGCACACACACAAAGGGTAATTTATAGGCACAAATTTGACTACCTCGTTGGACTGTTGAAGAAGCCAATGCGGACACAGAAAGAGCATGCAAATGCCACGCAGATGTATGAATGTGCCATTGTGCCACCCTTTTATTATTATCATTTTTATTCTATCATTATTGTTTAGTTTTGTATTTTTATTATTTTATTGTATGCATTCTGTTACACATTAGCAATTGAAATGTTCTTCAGTTTAAGAACTTCAGTATATGAAAAACTGTCCCTCATGCATAATGTATGAGCTGAAAACAATAAATATAAAGATAAAAACAAGACCTGATTTAAAATTGCCTACTCCCAGCCGGTAATAGAAAGCCAATATTCAGAAGATTTCATGAAGAGGTTGTGATTAGCTGAAGCCAAATGCAAATAAAATTGTGTTCACCTGCCACAGTTTTCACCCCATTTCTTTTAGGGCACCAAAATTTCCATTATTTGTTCATCTCCTGCTTGTCCTTTCTTTCTCCCTCCATCAGTCTCTCTCTTTCTAAAGCATAACGCCAACGTCAAGCAGATCCTTCAATACTGTTAGAAATGTCAAGCACTTAAGGAAATGAAGACAGCTGCTCTGTTAGCATCTAGAGAACAACCCAGAAAGTAAAAAATACACACACACACACACACACACACAAGAAAACATATTCTCAGTTGACTCAATAAAATTAGCCACAGTAAATCATTGTAACATTTAGCCTTCTTGTTTTTTTCTGTGCACTGAACATGTACAGTTCTGTGTAAAAGTCTTATTTTGTAAGTTATACAGAGCAGCATTGTATTTATAATCCTCCACAGTTTTTCTGCATTCGTTACCTGTCACACATGCTTCTATTATAGATACTTTGACCATGAACTAATAGTTGGAGCCCAAATGTGTAATGCCAGAGTTTCAGCAACAACTGCAGCGGGTGTGGGTCGACAGCAGCCTGGAGAATCTTCGCCACCATGTGGATACTGTTACCTGACATTAGCATGCTGTAATTGAAGGTGGACCAAGCCGATGTTAGGAAGATTTGTCAGTGACATACACATACATCTGTCTTAATATACTTTTATGGACACTATATAATATGTCTAGTGGGATAGCAAATACATAATTGAAGCATAGAATACATACATTGTGTGTGGGTTTCTTGTAACTGCTCTAAAGTAAGGGCCGAGTAAAATCTCCAGTGGACCGAGGACCATTTTCTATAGGGTAATTAAGATGCCAAACCTTTGGACCACCAATATGGACAGCACAAATCAAGTGTGTGATATCGTGAAAATACAGTGAGAGCTTGTTTTAGTCCTAAAGTGATGACCATGTAGAAAAGTAATGTAAAGCCTTGCGATGTGATCAGTAAAAAAAAGCAAGACCAGGCCAGGTTTATAACTTTCAAAGTGAGGATATCAACATGAGTTATCACTTTTTTTTGGCGAGAATTAGATACCTTTACATCTCGTCCTGGTCGTTTAGCTGCTGGTGATGATGTGTGAATTTTTTGAGCTATTTAATGTGTCTAAATTCAATTAATGTCAATGAACAATGTAGCTACAATGTGTGTATATAGTCATTATGCAACAGTGTGTACACAAACAAATTTCACAGTTCTCATATTCTATCTTTCGATGCATAACGTAATTCTATGTTTTTTTCTTATACTTGCCAATTCATATATGAAAATATATGCCACTTATAGTTTACAGTATTGTGCTAAAGTCTTTGTTGTAGTACAAATTTTGGTAAAGACTTTTATTTTTGAGAATTCTGCATTAGTGAGTCACTATGGAACGATATTAGAATTCCAAACATTACTTTTTCAACAACAAAATCATACAAGTCAGTAAAATAAAAAAACAACAGATAACATAAAATCTTAGTTACGTGTGTAGGTGTTAAATAAAACTAAGCAAGTGTGACATTTAAAGTCTACAGAAGAACTGTAGCAACATCTACAATATGCACTTTAAGAAGAAAAAACACACCAAATATCAACTTTCCTTAGTTTATTACTATTTACTGTACTTCATATGTAGAAATTTTTTATAGTTGAAGTCATCATTGCTTCATAGAATGTGTACGCATGTGCCCAAGTGATTTTTTATATAGCACTGTATTGTAATTAGCTGACAGTTCTTCAGGAGACTTTGACAGTTGTTTCTTGCTTCCAGCAGCATTTATTATGGTTTATAAAAGTATATAAAGGTGTCATGTTATTTAATTTTGTTGGAAAAATAATGTTTGGAAACAAAATAATAAAAATATTCTACCAATTACAGAATTTGTAACATTCTTTTGTTTGTACAGTACTAGATATTCCAATTCATTGGACTCTTTTTTATTAATTTTGCTTTTGGATATTTTTCGTGTGTTTTGAAGCCAGTGCAGATACTTGATCTCAAGCTGGGTTGAATTTCATGAAAACATCATACACATTACTGAATATCAGCTCTTCATCAGCCTAGACATCACTGAAAAGACCTATTTCTTTCCGTTCAGGACGAAAAAATATGTTCAGCTGCCTCAAACATACAACCGGTTGCATATTGAAATTCTAGTTTAACAACTCATTTCTTCTTTTTCACATATTTAATTTATTCTTAAAATATTTCAGAATATAAAAGTATTTTCATGTAAATGTTTCTAAGACTCATAACGCTCTCTGTATGTGTCAGCACTCTGATGGTGGCACTGTGCAAACAAACACAAGCACAAAAATAAATTAGATAAAATCCATAGAGAAATGACTCAGGTTTTTTTTTTTCTACACCTTTACAATACGATAGCAAATAACGATTTTCATGGCCCCACATACTAAAGTGGGATATAAAGTTCAGTTCTTTGTGATCGATCATTTCTTTTTTTCCCTCTCTGTGTCAGTGTGTGTGAAATGGGCGTAAAGGAGAGCTGCTATAGCTGCAGGAGAAAAAGCAGAGTGCTGTTGGCCGGATGGATTTCTTACTGCTTTTCCCACCACATTATTCATGTTAAATAAGCTTCTCTACAAAGATACAACATATAAAACTGTTAAATATATAACTCCCAGACTTTCTAAATCACTTCTACATCCTCTTTTGGATATTTTGAACTGATGGTATTTTTTTCATATATTCAATATTTTTCCAATGAGGATCAACACTTGTACTCTTTAACTGTGACCAACCATGCTTATTGCAAATTGTCCCAAAGTTTGCTACTGAAAAAAAATCTCATTTTCTTTATCCACACCCTGTACATATACAGTGCCTATATTTCCAGTTTCAAAATACAATGGGCTTAGTTCGAGAAAAAAATAATAATGTACGCAAATTATTAAAGGTAATGCTGGAATTTAGTTAGGTTTGATCATTTCATTTGCACAAAGCAGTTTGTTAATGCCAGGGCTTTAAAATACTGTACATGTTTTATATAGGGCTTGATGTCTTCATTTCTCCTCACTCAGCCATTTCACTATGAACTCAGTTTGCTATGTCAATGTTTGTTGAGCTGTTTGTTTGTTACTTTTCCTCTTTGGTCAGTGAATGTTTTTAAGTGCCAAAGGTGGACTCCAGAAGAAGGCCTTTTCACAGAGCACACAGGTCAGAGCCTTGAAAAATGTTCAGCCATCCGGTAGCCTTAAAGATGACAAGGCCTCTTACAAGCAGCAAGTCCTGCAGGCTCCCAGGTGCTCTGTGTGAGGTGCTTTGTGGACAATTGTCCTCCGTGGCACTACAGGGCTCTGCCCATTTACAAAGCGGAGCTACAGGCAGGCAGTTGAAGGTGGATGTCGAGCCAATGAGAGACAGCAAGTTATCTACAGCAGGCGTGTGGGAGCAAAAAGCTGGTCGGGCTCATATACAGTCCACATGAAGCTTTCCACGCCATTAGAACTTTTCCCAGTGTTAGGAGACCTGTAAATATAAAAACAAAAGGAACACATTCAAATGAATGCAGCTGTTATGTAGCTTGCAAAAAAAAGGATAACTGTGATATATATGTATTAAATATCAACTTTAGGATAATTTTCTGCCTGCAGTTACATGATTAAAAATATAATATTTACTGGTTGTGAAGCAGTGGTTGCATAACGCTAACGAATCATGACTATTTTAAAAAGCACCAAAGGTTGCTGGTTATTTTTCTTCCAGGAAGGATATATTGCATACATAATCAATCCTAACAACTGCAGTCAGCAGAACAGCAAACCTTGTATCAAATTTTATACTGTATTCTAAAACAATACTTATATTGATTTATTACGTATAATGATTTATTTTACTTTTTTGTTTTCCATCTAAACAAAAGACTTTCTAATACAGACATTTTGTAGACACAAATGCTGCATTATATTCCAGAGATCAAAAAAACTCACGACTTGCATCAATATTATTTTTGCTTGCTACTTAATTGAACTGTCAAGAGATCTTGCCCCCGGGAGAATACCAAGACATCTCTATGCCATCTGGATGGTGGCGGGTGCACTGCCAATAAGATAAAGCCAAGGAAGGCTTGCAAAATGTTCTGTGTCTTTAATAACAACAAACCATTGACAGCTGTATAGGGATTAAACTGGCATTGGAAAGACAGATGCTGGTTTAAAAAAAGAGAATTATAACTAAAAAACAGCAGGGGTAGAACAGTCAAGCTTCACAACAAACCTTAACTTACCAGGTAAATGACACATACTTAGGGAGTTAAGTAATTGCATGGATGTGGAGGACTGAAGCTAAAGGCTAGGCCACGTTTCTAATGCACTGGTATAACTTTTAAGTAATTAAATCCACCATAAAAGCATCATCAATACACAGGTGTACATTAATTCTTCTTCTTTTTCTTTCGGCTTCTTTAAATCCTGCCACCCTCTAGTGATTAAAGAGGAGTACTTGCTAGATCTGTAACTTTTCATTAGCACAGGTGAACTTAGAATTTCTTCAAACACAATCATGCTATAAGCAGGTGAATTAAGTTTCCTTGCTTAATCATGAAATATCTTTAATCATGAATTTATAAGCCAGAAGTACTGATTATTTTGGATATTTCAGTGGAGTTTATGCTACTTTGGATTTGCTTATAGACTTTTGATAACGTACTTCAGGATATATAAAACCTCTGTTTTTAATTTTAATAATATTTTAATTTTATTGATGTGTGTGACTGTGTGTGCACAATATACAGCATGGGCCATTTATATGGATACATACGGGCGGACTATTCATATAGGTACATACAGATACATACATACATATAGATGTCACATAGTTAATCTAGGCTCCTTTTGCTCGAATTACTGCATCAATGTGGCGATCAGCCTGTTTAATAGCAGCCTACAGCTCATTTGCATTGTTGGGTCTGGTGCCTCTCATCTTCCTCTTGACAATGGCCAGAGTTTGCTGGCCAATCAAGCGTAGTGGTACTGTGGTTATTAAAAGAGGTGTTGGTACTTTTGGCAGTGTGGACAGGTGCCAAGTCCTGCTGGAAAATGGAATTTCCATCTGAGAAATGTCGGCAGAGGAAAGCATGAAGTGCTCTAAAGTTTCCTGGTAGACAGCTACACTGACTTTGGTCTTGATAAAACACAGTGGACCTACACCAAAAAGATGACGTGGCACCCTAAACCATCACATAAACGTCAAGCATCTTGGATTGTGTGCCTCTCTACTCTTCCTCTAGACTCTTGGACCTTGATTTCCAAATTAAATGCAAAATTTACTCTCATCTGAAAACAACACATTGGACCAATGAGCAACAGTCCAGTTCTCCTAGGTAGGATGCTTCTGGCGTCATCTCTTGCTCATGAGTGGCTTGATATAAGGAATGCCCATGACCTGGATAGGTCCTTGTGTGGTGGCTCTTGAAGCACTGACTCCAGCAGCAGTCCACTTCTTGTCAATCTCTCATAAATTTGTAATGGTCTTTTCTTGATACTTTCAAGGCTGCGGTTATTCCGGTTGCTTGTGCACCTTTTTCTACCACATTTTTTCCTTCCACTCAAATTTCCATTAATATGCTTGGCTACAACAATCTGTGAACAGCCAGCTTCTTTAGCAATGACATTTTGTGGCATACACTCCTTGTGGAGTGTGTCAATGACTTCCAATGTCTTCCCCATGATTGTGTATCCTTCTTAACTAGAATAAGAGACCATTTACAACACTTAGAAACCTTTGCAGGTATTTTGTGTTAAATATTCTAATTTTATGAGATAATGATTTTGGGTTTACATTGGCAGTAAAAAATTAACAGAAATAAACACTAGAAATAGATCACTGTGCTTGTAATGAATCTATATAATGTGTTTCACTGTCTGTATTAAATCAATAAAATAAATTAACTTTTTGATGATATTCTGATTGTGATGCACCTGTATATTTGCTTACCTGCCTTGACTTACATATGAGCTAAATAATAGGGTTAAATATGACGTCGGTCCACCCTTTACAGCTAGAAGAGCTTCAACTCAACTGGGAAGGCTGTTCACAAGGTTTAGGAGTGTGTTTATGGGAATTTTTGACTATTATTCCAGAAGCGCAGTTGTGGTGCTGGACGAGAAGGCCTGGCTCTCGGTCTCCGGGCTAATTAATCTAAAAGATGTTCTTTTGGGTTAAGGTCAGGACTCTGTGAAGGCCAGTCAAGTTCATCCACACCAGACTCTGTCATCCATGTCTTTATATGGACATTGCTTTTTGCACTGGTGCATAGTCATGTTGTAAGAGTAACTCTGTTCCCACAAAGTTTGGAGCATATGTTGCTCTAGAACATACCATCAGAGATGCAGGCTTTTGAACTAAGCGCTGATAACAACTTGGGTCATACTTCTCCTCTTTAGTCCTATAACAACTTTGATCATACTTCTCCTCTTTAGTCCTAATGACTATGACTTATAGTTTTTTTTTGGCTATGGAAAGAGCAATGTGTATTGGATTAATGCTTTTGGTGTGGTCACCCTAAAAACAAAGTGAAGGGGATAGTGGAGTGCTGTAACCCAGTAAAAGGGATATAATGTCAATAATGTTTTGCCAAAAGTGTTGAATAGTTGGACATGTCCCTGAAGCAAGAAGAGAGCCGGCCCAACGAATACTCAAAATAAGTATCCCCTTAGGACTAAAATGCCACGAGGGTTCTCCCTAGAGCAACAAGATATCATGATAAAAAAAATGCCGATAAAAAAATCGATTCCTGCTGTTGACTATTGCCGGTGGTAAGCAAATGCAGACATGCACTGCTTGGGTGGTCGATAACTAATGTGAGAAATGAAGTGCAAGCTTGCAGGTATGTTACACACAGTGTAGCTTATAGAATGATGTAGCATCTGGTGCTGAGGCTATGGTATGGGGGGCCCCAAAGGAAATCCTGTTTAGAGTCTTTACAAAGAGTCTTTAAGGGCCAGCCCTGAGAATAAAAATAGGTGTCTACAGGGTACCGAAAGTGCAATGCAAACAAGTATCTTTGGCTGTTTGTCCAATTTATGTTGTGTAATATGAGATCTGTAAATTATGTTATATTGAATCAACTGGAGATTTTTATTAGCCATGGATCAGAATTGTGTTCAGTGATGTGTCCAGATATGAAAATATAATTAATGACTTTCTAAGTAGTATTTATGAAAATTGGGTGCTTCAAGTCTTCCTATTTCTTAATTCTTTTGTAATGAAGAAGGTTTGATGCTTGGCTTTTTTCCAAAAAAAAAAAAAAAATTAAATTATTGAATCTAGTGATTTGAACCAGCCAGTAAGATGTGGAACCGTCCTGGGTTTCAATGAGTTTCTTGGGTAATTCCTGACATTTTTGTATGTTTCTTTAAAGCAATCAGATTTTTAATATTTGCCATTCACAGCATTAGGGTTGAGGATAATAAGGTGGAGGTGTGGTTGTGTGTTTGTGTGTGATGGTGGTACAGAGCAGAGCAGCTGTAAAGCGTTCAGTTTGTTTTCATTTGTTTGTCTGTGTTCGACTGCATTTCTGATATGCTGCCCCGGAAGTCCTGGGCCAAGTTGAGAGAGCTGCATTTTAAAGGACTCAGACAGTGGTAGGTTATGTTTTTTAAGAGGAAGAGCACTTGTACTCTTAAAAGAAGTACATAAGAGACAGCTTTGTTAATTAAAATACCATAGCCAACTAAAGATAAGCAACACGTCACAGAATCATTATTTGGATTTTGTAGCATAAGGTAAGCAAATTAAATATTTAAACTTTTCTTTAAACACCTCCATTGATATACATTTTGTAAAATGCATTAACATACAGGGGTTGGACAATGAAACACCTGGTTTTAGACTACAATAATTTATTAGTATGGTGTAGGGCCTCCTTTTGCGGCCAATACAGCGATAATTCGTCTTGGGAATGACACATACAAGTCTTGCACAGTGGTCAGAGGGATTT
>JAOUQV010000012.1:3340354-3352860 GCA_028565295.1 Aspidoras spilotus | reverse complement strand
GCAAGAAGAATGGCTTAAAATCCCTCTGACCACTGTGCAAGACTTGTATTCCCAAGACAAATTGACGCTGTATTGGCGGCCCTACACCATACTAATTGTCTCATTGTCCAACCCCTGTACATATACTGTTATTTTTTGTGATACTTTGAGCAAATTACATGGAGCCATATTGTCAAATTCAGTGAAACTGGAATTTCTGCTCGAATTTCATTTCGCTCGCATCTGTGCAAAGGCACTTGATTACAGTCTGTACAATATTTAGATTAATGTCCTTTGCTCAGATTCATAGCCGAAATCTGTGGCATGATATTTTCTCTGACCGCCATTATGTTCAATAAAATTAGAAGGCAGATGAATATGTACTTCAGACAAAGTTCTATTGCTTTTCCTCTATTCTCCATTTTTTCCAATTTGGGACAGAAAGCCTATTTTGCGGCTGAACTGCTTGAGAATGAAATTGTTACGTGCACGCAATTTATTCAAGGGTTCATGGCTAAGGGAATGTGACATTCAATGTTATAAGTTATTCATTAAATGCCATTTCCTTTAATTCTCTTTCAATTGAATATAAGAATAACAATTGCACCGAGAAAGCAAACCACAATAAGATGTTTCTTAGCTCTGTGTCAGCCACGGGAAGCAATGATTCCACTGAAATTGATTTAGGTGCAAGTGGGTGACCATAACAAAGGCTAAGCCAGTCCTAGTTATGAGCAATAATGTCTCCATCATTCAGAAGGCTAAATGAGCCAGTGTGTGTCCAGTGTGCAAAACCACAATAGCATTGATAATAGTGACTGACTATGAAGCATAGTGAATCGGTCAGGGATCACTGAGCAAGTCAAAGGACTTACTAATAATAGCTTATTTTATTTTATTGTTTATTATTATTTAACCCTAAGCTAGATCATGGATTGTCAAGTGGTGAACTGAAATAATGACAAGGTATTTCCAACTGATTACTACAAAACACATTAGGCATAGAAAACCATTTATGGGTGGCATAATGGTGCAGTGGGTAGTGCTGTTGCCTCACAGCAAATAAGAACCGGGATCAATCCTCAGGTGGGACAACTGAAAATTTCTAGGGGATCTTCATGTCCTCCCGTATTCCAACGACATGCATATTAGGTTTATTTATACAATTCTATATATATTAGCCTTAAGTGTAAGAATCTGTGTGTGACTGTTTTTTTTTCCTACGATGGAGAGGACTTGGTCTAGTGTTGTTCCTGCCCTTGTGGCTGAGTTGCCCTTGACCTCTTGTGGATTAGGCGAGGGTAAAAATGGATGAATGAATGAAAATCCTTTGATACTGACTCAAGAGTAATAACATTTTAAAACCCCCCACACTAAATTTTACAGAAGGTAACAAAAAAATTCACCATTCCCTGACCCTATGTTTTGAATATGGATGGCCACTTGTTTCCAATAAGACGCAAAAAAAATATATTATAATTCACAAGGACATTTTATTTTCTGGCCTTTATCATTATACCTTTTCCATCAGAGTGGTTGTCATTTTATTAACTAATGTCTTTCTAAAATTTTCAAAATGAGAAAACAGTACACAGCTTTTAATGACTTCTTTTCTCTTATATTGACAATGAAAGCAAACTGCAGTGTCTTGTGCAGCCATTAAATATGTTTTGTCATTTCATATTTTGACATGTGACTGCATATAGATGTAAAAAAATTATTTTTACTTAACCTTTTTTGAAACAATGTAAACATAAAAGTATTTTTGTGGCCTTATACCTATGATGCATTGTAAAGAAAAAAAATATTTTTTAAATGTAAATAAATAAAACACGCTGTAGATCAGCAAACATGAACCAGCATGCCTTCAATAGCAGATACTACTTAGCAAAAGGATGCACATCCATCCGTTGACTAGGTACATTGTATAGACAAATAAGCTCACACAGGGTATTGTTTTCACAGAGTTTAACAGATTATATTTTTGTTATTTATCCTTCCTTGTGTAATTAACAAATTCCTTTAAATCGACACCAAAACAGACAAAAATGGTGAACTTCTAGTAATAATAATAATAATTATAATTATAATAACAATAATAGTATTAATACATGTTATTTTTATAGTGCCTTTCTAGTGACTCAAGGACAAAGGATGTACTAGTGATTCTACTAGCAGCTTGTATACATTTCATTCATTCATCTACAGTAACTACTGTTGGTCCGTGACACATCAGATAGAGTCCTAGTAACAATGGCATCAAGGCAGAATTCATTTTATCATCCATGGTAGTCTTATTTTACAAAGGTAGCAATGCTGTTTACTGCTGAAAGATAAAGGCTACTATTTGCATACAGTTATTTAAGTAAATTTAACATACTTTAAGTTATAAGTAAGATTCACCTTAAACTTGCATAAGAATTTATTCAAGTGTATAAAGTTTATTACATCGTCTTTGAATAGTATATCATTTGGGACCATGCAACAAATTGCATAAAACCATTCATTTTCAAGGTCAATAAAAACCCTAGACATGGTGCCACTCCATATAGTACACACACACACACACAGGCAATTTTTATAGACAGTAAATAACGCATGTCTTTGGAATGCGGGAGGAAACTGTAGCACCCCGAGGAACCCACACATGCACACAGGGCGAACATGCAAACTCCACTTAGGAATATCAGGGCTCAAACACGAGTCCTTCTTGCTGTTAGGTGTCAAAACTGTGCTGCCCTGCATAAAACCAGCTTATGTTAAATTCTGTGCATTAACATTAAGTTGAACACGGTTTAAAGACCTGCCCTCTGACTGAGCTTCATTTTAGTATAAACTACACAAATATAATATTGTTGTTAAAATGAATGACAAGGGCATTCTGTTATTAAATTCTAATCTAATACCAGGAGAGAGAGTGAGAGAGAGAGACAGTTAAATCTGTGGGCGCTATGCCCCAGAGCTTTACTAGACAAAGGTGTAATCCTCTAAAGTCCTCGAATCCCAGACCTTTTTATTATGTTCTTTCCCAAATACACATATTCGAGATAAACATCAAAGAAATTCCCTGGCTATATGGGGAAAAAATATTTTGCATGAACATCTTGCGGCTACACCTTTCTGTCATGTAATCACACTCAAGAACAACCCCCTAGGTGCTGATGCCAGAATTGCCTGGGTTGCTTTGCTAATTTAGTAAATCTCATCACTGTGTATTACTTCACAGGTGCATTGCCACAATTTCATCCTTGGAAGGAAGTTGATTGTCTCAGCTGGTTTGCAGTTTGACAGATAAGCTAGCTTTTTAGCACGCTGGAAAATTAGACAAGCTGACTTGTATACCATCTATTCATTGTATTATGTTCCTAAACAGCAAGTGTTTCTCTTTGTCATGTCAGACAGGCAAAGCACTCCAGGAAAAATTGGCACATAGATATTTTTTCTCTCATTTTAAACAGGTCTTAAGGAGTCAGGCTGATGAATAAGCCCACTGTGCGCAAAAGGATGCAGCTGTTGCTCAGTAATTATGCCACAGTTCACCAGCATTTTAACCACATTATGCAATCGGTGCATTACCAATGTTAATGCAAGCCATGAACACCATGAAAATTAAGCTTTAATGCTTTTACAAAGACTTCAGAATTAGAATATGCTATTTTTATATTTCTACATGGTATTGTAGGGAAAAGCAAAGTGTTTCTTTCCCTTTAGACAAAAATTACCCTATTTTTCTGATTCACAACCGACTATATATTAAAATCCCTGACCTTAAAAAAAAAAATGTATAACGTTTTGATAAAATTAATAAAAATGTCCACCAGTCCCTGACCCTATGTTTTAAATACATATTTCACATGACTGCACATGGTCATTAAGAATATGCAAGATTATAATTCATGTGATCTATTTGAATACTGCTCATTATTATTATTATATCTGTTACATCTGCTTGGTTTCCATTTTGTAATGAATTTTTATTTTATTTTTATTTAACTTTTATTTAACCAGGAAGTATTCCATTGAGATTAAAAACCTCTTTTTCAAGAGAGTCCTGGCCAATATGGCAGCAGCAAACACAAAATACACAATAAAAACACAAAGTTTTAAACATATTATGAGAAACAATTGCAAAATGTACAATTAGCCTTAATAACTTAGTTGGGATCTACAAGTGCTCAGAGAAATTCATTAAGTTAGAATAAAAACTTGCTAACATTTTAAATATAAAAATACAAAAAAAAAAACCAGTTTATTGCGTTTGCTAACCAGAGTTAATGTTTCTCTTTCAAAACAAGAGGAGAAAAAAAGAGGACACTAAAAGAGGACATTTTTATTTTATAGGAAATGTTATTTCACACATTGACGTGGTATAAAAACAGATTTAAAAATTATCAAAACTTTTGCCTATTGACCCCGGAATATATTTAATTTATTCATTCATTTATACACAAGTTATCTTATACACAAAGTCACATTTCTATATACAATTTAACATTTACAATTTATCCAGCGTCTTAACTGTGGGAGGAAACCGGATCACCCAGAGTACACCCATGCAAACATGGGAAAACATGCAAACTTCACCACAAAGATTTCCCAGGTCTCGCCACCTAGCGATCAAAACCCAGGTCCTGCTTGCTGTGAGTTCACAGCACTATCCACTGCGCCACTATGCCGCCCTCGTCCCAGAATAAAAATAAATAAATATTTCTTTAAAAAAAAAAAAAAACCCCTACTTTCCTCCATATTTTTTCAATCAGAAACAAAGGTATTATTGTAGCCTTATATAGCCAAGTCATGCATATCAATGAAACCCTGATATATTCAATTCTCTGTCCAAAATAAAATAAATTATATTGCAAAACTATATTTACATGCAACGTACAGACCTTCAAAATGTCACTCACAAAGCAACAAACTATATGAATATATGTGCGCTCTAAAAGAATAGACAAGCGGTAACAGAACAGCACAAATATCAGAGTCAAGTGACTTCTCCTCCTTAAGCCATATTTCTTTTAGCTTTTTTGTGTGCATCGCATCTCATCACACTCCATATCATGGGCAGTGACCTTGGCCAGCCAGACAAAGCGAGTGTGCTCTCACCTTCTTGCCTCATTTGCCTGGGTATAGATTTTCATGAACACATTACTTTTAAACAAAAGGTGACAAAAATCGCCCTACAACCTACAGACAATAGGGCCATGAAAAGAAAGAGATCCTTAAATAGCCGCAGAACACAAGATGTGGAGAGAAATGTGAATAACAAGCCTAAAGAAGCCACATTTTGCTAGAATCAACGATTAAAATGGAGATATTACTGTGAGTGTTAAACTTTTTCAAGAGTTTAAAGTGGAACATATTAAAATTCATGCTTCATCAGTTTAATTGCTCTACGATCTAGATAAACATTGATAGACTTGTGCCTGATTAGACAATTATAGTCTGATGAATGATTATCAGTCAGTTCAGAGCCATTGCACTTTATTTTACAAACAACAAGATATTCTAATGTGTATGTGTGTAGAAAACCAAGCGTTGTTTCAATACACACCTAAAAGCCTAACATTCCGTTTAATAGTCCACCTGGGCGGGACGGTGGCGCAGTGGATAGTGATGTGGCCTCACAGCAAGAAGACCCTAGTGGTGCGGCTCTGGAAATTTCTGTGTGGAGTTTGCATGTTCTCCCCATGTTTTCTCGGGGTAATTCGGTTTCCTCCCAAATTCCAAAGACATGCATGATAGGTTAATTGGCGTCTCTAAATTGTAAAACACCCTTATATCTATGCCCATCTAAAAATATAACACACGATATCTATATGCATTGAAAAGTCTAATACCCCAAATAAGACTAATACACTGTACATGACCAAGTTGAACACCCTAATATCTATATCCATCTAAATGTCTAAAAGGTTTATATAGATATACGTATCTAAAAGACCAACACCTTATATCTATATGCATTGACAAGTCTACTACCCTTATATAAAGAAAAATATTTGAAAAAGTATAATATCGAACAAGTCATCCTTTACTACACAAAATAACAGCCACTGAAACTGTCTTGCTGTCTGTGAGGCATTCAGCAATGCTTTTCCAGGATATCTGCACCCATCCTGGATTTCTACCCTCCCCTGTTAAACTGGTAAAACTATAACCGGCTATCCTTCACCACTTCTTAACCAGCATTTTCATATGAAGAATGAAATGAGGACAACAAAACAAGGCTCGATGGCCAGCATAGAACAGAATTAACACTTGGCATTATGCCTCCTTGAGAAACAAGCCTGCTTTATTTTGTCTAAACCAACAAGGGACATTATTAAAGCATACTGTACATGTGCCATGCCGCCGCGCAAGAGTCAAGGGATATACAATATACAAACTCACAGTTATTATGGGATGTCTAAAGTAATAAAATATGCAGGCTTTAAATACTGGGTGGGGCATTGCATGCAAATATGTTGCATGTTCATAATGCAAATGTAAACTGGTTACAGCAAATTGCTGCAAAATAATCTACATTACGGGGTACGGAGGCTCAAAATGTACCCTTAAAAGTCTAAAAATTAGTTATGTACATATATATAACTCCGCCCTGTTATGATGTTGAAGTAGCATATGAAAAAATAGAAAAATGACTGGAAATTGCAAAAAAAGGCCCACGTTACAAAAAGGCATGGCTGTGGGCCTGAAGTAAACTGAAAGCTAAATTCATTATTTCATTCATAATCTTCCACTTAATTCACACCGGGTCACGTGGCAGCCAACTCTGGGCGTAAGAGCAGGTACAAACCTTTACAGGGCACCACTCCCTTGTACGGCACACATACAGTCACACACACATTGCCACTTTAAGGAATATGTTAGAGATGCCAATTCATCTAGCATGCATGTCTTTGGAATGCTGAAGAAAACTAGGGAACCTGGAGAAAACCCACACAAACACAGTCAGAACATGCAAACTCTATACAGAAATTTCACAAGGGTAGTGAACCCGGGTCGTTCTTGCTGTGATGCGATAACACTACCCACTGCACCACTGTGCAGCCCAAGACACCAGAATGATTATTTTAAAAATTAGCATGTTCTCCATGTCTTGATGTATTCTTAAAAACATTTAAACCTAATGTTGGTATTATAAAAAGCTTAGGGCTGTGTATCAAGGGCAAATGTAACAGCCAGGGAAGTAAGTGCCTGTGATACGTAATACATTTCAGTTGCACGTCAAACGAAAACGAATTAAGACCTAATGAAAGAAATAATGTCAGTTTGACCTCGGCGTTACCCTGTAACTAGACTCTGGTGCCATCTATTGAAGAAGGCAACCTATAAATCACCTTATCAAGAAGGGTAAAGCCTGGATATCCCACTTAACTGACGCAAGCAAAAATGAGAAATTATTGAGCAATTCGCCGTAGTGCGTAAAACTGTTTCTTGCTTGTATATTACACACACAGTGGTGCGTTCGCAACTGAAAGAATTTATCCGTGGACCAGAAAAAAAAAGCACCATTAACAGCTTCATTGCATGTTTATCTGTATAACAACATGACTCCATGAATGTTTTCTAAAATGGTGATCTGTATGTTGCACATACATATAAATATTCGCATAGCTAATGCAGCCCAAAGAAAGAGAACAAAAAGTGCCACGTTGTTGAAAGAGATGGAAACAAGGGAATATTTCAAATGCAGATGGAAGGTAGGAATAAAGTCGGTGCATGTTTACCTTCTTTAAGGAAGCGCGAGTGGAGAAGGATCAGAAGGGAACAGCAGAGCGCCGCTCCTGCCAAAGCCCAAGCGACCCGCACGAGCTGCATAACCGCGGCGCAAGTCTCACACACCCGGGGAGATTCACACACACAGCCGCGCTCGCATCCTTCTCCCGCAGAGGCGTGAAAAATACAATATGAACAACAGAGGCAACCTTTTCTGCGCGCTCCGGGTGAAGGAAGAGGATTCCGTTGCTCCTCCACGGATGAAAAGCGACGATGTGTTACTCAAAGCCGGTAAAATCTCCCACGGTTTCCCCTCCAACTGTAGTCTCTGGTTCTCTATCGGAGATTCTCACTCAGGTTAGCTTTACTGGCTTGAGGTGTTCCCATAACAATGTTTACAACGCACAAATACCTTAAGTAATTGTAGTTTTTAAATAAAAGCAATAAGAAGAATTATATAATAAAATAAAATAAACAGAATTCTCTCTCTTCAGCTTTCTCTGTGCATTTAACCACTGTGATGCACCATCATGTCGCTTTGCTGCAAATCACTCTCCAAACTCTCCACACGCTCTTTTACGCACGACGCTCCTCTTATCCCGACGCCGCTGTATTTTTCATGTCCTTAATTATTAAGACGATTCGAGAATAAAACACCACGACTCTCATCCCTCTGTTCCTGTTGCTTTCCGCGCCGTAGTTTTAGCTGTATACAAGTGAATTGCCCGGCGCGGTTTACCGCGCTTCCTCCCTAGCCTGGTTTGTTCCTCGCTTCTCAACAAGCGCGCGCACAGACGCGACTTTTTCTCTCCTCTCCAACGCTGACGTCACCGCCCCCTTCCCACTAGCGTCCGCGTTGTGGAGGCGGCGGATGCGAGCAACAGAAACACAAATCACGTTGGAAGCGTTAAAACATGCACACAAGCTGAATTCCCCATCTATACTAACTAAACGTCCTGAGAATTAGGAACACCTGGTAGGTGGCATAGAAGATCTTGATCATTTCACTGCAAAGCAGAATGTAACACTTAAGGAGGGCTTTTCCTGTACCACAGGTGTACCAAGAGCTGAAGAACCATCAGCAAACATCCAGAGAGTTTAACACAGTAGCCAACTACATGTGGCTGATCCCAGAGGTGAGTATTTACAGTAGCTTGCAAGGTGAAACAATGGGATATGGAGGATGTTCACCTCATAAGGGTTCTTGTCCCCATGTTGTTGTTGTTATTAAACAGAAAGGCGGATTAACCTGTTCAAGGCCAGTCGTTACTAATCCAGAGATCGTTCAGTGTACAGTGTTCGCACAGTTCATACATATACTGCTTACTTGTTCAAAAAGTGCTTTAAATCTGTCAGATTGTGCGGGCATCTCCTGTACACAGTCCTCTTGCAGCCACCACACAGATTTTCATTTGGACTCAGGTCTGGGCTCTGACTAGCTTTGATAAGCCATTTATTTAATGCAATAATACACACAGCTAAAATAAATTTCATTTGTAGATTTTTATTAGTGGCCTGAATGTTTTCATTTGGAACAGTTCATAATTCTCTCTACCTTCATTAAGCCAAAGTTCCAGCTAAAAAATACAGCCCCAAAGAATAACGCTGCCACCATCATGCTTAACTGTGGATATGGTCGTTCTTTTTTATGGAACGGCACTGGTCTGTGATGAGCAAGCTGCCCGACCACAAAGCCCTGCAGCTCTTCTAGTCAAATTATGCTTAATATTAAAAATCCTCCTGCTCAGTGCGCCCGTCAGGGGTAAAGTCCCCGCCCCATTACTGAACTTCTTGCTTCTCGAGTTATTAGAGAAAAAAAAAAAAACTGTGTGTAGTGACAGAGTGGGCAGGTGTGTGCATCTGGGACTAGTGTCAGAAATTATAGTTCAACTGCTCAAACTCCAATCTCTCAGAAAAGCAATGTGTACAAGATCTGCCAATCCAGAGAAAAGTGATCTGCCACTTATGATGCAGGATAAACTTTGAGATCTCATTTGAGATCCAGTAGCACTACATTTGCAATACTGCAGACTTTCACTGACAATTCCGGCTGTCGTGCTTTGAGGAATATCCTCATCTTAGTGGAATAGTAGTAAAAATGATGGCAATGCAGGTTTTTAGCAACTCAGAGAAAAAAATAAAAATAAATAAATAAATCCTCAATCGGCTTGCCTCAGAAAACACACTTCAAGTGGCCTTGTCATCATGTCTTCCTCATTACGACCACTTAGTTGCGAGACAGCAGACGCACCCATCCCATTAGAATGTCATTCTCTTATTTTCACCACATTTCCCACAATCCAAAGGAAAGTTGTGATTTGTGGTTAAAGCATTTTTAATCGAAGTTCAGTAAAGGTCACAGGTCAATGCAATGTAGCCTAGATACAAAAGATGTCATTTTAAATGTCATACTTCTTAAATTTGTAACTGTAAAATGAATCATATTGTAGGCACAGTTAGTTCAGCAAAAATCACATTTCTCTGATGTGTGTTGGGAAAGTTCATGACAGTTCAAGTTATTTAGAATTGTTTTTTGGCAGTTTATATAGAAATCAGCCATTAGAAAGCACAAGCCAGTATTTCTAGTGCCAGTCCCAAGCCTGGGTAATTGGTGAGGGTTGCGTCAAGAAGGGCATTCGGTGTAAAACATTTGCCAAAACAATGACAATGTTCCTCTTTACTGGATTGGTTAAGGCCCGCGTTAACAAAGACCATCACCAGTACTGGTGGCAAACAGGGTACTGGCGGACAATGGGCTACTGTTTGCTAAAGACAACGAGAAGCGAAGCATGTGAGGAGACAGAGAAAAGACTGAGGATAGCAACCCTGAAAGTAGAGATGATGACAGGGAACGGTAGAAAGCTGGCTAAAGACAGAGGGAAAACAGGAGAGTCAAGGAGAGTCAAGAAGAGAGTCAAGAGTGTAGGACTGAGGATAGCAACCCTGAAAGTAGGAATGATGACAGGGAAAGGAAGAAAGCTGGCTGATATGATGGAGAGAAGAAAGGTGGATATTTTGTGTGTGCAGGAGACAAAGTGGAAGGGGAGTAAGGGTCAAAGCATTGGTACAGGTTTTAAACTGTTCTATCATGGTGTGGATAGGAAGAGAAATGAAGTCTGGTTGGTCCTGAAGGAGGACTATGCAAAGAGTGTTGTTGAGGTATAAAGAGCGTCAGATAGGGTGATGACTTTAAAGTTAGAAATGTTTAAAGGAAACTTGGTGGTGGGACAAGGAAGTGCAGAAGGTTATTCAGAGGAAGAGGTTATCGAAAAAGAAATGGGACAGGGAGAGGACTGAAGAAAGTAAGCAAGAGTATAAAGTGATGCAATGTAGGACAAAGAGGGAGGTAGCAAAGGCCAAGCAGATGAGTTGTATGAGAGATTAGACAGTAAGAAAGGAGAAGAGGAGTTATATCGGCTGGCGAGACAGAGCGATAGAGCGGCAAAGGATGTGCAACATGTCTGGGTGATCAAGGATAGAAATGAAAATGTACTGACAGGCGAGGAGAGGGTGAGGGAAAGATGGAAGGAGTATTTTGAGGAGCTGATAAATGTTGAGAATGACAGGGAAAGATGAGTGAAAGGCATAATAAAGGTGGAACAGGAGGTAGCAAAAAGTGGCACAGAAATTAAGGAAAGCTTTAAAAAGGATGAAAAAGTGAAAAAAGCAGTAGGACCTGATGTCCAAGGAAATAGGGAGTGTGGAAAAGATGTGAAGAGAGCACAGGCAGGATGAAGTGGATTGAAGAAAGGGTCAGGAATGATGTGTGACAAAGGGTCTCAGGAAAAGTAAAGGAAAGGTTTATAAGGAGAGTAGTTAGACCAGCCTTATTGTATGGTTGCCCGGAGTTGCCAGGCAGGAGGCAGAGTGGAAGACCAAAGAGGAGATATATGGCTGTGGTCAATGTAGACATGCAGATAGCTGGTACGAAAACAAGATGCAGAGGACAGATGTGAGGTGGAAAAGATTGATTTGCTGTAGCGACCCCTGATAAAAGTGAGAGGCCGAAAGCAGAAGAATAGTAGCTTTTATAGGGGGTTTTTAGATAATCGTTTCTTGGGCACATACAGTCTACCAACTTAGCGCCTTTGTCGCTGTATTTAGCAACTTTTCAGACCCTCTAGCGACTTTTTTTTCCAGGAGATTTGGAGACTCTGATGTGAAAGCATATATGGTCCTTCAGTTACTTGCCTAAATGAGCAGCAGGAGCATTTGTTTCCTTCTACAGACCAAAAACATGCAGTAGGCTAACTGGTGCTGCTAAATTGCCCTTACAACTGAAATGAGATTAGGAAACTCATTCACTTCATCCCCATCACACAGAGCACATATGTGCAGCCAGCCATGGCAAAGCAATGATGGTGTATGATATGAACGGTGTTGATTTTAGAATTATGTTCAAAAAGTTCAACCTTGGTCTCATCAGACCAAAGTACATTTTCCTTCAAGCTGTTGGTTTTTTCAGTGTTTTTATCAATTTCAGTCAAGTTCTCACTTGTCCCATTTTTTCACCTATACCTTTCAACAGTGATACTATTTGATGCACTTTAAGTGTCCTTTGGCTATAGCAGTGTCACTTTAATTGATAACAGTTGGGTGCTGATTAATACTTAACATGAGTCTTACATGACGTGATTAATGAATGCGGATGATTCTGAACACAGCCACAATACCCAATTATATTACAGGGGTTAGACAATGAAACTAAAACACGTCATTGTAGTGTGTGAGGTTTCATGGCTAAACTGGACAAGCCTAGTGGCCAATCTTCATTAATTGCACATTGCACCAGTAAGAGCAGAGTG
>JAOUQV010000012.1:2970899-2981003 GCA_028565295.1 Aspidoras spilotus | reverse complement strand
CCCAAAGTGGCTCTTAATACATCACAAAGACTTGCTGTCTTGGTCACAGATGCGCCAGCAAGACGTGCACCAACAATATGTCCCCTTTTGAACTCTGGTATGTCACCCATAATGTTGTGTGCATTGTAATATTTTGAGCAAAACTGTGCTCTTACCCTGATAATTGAACCTTCACACTCTGCTTTTACTGGTGCAATTAATGAATATTGGCCACCAGGTTTGTCCAATTTAGCCATGAAACCTCCCACACTAAAACGACAGGTGTTTTAGTTTCATTGTCTAACCCCTGTATATAGTGCAACTACTTTATAGAAAATAAATGAACATTAAGCCGTTCAAAAAAATGTAAGTGTCTTCATTTGTCTTTACAAACTCAAAATAATCATAAAATAATCTCAAACGACACATATTTCTCTGGCTTTCAAGGAGAAATGCATATGTGCAACAAATGTATTCCCCATTAAATACGGTCCACCTGATTTACACCTGTTTCTTCACAGAATGACCTCACTCACTCCACACTGCTATTATTTTGAACACACTCCTTTTAATTAATTATGCAAATCAAGAGTATGAATATCATGAATTCTGAGTCTGATGGTTTTCTAAGAATCTACTGCACCAACTGGTAAATTGTTGGTCATGCGGTACCATAATTAATATATTACCACACGATAAAAGCACTGATTATTCTGGTTAGTCATATTAGACTAATATTATTTTGAATACTACTCTAAATAATGTTCCGGGTAATAAATAAGAATTTCGGAGAATTAGAAAAATAGCTTGCTCTCATGTCAATGATGTTGGATTTTTTGTTAGGGAAAAAGTAATGTCTCTATCGCCTACAGCCTCAATATCCCAAAATCCCACAAGTCTAGAATGCCAGTTCCAGTGTTTCAGTGAAAAGTTTAATAGCCCCAAGCCTTACACTGTATTCTGATTGTCCACTATTTGTATACCACCTGGTCTCTAAATTTGTCTCCTGTCAAGTGATTTAAATTCTTTTCTTGCATTTATAAATATCTCATGATAAAACATTACAACATTTCAATGGCAGTAGTGCAGACAACTCACCTGTAAACAGCTAAAAATTGCAAACAGGTAGTGGAATAGCATGACATCACTGTTAACAGCCATGAGGCCCAACAGCCAGGTAGCACTGATGAGCAGCAAGAGCAGGAAGGCCATCCGTAGCGCAGGACTGGACACACACAAACGCACACACAATCACCTACTACTACTGTACAGTAATATATTACAAGCTATACATGAAGCCATTAATGTTAAGGGTAAGAGTGGGGTTAAATAAACTCACATGGCTCCAGATTTCTCTAAGCTTCTGCGCCTGCGTCCACATGATGCCTTGGCTGCCATCACAAAGATCACTATGTTCACCTGTGGTGCATTTCATGAAAAAAATAAATACTCAATTAAATGTAGCCTAATGCTTTTTCCTTCAAAATGTAACATGATATTTAATAATGTATATGTTATCCTAATACTCATAATTTATAGTCAATGTACAGTATTGTCTACATGCTTTAAAAACCCTATTTAGAACATTTATACTGTGTCTGTGTCTGTCTGCTTTGCACTGACCAGCACAACAATGGCGATGGGCCCAGCAAAGCTCCAGATCAGTGTGTCATGAACAGAGAGCCAGCAAAAATCTGGGTTTCCGTAGCCCTGTGGATCTAATCCAACAGCTAAACCTGCAAACACACACACACAATGATTTATATAAACATTGCACAAGGGTACAATTGAAAAGGATACTTGTTTGGCCTCTGTTATGGGTGCGCTAAAGTTGTTTAGCTCTGTATTAGAATGTCTGCCAGTGGAGAAAGTGATGATGGATACAGAAAATTGATACAGGAAAAGCGAATAAGAGAAGGATTTATTCATTCATTTAATCAATTAATTTCTTCTGCTTAATCCAAACAGGCTCGAGGGCCAGCTGGAGCCAACTCTGGGCGCAAGTGCCGGAACAACCCTACACAGGGCGCCAATCTATTGTAGGGCACACGCACACACATTCACACACTAAGCGCCACTTTAGAGACACCAATAAACCTAGCGTTTCTTTGGAATGTTGGAGGTAACCGGCACACGCAGAGAAAACCCATTTAAAAAAACGGTAAGAACATGGAAACTCGACACAGAAATTTCTGGTTCTTCTTGCTGTGAGGCGACAGTACTACCCACTGCGCCTCTGTGCTGCCTGAGAAAGATTCCAGATGGGAAAAAGAATAGACATGGGAAATTATTGAAAAAGGTAACAAGCAAGACCACATTTTCCAAAGATGTACACCAGTTTAATTACCTGTCTTGTACATATACACATTTCAAGGGGGGTAAGAATTTGTGCAGAACCATTTACTTACATAGAGGAAAGCTTTCTTGTAGTAATATAGCTAAAATGTATCTACAATGCACAAGCAAACAGATACAAAATTTAAGGAACTACAAACCTAAAGATTCTTAGTAAAATTGTGCTTTAGTGAAAATATTCAGTGTGTCTTAGCAAATATTCTTCAAGAAACTGGAAGTATATTGGAAAAATAAAGACAATTTTTCTAACATATATTCTACAGTTGATTGATATAACTTGTGCATATGCAAATATGTGTGTGTGTATGTAAACCTTACCTGTGATAATAGCTGGTATACCCCACCCAATGGCGTAGTAAAAGCGCATGTGGCCATGGTTGATGTTGCGCATCTCAGTGAGCATGCGGTAAATGTGCAGACCTTCCACAAACATCCAGGCAAATGTGCACATGTAGAAGAAGTGCAGCAAGATTGCAATGACCGTACACACAAACTGGACACAGCACAGAGAGAGAGGAACATAGAGAAAAAGAGAAAGAGAGATGAGAAATTACATCAGAAGAGGCAGATCGGGGCATCTGAAATGTAGTAAATAAATGTGTTGCTGAAAAATATGGGAGCTGTGAGATTTGAATGGTCAAATCCATTTAAATTTTTCATTCAGCAAAATAGTGAACTATCATAGTTCAATGAACTATGAACTACTTCTGAGAGCCTGCCCATCTCTTCCAACATCAGTGTGTGACCTCACAAATGCGCTTCTGGAAGAATGGTCAAAAATTGCCATAAAGACACTCCTAAACCTTGTGGATAACCTTCCCAGATGAGTTTGAGCTGTTTTAGCTGCAAAGGTTGGACCGACGTCATATTGAACCCTATGGATCAGCTCATATGAGTTAAGGCAGGTGAGCAAATACGTTTGGAAATAAAGTGTATCAAACTGCATCTGTCATAAAATGCACTATGCATTACTGCAAATGACAGGAGAATGTGTGTAGTGTGTTAATGTTGTAGATTTCTGTAAGCCGGCAGTAAATGTGTAGACCCTCCACAATCTTCCAGGCAAATGTGCACGTGCTGAATAGCAGCAGGACTGCAATTACATTACAGTAATGTGAGTAGTGGAACGTACAGTGAATAAGTAGTGTTTGTGCGTGAGCTATTGTTTAACCTGTTGGAATAGAGTGTGCGTTCACACACACTCTCCACATTTTTGTTCACAAGCTTGATGTTTTTTTGCACTATGGGTCATGGGACGGCATGGTGGTGCCATGGGTAGCGCTGGCGCCTCACAGCAAAAAAAATACCCTGTGGTGCTAGTTAGGCACAGAATTTCCTGAAGCCCAGACCAGCATTAAGCAAGTATGAGAATGAAAATAAGTATGAAAGTGAGGTTACTGATCTGTTTAACCCTGCGTACACTGACTGAGACCCTTCATGGCGAATGAAAAATTCAACAAAATAACGCGATGGGCAATTTTTACCAGACCCTAAAAAAGTCCTAACTTGAATTTGATACTTAAGCCAGCATTATGCTCTTGACAAATCGAGAACTATACGTGGGAAGTATGATTATACAGCGTGTGTATAAAATATATTATAAGTAGCTTTACTAGCAGACTTGCCTCTATACTAATACCAACCAAGAACTCCTTAAAATATGGTACAAAAGGGTGCTATAGCACAAATAATAAAAACAGGGCATTCCTGTTCAAAGTATTATCTGGCAAACTTGACAGCATCTCACCTATGGTTCTTCTGAATCTTTTCATGGTGCCTAAGCTCCCCCCAATTTACAGACTGCCTGAGGCAAACGACTCAAACACTATCGCTCTGATACTTTAATCTAGCCTGCCTTCCAGGTACAAACAACATGAACGGTGAAGCAGTGTGTGGGTGGGTAAGTGTGTGCATGTGTGTACGTGTTTAAAAATGTATAATTACAGGGATTGCATCCCAACCAATGAAATGGTTCGCTCTTTATTCGCTTGTGAATCACCCGAGTCAAAACAGACCCTTTTCTCCTCACCGGCTATTCCCAGCCATTTGTCAGAAGCTATCAACTTGGCCCAACCCCTCACTGCATACAGCTCCTAATTAAAGACTTGCGGGATGGAATTATTTGACAGTCAGGAACAAGCCTCTTGCTCCTCCAAGCAAAAATGTATGCAGAGCAAAGGTATTCACCTCATAGTCAATCATAGTCAATAGGACAACAGCCACATTTTCCACAGAATATATTGCATAAATACACACCCAGATCCTCTCTTTTCATGTCATTTGTAAAACAGCAGTTTTTTTTTCAAAAGTTTACAGTTAAGGGCCTTACCGGGTTGTCTGTCTGGTTAATGCCAATGAGAAAGACGAGCTCTGAGAAGAACAGCGCTGCCACGAGGTTCTTGTGGATGCTGTGCAGGTTGGAGTGAAGTTTCCGCAGAATGGCCAGAAGAATGAAGGTGATCAGCAAAGCAAGCAAAGAGGCAGACACTGTGGCATATGTGACTATCTTCAGAGGCAAAACATCACCGTGCTGTGTAGAAGACAGAAAGTTAAGGTGGTGCTCAATTACAGAAAGAAACAACGAACCAAAAGTTTAGTCGATGGCGTTAAAAAATAAAAAACATAAAAAAGACTTCCATTTGTTTATCAGTAGTAACTCTAGATTTCAGAAAATAGTCTCCTCCTAAAGTCCAAAAACATGCATTAGGCTAATTTGTGTCTCGAAACCGGCTGTTAATTGTGATTATATGAAGTGACACAACATTTTAAGGAGTTTAGCTGACACGAAATTGGGAGGCTAAGTCAATCCCACGAAGTCTCTCTCTGCAGCCAACCACTGCAAAGCGATGGTCCATTTTAACATTTTTTACAATTCCATTTTATAAAAATTCCCTTATTGCTCGTTGCTAATCACTGTTTTCTTGCCTGTATAAACACTTATAAGTATTTTTTATGGGAAATGTGGGACAATAAGAGGCAAGATATGAGGAGTGTTTACACTTGAGTATGTACTGTATATTCTGTAGTGTTCCCCCATTAAAGATGATATAGTGGATTTTTTACATGTATTACTTTTATAAATAACATGGTATATACTGTACATATACGTCATTGCTCTAGAAAAATGTTTTTTAGAAAGATACTCTTGAGTATCTTGATCATGTTTGGATGTTCCTACTGTCAGTCATTTTTATAGACGCTCTTGTTGGTGGGCTTTTATGAACATCAGTTGGGGTTCTTTATTGGTATTTTTTTCCCGTAATTTAATTGGGTTCAGTTCTTACCCATTCGACTTTGTACACTGACACCCATCAGGAGGTTGTAGGTGTCATACGTGTCCTTCAGGTGCCACAAGTTTCAGCACATTTGTTATAGCTGCTGCTCATGAAATACAGGGAGCGGTGCGGGTAGCACAACTCCTGTATGCATGAGTTTACATACAACCAAGATCAACGAATGTTGCTCACCTTATGAACGCTATACCCGTGCAAAACTAATGAGCATTTAAATGTTGATCTCATCTTACTGGTAAAAACCTGATATCGGTGCATCTATGCGAACACTAGGAGAACATGCAAACTCCACACAAAAATTAGAGCCTTTATGCTGTGAGGTGACAGCGCTACCCACTACGCCACCTTGTTGCCTCTAATCTTAAAAAAAACACTAGTATTACCTAAAGCACTTCATATAATCACAATTAATGTCAAAGGAAGTCACACAGGATACAACTTATGTTAATGGTAGAATAACAATAAACTAGCTCATAATGAAAAACCTACCTCTCTTTTGGAGATGTCCATCATGACGGCGAAGCTGGTCATATGATTGCACTGACAGCTGATATGAGTTTTGTTTCTAAAGGTGAGCTCACAGCCCTTAGAGGACCAAGCTCCTGTCCCTTCAATTCTACAGCACACAAAAACATGTACACACAAGTTCGGAATGGGTTGGTATACTGTAGAGTAATCTCAAATGCACTGTTTTAAACCGAACTATTATATTCACCTACAAAATGTCAATTAAAAGTTACAAACTGCTGATTAGGAATTCTTTAATTTGCCTAAATAGTTGGTGATCGATATTTCACACCACCTATCGGAAACAAAGTGTGGATGGGGTGCATAGGTGAAACTGAAAGAAACTCACACAATGGAATGGTTCCAGAATACACACACGGGCTTCGACCTCTCCTCAGTTTCCAGCAGAGTGAAGTCGAGTGTGATAGGCTGCTCCAGAGGCATGGACAAGGGTTGGCCTTCACTGTGCACTGTAGTGCTTACAATAGGTGTGTTGATGATGGGCCGATTGGGAACCCTGCAAAGAACAAGAGAAATGCTGAGTCCTATAATAGATCTGCTCAGTTTCAGGCTATAGTCTCAGTAGGAACAACTGAAGCAAACCAGCTGTCCTAAATATTTGGATTTGCCCCCCCCTTAATAACAGCCACTGAAGTTTGTTATTATTATTATTATTATTATTATTTTGTGAAAGGCATGTTGTATTTAGGGATCAATTCTGAGAGTTTGCAGTTGTGATAAGGCTTGATTCTGATATGCCAGAATGTTACCTCTACTGAACACTGAACTCCACGTCCCTATTAAGATCCATTTTGCTGCTCCTGATTATGTGTTCGCACAGTATCTTATACATCCACAAGACTCAAGGAACAAGTATTACACGCTATGTCCTACCATCTGTTACTGTATGTCTAAGCCCAGGTACTAATGCTAACCTTTTCCAGCAGCTTTCTTGAACCCTCTTAGCTATCAAGGCATGCCCCTAGTGGACAGTGCAAATCAACAAGTTATATAAACATGGTAAAATTCAGAATACATTGTAAAATAATCTTTAATGCTCAGAACCTAAGTGTACATTTTGGGTAATACAATCTTTGCTAACTCGCACACATTTATGAAAAGCATGAGAAATACAGCAGCTTTTAGTATGTCTTTTGTCTTTATATTGGACTGTTATGTAATATGTTGCGCTCTATTTTTTTTGGAAAAGTAATGATTGGAAATCTAAAACAATTCTGTACTGATATATTGATGCAAAATTCCTAAAAACATCCATCTTTAACAATATATATATATATATATACACATACAGAAAACAGTGTGCACCATACAGTGTATGAACATTAAAAGACATGCATGTATACTGCCTAGGGTGGAACACCTGAATACAAATCAAAAAGAAAGCACTTCCCAATCTGACAGGTAACTTGACTGAGAGGAATTAATGATCTGTGGAGATTTTTATTTAAAAAATGGTTTGACTTGCTATGATTACTGGTAGGATGGTGGTGTACCTGAGGCTGCGGCGATCGGGGTCATAACGTTCAGGCAGCAGCTGTGCTAGTGTTCGGTACACGATAACAGCAGCCACAGGGAAATGAGGAGGGCCTTCGGCTTCCCTCTTGCTCCTTTGATTCTGAGTATAGTCTTCTTCAGCAGCCTGTGTCTGAGATGCTGGCTCATCTGTTGGAATGACTAAAGAGAAATATGAAGCAGACCAGTATTAGGTATAATAATTCTCCCTCGCTAAACTGGAAAATATTTAAATAGATAATTTTCACAAATCAAGTTTATTTTACTTTGAATTACAGGAATTATTTTTCAAACTGCAGTCGTTTTGATTGAGTAAAAGTAATTGAAAAAATTCTGATGAATTATGACTCCACTTTAAATTTTTTTGTAAGAGCGGATAACTTTATTCCATTTAATTTTAAGACATATAATATTTATTTTATTTTTAAATTGTTTATTTTAAGTGTAACATTTAATGCTCAACATAAAATAAGTTAGTAAAGCACTTAAAATGACCATAAAACAGGCTATAATTGTTACGATTGTCAATAAACTTCTGCATTTCTCTACTTGCTACCGCCGTATGTAGACAATAAAACAGACTATTCAGTATATATTATTCAATATAAATTATTATTATCCCAATATGTTTTTTCCTAAAACAATACTTCCAGTTTACCTTGTTCATTTTTTAAACTGAATTGTTTTCCACAGAATCAACTCCTTTCAAAGAGCCATTATTCCCATCACTAAATTGCAAGCTGATTGGTTTAGAAGATTTATCAGGTAATTATATGTGAATCACTGTGGACTATAATGTTTGTAGATGACATTGTGATTTGTATTGAGAGCAGGAAACTTGGAGTGGTAGATGTAAAGGGGTTACAAAAATGCAGGAATCCAGATACTTGGGATCAACTGTAAAGGAAATGGGAAGTGGTAAAGAAGAGAGTACAGGCAGGATGGAGTAGATGGAGAAAAGTGTCATGAGTGATGTGTGACAAAAGGTTTGCAGCAAAAGTGCATGGAAACGTCTATAAGAGAGTACTGAAGCCAGCCGTGTTGTATGGTTTGTAGACAGTGGCACTGATTAAGAGACAGGAAGCAGAGCTGGAGGTGGCAGAGCTTAAGATGATGAGGCTCTCTTTGGGAGTGACCAGGATGGACAGAATTAGGAATGAGAACATCAGAGAGACTGTACAAGTTGGAATATTTGGATACAAAGTTAGAGAGGGCAGATTGAGATGGTTTGGACCTGTGCAGTGGAGGGACAGTGGATATATGGGTAGGAGGTTGTTAGAGTAAAGCTTACAGGTAAACATGCAGGTACTTGGTGTGAAAGAAAAAGAGTGATGTGGAAAATATTGACTTGCTGTGCCAACCTATGATAAAGCAAGAAGTCGAAAAAAGAAGAAGAAAATGAATTAACCTAATGCTTATGTCTTTGGAATGCGGGAGGAAACCACAGCACCCAGAAAAAAACCCGTGCAAACATAGGGAGAGCATGCAAACTCCATACAGAAATTTCGTGAGTTGAGTTTAAACCCTGGTCCTACTTGCTATGAGGTGACTGCACTACCACATGCGCGACTATGCTGCCCGAATTTTATAAATATTTAAATAAATGTGAAAATATTAAAATACCACAATGATTATTACAATGAGTATCATTTAGTGATAGCAGTAATTAATAAATTAATAATAAACAATATACAAGTTACACCTGAGTGTTTACCCTTGTTTTGGGTGGATTTAACAGTAAACTCTGGAAAAATGACTGATGACTTTAGGTCTTGGGGATACTCCTCTTTAATCTTTTGGAAAGGAGGCATCTTGACATCATCTGGAGTGGAAAAGTCCAGATAATCCACAGCCATAACTTTAGGAGTAAAGAAATACAATCATTATTAAACAAATAAAAACATGCTGTATTTAAGATGAACAAACATCTGCCCGCTGACACAACAACAACAACTAACAAGGCTACAAAAACTAAAAATGGCAGCTAAAAGGGAAAGAGATCGGTATAATTAACTGTCCACAAAGTGTTATTTATGACTCACTCATATTGTCTGTTACGATGATGAAGGGTTTCAGGTAGGTCTTTCTCATGTTGCGAGCCACAGTGATGGTGTAATCTTCAAAATTACTGAGCAGGTGTGCTGTCCCACCCTCTGCCCTTTGGATCTGATCCCAGTGCTCCTTATTGGTGGGGTCCAAAATGGCACTGCCTGCCTTTACAAGATTCTGTATGAATCCATACATAAAGAATAAGGTGTGAGAAAAAGACTCGCTTAGTTCAAGTGAAATCATGGCATGCTGTATGAAGCTGTATGTATTTTATATGTTTATTCTGTATTTAGAATGTAAATGCAAATTAGATTCGAATAATATGTCTAGGAATGAAGTTTATTTAAATTCATAGATTTCAAAATAATAAAGTACTATAAAATGTTTA
>JAOUQV010000012.1:2821905-2833295 GCA_028565295.1 Aspidoras spilotus | reverse complement strand
TCACTGCACGGATGGGTTAAATGCAGAGGACCAATTCCGCTGTGTGCAAACATAGTGGCAAAATATATCACTTTCATCATACAGTATTTCTTCTTTCTTCATTGCCCAGGCTTCACATCCATGTGTGGCTATTTGCCAGGCCAAGTCCTTCAGACCTTCAGTCGTAGCTTGATGATAATGCTAATTGATTTGTTTTTCCATTTGTTTGACAATATGCCCATTGCTATTCTTGACTTTACTTCACCGGCACAGTTTTTATTTACTTTCCAATCTCACTTCACCTTTTTCCTTTTTCCTTTTATAATCCACTTTTGAAAGTCAAAGTGAAGATGTGTTGTTATGAGTCATGCTAAAAAAATAACATTTAAAACAATGACAGTGATAGAAAGAGAGAGAGAGCCAGAGAGAGAGAGAAAGATAGAGGTGGAGAACCATCAGCATGGTGTCTGATTCTCGTTGTTGTTCCCAGTGGGAACTCGGCCTGGTGGGCCAGCAACTGTTACCCTGGCAACGGGGAGCCAATGAAGCGTGTTTGCTTTCTGACTGACACTTGCTCTTTTTCTTTTTTGAAAGATAAGCAGCTCAATAGAGTATGATGAGCCAGAATTGATAAAAACATGCCTATCGTACTGTGTCTGGAGGAATCTCTTTTTATATCTGACTACATCCCTGTATTTCTGACACCTCTCCATCCTCCATTTCTCTATTTCTATCCCCCCTTCATCCCTTATGCAATTAAGTCAATATTCACCCACATATGACTTTAATTAACCATGCAAATATACCACTTTGATTAGCTGTTATGGGTGGCTCATGACTGCCTGTTTTTGACAGCATTACCTTGGCGACCCATGTAGCTTTTGATGGCTCCTAGTGAGTCTCTCTGCCATGGAAAGGGAGGCAGGAAGCAACAGGAAAGCACAAATATCACGTATTGCATATATAACTCTAACTCTGATCAGATGAATAGTTATTGTAGAGTTTTCCTGGAAATTCTGTCATGTTTCTTTGTACGTGTGTATATGGAAGCACCCAGCTTTTTGTACAGTATGTGGTTTGGCTCACTGCAGTTGACATTGATTATAACCATAAACATGCCCATGAAGACAGTTAAGGGATTTCTAATTACACAGTTAGTTATTGTGTAAAGATAATTACAGACTCATACACAACACAGTGCATATGCATATAGGGATGTGCTTACCAAATATTTTTTTATTCAAGTATTGTGTAGATTTTTTATCGATTAATTGAGTAATCAGATAAATCATACTTTTGTGGTTTTAATCAATTGCATCAATAGTGTGCTATAAAATGAAATGTCTCTTTAAATGAACTAGCAAAATGATTTTATTTAAATAACCATTATTAGATTATTGTTTAACAATAAGAACTAAGAACAATTAGTTCTAACAATTAAGAACTAAGCTCAAGAAAGGAAAAAGGAGTTCAATAGTCTATTACAGCTCATCTTATAAATCAAGCCGATTTATAAGGTAACTCGTAATTTAGCCCCAGCTCCTCTCTCAGAGTTCATCAGTCAAAGAACCAACAGTGAGCGGGTGACTAGAGGCTCTGTGAGGGGACTGTGTTATCCCTATGAGGAAGAGCACTTTTAGTCAGTCAGCCTGGTCTGTGAGAAGGACCAGGGAATGAAACTCATTACCATATGAAATCAGACAATTAACAACATACAAGGCTTTTACTAAACACTTAAAGCAATGGCTTGTTGAATCATACACCTGTCAACACTAAAGGAAATTGCATCTGTTGTGCTGTAGTATATCTGTATTGTCTGTATTGTAGTGTTATGTCTTTAGTTTTTTTAGTAGCTGTGATTTGCTACTAATTTGTCAGGATTTGTTTAGTCAAATATAATGTCCTCATTAACTGTGTCTGAGCTGTACTTATACTTATACTGTTCTTATATTGTATTGCTCTTTTAAACATCATGGCCAGGGAACTACAGAGGAAAATATTTCTGGCTAATTCTGGCTTTTTACCTCATGTTTTATCATGTCTTTTATCAAATTGCACTGTCCCCTTCTAATAAATAAATCAAATTAAATAAAAAAGAATAAATAAAAAAATTTATAAATGTTAAAATATCAACTTAATATAACAAACAATAGTATCGAGATGAGGTAGGTAGAATGTTTGTGCTAATGTTGTGTGCAATATAGATAGATAAGGTAGAGGTCAGAGGTCAGTCTTGCCCTACGGTCTGAGGTAATGTTCCCAGCAGAAAAGAACAAGCACTCTGAGGGTATTGAGATAGCTGGAATACTTAGAAAAGACTTTATATATTTTCAGCTTTTTATGTGCACCAGTCCGTGTGAATCAACAAGAGCAGCACAGCAGACTACATAGCGAAAGTGATACAATACAATAAGATTTAAAGGAGATGGATTTGGATGGCCATTATTAATGTGTCACAGTAGGTGGAGGAAGGTTTAGGGCAAACATTTTGGCTCAGGGCCACATTGTGCCACATGGCGGGCCGGCCAGCACCAGATGCCTTTATATCAGACATAAACCTAAAAAAGGCATTAGGGTGTTAATACTTACATTTACAACAGTGGTTTACACTCTTTTGCCAGTGAAAATTCTCAGAACAGATCTGAGGTGTTCTCAGAACAGATCACTCATCTTGGATTCATTGCTTCAATTTGGATGCCTTTTCTGTTACTGGAACTATTAAGACAGCTGAGAGTTCAATTATTAAATATGTTTTAAAATTAAGAAAATTTTCCAAATATCTGAAATAAATTGTACACCTATTAAGTGCGTGCTTTGGGACAAGTCAAGACACCTATGTAGCGCGTGCCCGTAAGCAAGTGGGCGTGTCGGTGCACGCCGGAGATAAATGGAGCAGTGTTCGTAAATAAACTGATGGCAAATAGACGAGGAAACAAACTTTATGTAAAGATTTACAAACAAAACCTAAAAGAGAATGAGCTGCGAAAAACACAAACAAATACCCAGAAACGCTCAGAAACCTGCACATTAACACAAGTACATTCACAAATAACTTTACAAATTTTGTAAATTACAATTAAAATTAATACATATTAGTGCACCAAAAACAAAACACGTGGAATTAAACGAATGCACATAGTGCTACACCTATTACTATATATAAATACAAATGAACCGCGAATACCTGACAACATTCTATCAATTGCAATATATTTATGTAGATATGATGAACAGTAAAACAATAGACGTTTTTAAATTTTTTGACATTTATTACCTACTGCAGCTGGATATAAAATATGTATGAACCCGAAAAAATAATGCCTTTCAATCAATAAAACCAGGACTTGGTCTGCTAGTGCTGTGGAAGGTTTTTGTATAGAATGTGGATAATGTACAACAGACCTGGAGATTGTACATTTCTTATTAAAACTTATTAAAAAGCATAATGTGCGCTCTTATAAAACACTTCGCTTCAGTTAATGAAGTTATAGTAACTCGCCGTATTTTATTTTATTTCCCCCGTTATTCCCAAACATTGATTATGATTTGATTCAGGCATTCTGTACAAACTACGCTGGCTGGATTAAAAAGTAGCTTGCCCACCCCTGGTTTAGAGGAACCAACAAAGCTAGTCGGGCCAAAAGTGGATGTTCATCCTAATGTCAAAAAGAAAAAAAAAAGTCAAACAAGCAGTGCCAACGCCAGTGTGACAAAACGAAGCCACAGAGCAGACGCCATATTTCTATAAGTATTTGCTCACCCATCCACATAATCGGACTCAGGCGTTCCAAGCTTCCATGGCCACAGGTGTATGAATGCTTCAGCATACCAAGACATTTTGGACAATTCCACGCTCCCAACAAACAGTCTGGTGAAGATTAGCTTGACTGGCCTGCAAAGAGTCCTGACCATAACCAGATAGAACATCTTTGGGAGCCAGAACTTCTCGTCCATGTGACCTCACAAATACGCTTCTTTAAGAATGGTCAGAAATTTCCCATAAACACACTCCTAAACCATCCCAGAAGATTTGAAGCTGTTCTTGCGTAGGCTGACATATTGAACCGTATAGATTAGCTCATATAATTGATTTATTCGAGTTACTGTACTCCTGTAGTCGCATCCATATAGCCTATGTATATGTTCATTGATTAATTCGCTCATTTAGCAGTAATATCATAAACCTTTTAAAAGGCAGATAAGAAAGCGTATGGTTTTTGAATAACCGCAGCATTAAAAGAAGCATCAAGAAAAGACCAGTAAAGAAATTGTGCAAGATTCACAAGGAGTGGACTGCTGCTAGAGTCAGTGCTTCAAGAGCCACCAAGCACAGACGTAGTCAGAACATGGGCTACAACTGTTGTATTAATTGTATAAAGCCACCCATGACCAAGAGACAATGCCAAAAACGTCTTACCTAGGTCAAGGAGAAAAAGAACTGGACTGTTGCATAGTGGTCTAATGTGTTGTTTTCAGATAAAAGTAAATTTTGCATTTCATTTGGAAATCAAGGATCCCAGAGTCTGGGGTACGAGAGGAGAGGCAAAATTTCACAAACAGTAATGGTTTCGGGAGCCACATCATCCAAAGAATAATTTTAGCGCACTACATGCTTCCCTCTGCCAACAAGCTTTTGGAGACGGAAATTTCATTGTCCAGCAAGACTTGTCACGATGTGTCTCCAATATGCTTTGCAAATCTTACTACATACTGTAATTTAGTTATAAAATTACTCAAATTGGTTGAATAAAAAATAAATCAGTATGTAAAAAATATACACATTGTTTTTGAAAACATCTGTTCTTCAGTTAGAATTTATTTACAGGATTTTTTACAGGACGCATTCGCTTGAATCTTTGGAGAATCTGACATTTTAGAAGACACTGACTGTCAAAGTTCTTTCTTTTTTTGCAGCAAAACCCAGCAGCCTTACAGTTTTAATCTGGAAAGTGCTCTATATTTAGATACATGAATGAGTACATTAATGGATGAAGAGGCTCAAAGTTTCCTGTGTCTCCCTCTGCCCTCTGAGATCCCAAAATTCCTTTCTCGTCATCTCCGACACTTTTAGTCTTTCTCTCTTTTTCTCTGTCTCTCATTCTTTTTCTTTTTGTTGCCCGACCCATATAATTTGTCCCCAGAGAATAAGATATCTCACTGAACTAGATTCAGAGGCCACCTCACACTCCCTCTTACTGCCATATAAAATGCAACAGGACTAACCATCCTGTCAGGATGGAAGGAACCAGAGGACAGCACTGATACTGATCTGATAGATAATATACGTATATAAAGACAACAAACACCAAATACATATTCTAACACATTCAGAAAATCCAAACTGAAGAACAACATGATGCACACAGCAATGGATTGTCGAGAAACTAATCAATGTGTACATTAGAAAGGCTTCATGCATGTAACAAACATACACACAAAAATGGAATGAAAATATGAAATGCATTATTCCAAAAATGGAATTTCTTCACTGTTTCTCTCAAATACAACTGCCCTATTTTTTCTGACAAAAGGAATGTGAGCTGAGCAGCACAATCACAATCACACATTACGTTCAGGTCAGATTCCTGCTACACATGTGCACATATAATAATGGTCTGCACAAAAGCCTGATAAAGCACTGTACAAGACAATTCTTATAAGTCATAAATGCATTATTTAACTAAAATAAAACGTATAACATTCCGGGTGGCAGTGGTTCTCAGAAACAAATACAAAATAATTTTTTTGCGATTTGTAAATGATTGCATTTCATTTTTATTCACAGTTTGTACTTTTCCCAACTTTTTTAGGATTGAGTTTGTAGGTGTTAGATGATAGTTGTGTCACTGGGTAATGCAGGTGTTTCCCTTTCAGACGGCTTTTACTGGGAGGAGAACCTACAACACCCAGGAGGCCCTGAGAACACAGAACTGTTCCCAACCAGCTGACATAATTATTGGACTGACTACATTCGCTTCAGATGTTGAGCTTTTGCATAGCATGTACTTTATGTGCGAATTTGGTATTGTGTACATACGCACTGTCTGTGTTTTTCATGCTATCTGTGTATTTTATCTGTGTTATGTTTAGACTTATTGTGAAGCAATGATATGTTTTCTATGTTTTAGTAGTTTCTGATTTTGTAGTTATAATAAATCTCTGTGATTTATGTGGAACCTAACATATACACACCTTTTATTACTGACGGGAATTGGAAACCATTGGTCTGCCCACTTACTAAATATATACTAAATATATTTTTTTTCTATAAAAATATAATTCATATTAAAAGCCTACATGCCTACATGCCATCTACATGCATACTATACATGCATATAAAATCAGATTCCCTGCATAATTTAAGTATTCTTTACAAACTTCATTGTACATGCCATCTTAAAACAATGTCCATATTGTGATGTTCGTCACAGACTGGAATAGGGTAGAGCATGGCCGGAGTTACCCAGGAGGCAACGCACTTGATGACTGAACTTGATGTTTTACGGTTTGTTTAACAATTCATGGCACTTCACTTCCTGCTCTCGACAAAGGCGGTCGCATTTTCTCTCCTCTCCCTTATCTCTCCTGTTTTTCTCTCTGTTTTGTCTACTGCTACTGAAGAGATTTTCTTCACTCTGCCCTACAATACAACACATTACAGAATTAATTAAATGATCTCTTAACGCAATTGACACCATCATCTCAACAAGAAGCTTGGGATCGGAGGAGCCAAACTGTCCCGAAGGAACGTTTGCAGCGGGATAACGTGAGAGATTCGCGAGAGAATTGGAGGGTCATGTGTCTTGCCAGGCTTTCTATAGAGGACATTAAGGATGTATATCTATTCCCTTCAGCAAATAAGGTCTAATCTATGTTTCGGCTACCCTGAAAATCAGCTACAGCTCTTCAGGGTTGTGGCTGGGATAAAAAAAATCCTCAGTGAAGGACAGAGAGAACATAAAAGTCTCTTCCCCCCACCTTCATGCTCCTTTATCCCCCCATCCAAATCCCCCCTTCCCTTATTCCTTACTCTTTTGGTGTGTCTGTTCTATATTGCTTGCAAACTTGATAGGGTGTTTTTAACTACTGAACCCCACAGTTCACCACATGAGATAGTGGCCACAATTTTTGGCCTCTTCTAGTATTTTCTTTTTTAAGTTAAAAAGGCGACGCGCGGATGTGCAGCGGCCTCTCTCTTTCCCGATAGTCCAGTGTTTGTTTAGTCCTGTAAGCATCTATATTCTTGTTATGTTATGTTTTGTGGGTCTAAAAGAAAAAACATTTCGGTCTGTGTATGTCTTGACAATTGACAATAAACTTCACTTCACATGTGTTTAATGTTTCCAATTAGTTAAAGAATACTTTTAATAATAGTAATAGTTTCTCTTAATAAAGGTCAACTTTCTCCAGGCAGAGTTGAGCAGGCTCCGTCAGCAGGACTAAACAAGGCCAACGCGGCTTGCCAGGATGCCGGATGGAATGAGCGGACCAAGGCGACCAGCGAAAGCGGGCTCAGCGGGGGACTTTGTGAGATCAGTGGCAGGCGAACACACAAAGGCAGAGGCAGACCTGATGAGATCAGTGAAAGAAGACAGCCCCTCCCCGCCGGCAACGGCAGACAACACCTCTCTACCGGCAAGCACCAGCCTTCGGGAGATGCCCAACTGAGCCGGCGGCAAGGCAGCTACTCACAACAAGACGACAGTATGAGCACAAGTGAATCAGTGTGCTGGGCGCCAAAATCGCACTCCTGGTCTGGGAGGCATATCCGGGGTCCCCGCGGGAAGTGCAATTAGAGCTTGTCCTGGAATATTTCCTCAACGTGCTGGTACCACTGGAGTTAAAAAGACACCTCAAACTTCTTGCACACAAAACGATAAAGGAAGCCATGGCGGAAGCTGAACAGGTGGAGTTTATTTTTCTTACCGACAGCCCGCGAGTAGAGCCATTACGGTGCCCGCCTGCTACCGAGAATAAACAACTCATTTCGACAGTCACCGACGTGTTGTCACCACGATGTTGGATTATTGGGGTGGGGTTTTTGGTGGGGCAGATTAAGGAAGACTGCATCCTGTGCTCTGACTTAAAAAAAAAAACAGGCGCTGTACTTAATTACAGCAGCGGGATGGTCATTTAAATAAGACTACAGTTCTTTGAGTGGGACGCAAGTGCGGCCTTTAAGTGAACTGTGTAAGCAATATTCTATTGACCCCGGTGCAGAGACAACGTTTATGGGTCTCACTAACACATTTTGCCGAGGTTTCGGAATGGGACTGTATAAGAATAGCACAAGCGCAGCATGACATCAACGTGGGCGATGCATCCCTTATCCTTTTTTGACCTCACCAGCTTCTCTTGGCTAAACGGAAGGCTGCAGAACAGTAGATCCTTGAAATGGCAGCAGCCGGAATTACAAAAACTGACTTTTACCCGCTCCCGCGAGACAATGATACGCTCCAAAGACTGTCCGTTCCACGTGGTTTAGTTCACTTGACCTTCCTAGATGTTATTGGCAAGTTCCAGTGTCCCAAGCAAGAAAAGAGATAATGGCATTCACCATTAGAACCGACCTATGGCACTTTACCTTATTGCCAGTCGGACTTTTTAATAAAGGCAACGGTTAAGAGACTGATGGACCAAACTCTGTTCGATGTTCCCGCGAAAAGTTTGTTGTTTACCCGGATGATGTTTTCGTTCATGCCGCTGATTTCAACAGAGCGCTGGAAAACCTGGTGCTTACAGCAATACATGCGGCGAATTTAAAATTGCATGCAGAGAAATGTTTGTTCATGCAGCAGCGAGTGAATTTTCTGGGACGTGATTAACAGCTCAGGTATTGGGACAGACCCAAAAAAGTGGAGCTATACTGTACCAGGTGCAAGATGGAGCTGAGCATGTTACTGGAAATTACAGCCAGTAATTGAACAAACCTGAATGGAATTACTGTGTGATGTAAAAAGAAATACTGGATGTTGTTGCAAGACTGAGACATTTCCGGTAAACCCGTATGAATTATCATTTTGTTGCAGACAGATCATGCTTCTCTCTCCTGCCTAATGTCTTTTCGGGAGCCAGAGGGACAGTTAGCACAGTGATTTTCTATTTTACAGGAGTATGACTTTAAAATTGAACACCGAGCTGGAAAGCAGCACGGGAATGCTGATGCGCTGTCCCACTGCCCGTGTGAGGATTTAACCTGCTGGTATTGTGCGTGGGCTGAGGAGCAGAGTGTGGATAGTGGCCAGTGTGTTGATGTATTGGGGCCGTTTCTGGAAACTGATGCGATCAACAAGTTCATAATCGTCAATAGATTATTTCACAAAGTGGAGAAGTTCTTCTGCCGTTTCAAGGTGCCGGAGGAGTTACACAGAGACCAGGGTCGGAACTTCAAATCCGAGGTGATTCAGGAAGTTTGCCACCTGCTGGAAATACACAAAACCCGGACCTCCCCATTTTACCCACAGAGTGACGGACTGGTGGATCCTTTTAACCGCACACTGACTACACAACTCGCCATTATAACAGCAGAGAATCAGCATGTTTGGGACAAACATCACATGAACCATGTTTATCACCTTGCATGGCTTAACCAAATGTACACTAGGGAAAAACAGTGCCGGGCTTATGACACGAGTTTGTGCGGTTATCCGCACGTTCTACAACCCTCATAGACAAAATGGACTATGCCCAAAGTTGCAATCCAACTGGGAAGGGCCGGGAATTTTGAAGAGCCTTTGGAGGGAAACGCTGTACCGAATTAGAATGGCGGAAAAGGATGGTGGTGCACGGGGATTATTTGGTCTCTTACCGACCCCGAGAGACTGTCAGCCAGGGTGTTCCAACCACCAGGAAGCTGGTTGAGCGAAAAACACCACCACAGACTGTTGCTTATCCTCTGCCGCCCCGTTTTTAAGAATTTGTTATGGATAGGGCCGTTGCGTGGCCGGAATTACCCAGGAGGCAAAGCACGGGACTGAACTTGATGTTTTACGGTTTGTTTAATGGTTTAATATTTCCAGTTAGTTGAAGAATGTGGTTATGTTAATGTCTCTGTTTAGTGTAGTTGTTTTATGTTAGTTTAGGAAATTTTTATGTGTTCAGTGTAAATGTATAGCTTTAATGGGGTTAAGGGGTGTGTGCATGAGTTGTGCATGAGTGCTATCTGCTATGAAATTGCTCTGAAATAGAAGAGAGGGGAGAAAGATAGTGAGAGAGAGGAAAAGAGTGTGGAATGGAGATAGAGAAAAATGTCCCATTCTTTCTCCTAAGCCTCAAGCAACTAAGTACTATGAGCTAGGAGCAGCAAGTTATTGTGTCGAGAAAAGCTGACCTACATGTCCTATTGTACAAGCTGCATGTCGAGAGATTAACACTCTATTGCATGAATTATTATTTAAACATGATTAAAATGTTTACTGCATTTTAAAGATCCTCACATTTTTTGTTACATTTTTAAGAGAACTAGGCCCATGAGGGAATAATAGGAAGCAAATGCCGACTTTATTTACAGTTCACCAAATGGCAGTATCAAAAGCAATTATCAAAAGAAATTCACATGAATTTGGTGAGTGAAAATAATAATAATAATAATAATAATAATAACTATAATTAATACTTCGTTGATCCCAATAGAGAAATTGTTCTTTACATTTAATCCATCCATGGTTGACCCAATATAAAAATATCCAAAATAGTCTGAAAACATAAGCAAAATATTCATAAAAATGAAGGGAACAGGTAATTTTCCTTAGTTACTCATGCAACGGTTATATACCAAACAAAGAGCACTTTATGTAGTATGGGAACAAATTAAAAATAAATTAGAAATAAAGAATCTGTGTGTATAATCAGTACTCTGGGTAATGTTTTGACTTGTGGCAGCCATTCTGAGAGTGGCCCCATCCTGCTCCTGGAAACCCTATGTTGCAGTAGTTGTTTGAACTCAATGTAATTTCACTGAGAGTGAATGCAATTCAAAACAATCTAACATTGTTAGAAACCAGTGGAGCTTTTAGGCAAAATTAGCTCAATTGATTTTTTTTAAACTTGGTTTAAAAATATTTTTTAAGCACAATTTTAATGTTTTTCTTAACATAAAATAGAATTTCAGCTCTTCCCACAAGCATAAGTAACTGCTTTCTGGTATCGGCACTCTCTTCGGTCGATCCCGATACTATTACTAAGTGATACTATCAGTGCTGATACCCTATATACAGGGGTTAGACAATGAAACTGAAACACATGTCATTATAGTGTGGAAGGTTTCATGGCTAAATTGGACAAGCCTGGTGGCCAATCCTTATTAATTGCACATTGCACCAGTAAGAGCAGAGTGTAAAGGTACAATTAGCAGGGTAAGAGTACAGTTTTGCTCAAAATATTGCAATGCACACAACATTATGGGTGACATA
>JAOUQV010000012.1:2636021-2653895 GCA_028565295.1 Aspidoras spilotus | reverse complement strand
ACCGGAGCACCCGGAGAAAACCCACGCGAACACGGGGAGAACATGCAAACTCCACACAGAAATTCCCAGGTTGCCCACCCGGGGATCGAACCCGGGTCCTCTTGCTATGAGGCCACAGCACTATCCACTGCGCCACCGTGCCGCCCATTTATTAACAATAGCATAAACACTTGAAATAGACCATTGTGATTGGAATGAATCTATATAATAGATGCGTTTCTTATTTTGTATTGAATAACTTTGTATTGAAAGACTAATTTTCTTATTTGCTTGATTTGGTTGTCTTTTTACTTTTAACATGTCTGTGACAATCTGATGACCTTTTACGGTCAATATTATGCAGAAATATGGAAAATTCGAAAGGGTTTACAGATATCTAAGACCACTGTAGTTAATTTAGCTCATTTAAAGTACTACTTTTCAGACATTCTCTTTCGTTTAAAGTGCAAAAGACTCACATTTCTCTACAGTTTATCTCTCACGGTTCTTTGCATTTTACATTTGCATTGACTATTCTAATGCTTACTCAGTCTAGTCTACTCATGCGTCATAAACATTTTGCAAAATGTTTCCAAAATTGCAAAATACATAAAATATATTATTACTAGGATTGATTTTTTTAAAGAACAAATCAGATACTATATAATAAATAACTGCTACTGAAAACAATACTGTCACATCTTTCCCGACACCTGACCATCACACTCATATATACCTGAAAACCTTGTTTCAGAGTATGATGTTATTACACCACTCTTCTGTTAAAGATTTACACTATCCGTATATACTGAAGGATCACTGTGTAAGGAACGTCTGAATAATAATGTGTTCATCCACATTTTGGTTAACTCTCTATTGAATAACTTATTACTAAACCATAAATAAATACAACAGAACTTAGGGGTCCCACATTACACAAAGATTAAACAAATTCACCTTACATATTCCAAATTTAAAACTGGTGTAGTGGGTAGCGCTGCAGCCTTACAGCAAGAAGGTCCCCAGATTCGATTCCTAGGTAGGGTGACCTGGGATCCTTTCTGTGTGGAGGTTCTCCTCATGTCTGGGAGCTCAGGTTTCCTCTTACAGACCAAAAGGCGGTAGGATATTTGAAAAATTATTCTTGGAGCTGACAAGAGATTTGGAAGCTCGGTCAGCTTATCCACGTCCCACAGAGCACTTTTGTGTGGCCAACAATCACGAAGCGATGATGGCACATGACATGACATGTTCCTAAACAAGTGATCATTCAGTGTATATAATAACGTGTATATTAATCACATTTGGAATGCGGCTGTGGGGATTTTTTGTTACTTTTAACCACGTAATTATTGATCTGATCAGGTATTGATTTTAGGTGAAGAGATGTATTGCTGTGATGTTCAGGAGCCATGTATATATGGCCACAGACTCTAATCTTGGTACTGAGCAAAATAACTGCAATTAATTTTAGCAATTATTGTGCAGCCCTTATAAGAACATGTATATAATACGATTGACTGCCTCCATTCCTGTAGACAGAGTTCAGCACAGTTCACTTATTTCCCTGCTTCAAGATGCCAAAGTGATTAGCATAAGTAGACCCTGGTGTATTTTTACAATTACAATTGTGGATATGTTTTCAGTGGATACCACATACCATTTCTAATTAAGTAAGGAAGTAAGCAAGTAATAAGGTTAAGTGTCTGTCAAATTTTGTAAATGTAAATGTGGCTCCCAAGTGATGCAACAGGAAGATATGCACCCAATTATCAGGGAATCATCAGGGCCGATGACCTGGAGGTCTCGAGAAAGCAAAACTTGCCATGCTCACTGAAGGGTGAGATGGCAAACTCTCTCTTCCCTGTCACTCAAAGAGATACTAGATAAACAATTCTGAGGCTGTGTATGCAGAAGAGGTTAGATGGTAGCAAGAGCAGTAGTTAAATCATAAAGAGCTTGATTCTGACTGATAGTTGGTTTATGTCAGCTTGTCATTTGCTGTAAGTTGCTTGTTGATGGGAATTCTATACCAAAATGTGTACAAAATATAAAGGAAAAAAAAGGAAATGTGAAAATATTAACATTGTAAAAAAGGGGCAAACTGTACTGGACTCTAGCCCACAGGAACCTAAGAATGCCTTTGTACACAATCACATTCATGCACACACCTTAACTTTGGCACTGACACACTCTGGACCCATGGCTCTTTATACAAGAGAATTGCAGATTGTATTTAAGCATCCATTTCTGTGTCCTCATCCGTAGAATTCGATAAGGTATTCAGGATAGATCTGGTTGCTGTCAAATATTACAAAGATCTTTGGGTTGGCCATATCATCCACACAGCTGTCAAAGAAGTTGGCGATGCTTAGGTCTTTGGATGGTGGGCGACAAAAGTGTGGGTGACCGATTGTGTATTCCCCTACTAACACCCGGGCCAGGAACATGCACTTAAACGGTGGTTCACTCTGGAATATGGGTGGAGCCAGGCCATGTCTCTGCAAAGTGAAGTTATGTTTGCTGTTGGAATGGCAGAACTTGCTGGAGTACTTGGCATCACGAGCAAAATAACTTCCTGTCGAGAGAAAGAGAGGCACAAAAATAAAAATCTTATGTGTAAAGTCAATAGTGATCTAATGCTTAATAAAAATAAAATAAAAACGTTCTGTCAATTTCTGAAGAAATTAATACACAAAGCTAATGTATATTGAAAGATTAATAATAATTCAGATAATCATGTATGTCATTGTTTTACATTAACCATAAACTATGCTATTGTAACAAAAATTGTTATAAATGTAATTTTATGAATTCTTTTTAATGAGGGCAGCATGATAGGACAACCCTTGAAAATGTCTGTGTGTAGTTTACTCTGGGTGCTTTGGTTTCCTCCCATAGTCTAAAAATATGAATGCCAGGTGAACTGGAGATGCTAAATTACCAGTGTACTATACAGTGCAATTATTCCGGAAATTATTCACAGTGCTTACATTTTTTTTCCACATTTTATGTTACAGCCTTATATTAAAATGGATTAAATTATTTTTTCCCCACAATAACACATAATGACAAAGTGAAAACAGTTTGTTTGCATTTTTTGTACATTTATTACAAATTAAAATTAAAAAACAAACTAAAATGACGTGCATAATTATTCACAGCCTTTGTTAAATACTTTGTTGAAGCACCTTTGGCAATTTCAGACTCAAGTCTTTTTAAATATGAAGCTACAAGCTTGGTACACTTATTTTTTGGCATATCAGAACCTCTCAAGCTCCATAGGTTTGGATGGAGAGTGTCAGCGCACAGTCATATTCAGATCTCTCCAGAAATGCTCAATTAGGTCCAAGTCTATACTCTGGCTAGGATACACAAAAACTTTCACAGAGTTGTCCCGGGTGCCACAGTTTTATTATTTTGGCTGGTGTACGGGTCATTGTACTGTTGGGAGGTGAACCTTTGTGCCAGTCTGTGGTCCAGAGTGCTCAAGGGTATGTTTGCATCAAGGATGGTTTTGTACAAAGTTGCATTCTTTTTACCTCTAATAGTCTCCCAGTTCCTGCTGCCAGAAACGCCCCTATACCATGATGCTGCCACCACTTTGCCTCACTGTAGGGATGGTACCTAGGTTTCTCCAGACATGACGCCTGGCATTAAGGCCACAGAGTTCAATCTTTCTTTCATCAGTGGGTTGTCTTTTGCCTTTTACTAAGAGGAGCTTCTATCTGGCCACTTTATCATACAGGTCTGATTAGTGGAGTGAAGTAGAAATGGTTGTCTTTCTAGAAGGTTCTTCTCTCTCCACATCAGAGTGACCTTTAGGTTCTTGATCACCTACCTTACTAAGTCCATTCAACCCTAATTGCTCAAACTAGTCATCTCTAGGAAGAGTCCTGGTGGTTCCAAACGTCTTACATTTACTGATGATAGAAGCCGAAGTGCTGATTGGGACCTTCAGAAATGCTTCAGAAAGTTTTCTAAAGAATTGAGCAGGGCATTTGATGGAAAATAAATATAAAATCATGTTCCACTGCCTCTATAATGCAGAAGTTATAAAAAAATCTCTTTACATATGTACTTAATAAATTGTGTGCCTACAACATTTTGTATAGCCATGATTTACTGTCATCTTAAAATGGAACAAAAACAAAAAATTATTTACCTTTTCCATAGACGTCACCATGACTTCCTGTAAGTCGCCAGTCAAAGTTGTATGTACAAATAGCCTGGATGTTACTGTGACCTGTGCCATGAAACAGCATTCGCTCATCAATGTCTATAATGCGTTTGATCTTCCTCAGCTGGACTTTTTTCCTATGATTAACAAAAAAACATAAAATTACAAAACCTTCTTGAATACTTTTGTATCCCTAAACAATATTTCATTAAATCACTATTTATATTTCATACCCCAGAAATTGTTTATTCTAAATTTTATATGACAACATTTCTCAGAAAGAAGTTCAGGCTGTAACATAAATTGCAAGTATATATTAATGTCCTCATTTTAACATCGTATACAGTTGTGTTTAAAATAACAGTAGTCTAATATCACTAATGTGTTTATTTATTAATTTTCCCACAAAAGAATTCAATTCAAAGAAATGCCCTTGAAATGGCTGTTTCAACAGGACAACGACCCAAAATACACCCACAAGCGGGCAACATTCTGGTTCCAGACCAACATAATAAATGTTATAAATGGCCCAATGGCCCAGCTCAATCCAGAGACCTGAATCCATTTGTAGAATGTGTGCAGTGATGATAATAATGCTGTGAAAACCCACAAATTCAGAACTGTGGAATGTAGTCCAGTCATCTTGGGCCAGATGATAGCTGAGTTCAGTGTGTGAGAGAAGCTAAATCTGTAAACAAATTACAGTTTATACTGTAAGTACAAACCTGATTACAAAAAAGTTGGGACAAAGAACAAATTCCATATTTTATTCAGAATAAAACATAGATGAAATATTAATCGTTTAAACTCAGAAAATTTATCATTTATAGAGAAAAATTAGGTGATTTTTAAATTTTACGACAACAGCACATCTCAAAAACGTTGGGACAAGGCCATGTTTACCACTGTGAGACATGCCCTTTTTCTCCTTACAACAGTCTGTAAACGTCTGGGGACTGAGAAGACAAGTTGCTCAAGTTAAGGGATAAGGATGTTAACCCATACTTTTATAATGTTGGATTCTAGTTGCTCAACAGTCTTAGGTCTTTTTATGTCATATCTTACGTTTTATGAGGTGCTAAATATTTTCTATGGGTGAAAGTTCAGTGCCCGTAACCATCTTCTACGCAGTCATGATGCTGTAATTGATGCAGTATGTGGTTAAGCATTGTCAAGTTGGAAAATGCAAGGTCTTCCCTGAAAGAGACGTCGTCTGGATTAGAGCATATGTTGCTCTAGAACCTGGATATACCTTTCAGCATTGATGGTGTCCTTCCAGATGTGTAAGCTGCCATTGCCACACACACTAATGCAACCCCATACCATCAGAGATGCAGACTTCTGAACTGAGCACTGATAACAACTCTGGTTGTCCTTTAGTCCTCTTTAGTCCTAATGACACGGCGTCCCCGATTTCCATAAAGAACATAAAATTTTAATTCGTCTGAACACAGAACAGTTTTACATGTTAAATGAACTATAGCGTTTTAGCTGTAAAACTACTTTCTGATATTGCTCCCTTTTTTCGGCGCAGAATTAGGGGGATTGGTGATGCTCTTCCCATCTTTAATTCTGAGAGCCGCTAGCACTCCAAGGTGCTTTTTATGTAACCAGTCATGTTAATGACCTATTGCCAATTGACCAACGGAGTTGCAATTGTTTGCACCTTTAACTTTTTCAGCCTCTTATTGCAGCATCCCAACTTTTTTGAGATGTGTTGCTGTCACAAACTTTCAAACGAGCCAATATTTGGCATTAAATTTTTTGATGTTTTTTATTAATGTTTTATTTTTTTAATGTTTTATTTTCAACATCTGATATGTTGTCTATGTTCTATTGTAAATACAATATCAGTTTATGACATTTGTAAATTATTAAATTCCAATTTTATTTACAGTCTGTACATTTTTAGAATCGGGTTTGTAATTAGTTTGCAAATAAATATGCCGACATTGCTATTTATTTGAACAGCAGCTTTTTTTCTTCATTTTCAGTTTAAAAATGTATATTTTGTTTCAATGTTTCAATTTAGAATTAAACGTGAAGTGCTCTATATGCCAGTGTGTATATAGAAATAAATGCTATGAGGATGAAGCTTTTTCTCAGTTGGTGTTAACTCCCTGCTATTATTATGAACACAACTGTATATAGTAACTAACCACTAACAAGATATTTAAAGTTAACATAAGATGTATTTATATAAAATATATTTGCAATAAACTTTATATTTTAATATATTTACAATACTTTGTCGGTTTTAGCTGTAAGGAATAAAGTACAAAACACTCTGGTCAGTTATAACATGAATAATTGCAATAGTTACATTAAATGTAGCTATAAATGAATAAACAACTGAGCTCCATTCCACATTTATCATCATAGAGTCTGCAGGTTTTAGAAAGTCTGATTTAATGTTTATTTAAATTCCTGCTAATACCATTTTTAACCTTTTTAAAATAAACACACATCAACACAACTAGCATCACAAAATCAATCATGGATATCTGGTTGTTTATTTATTGGCCCATTTGTTTTTGTCTGGTCTAATCTCTGATCGAACATAAACACAAATGGCTGATCCGATTGTTCTTGAAGCTTATGGCAGGACAAAATTTGAAAAGGTAGTTGTTTTAGTCCTTTTCACATGTAAAAAATGCACTGATTTACCAGTCAGTAAACATTGCTACAAACAACTTACAAATGCTGTAATTAGATGCATATGAGAGGTGCTGATAATTTTTTCAATATTTTATAACTTCAACTTATTAAGCGCCTTTTAAAAACCGAAGGTTATGTCTTACTCAAAGAGGAAAAAAAATAAATTAGCAGCAGCCGTGTTAGAAGCAGAGAGAGAGCTTGTAGCATCGGCAGCAGACCAGCAACCAGTTCAATGTCCTCTAGAAGTCCTTCTAGACATCTAGAAGTAACAAGTTGGCAAATAGTCCATGCTTATTTAATAATTTCATGGTTTTAATGCCATTTACAGCCTTAATTATTTTAATGTTTTTTTAATACCCTGCAGAGACCTGATGGGATGTAATCTGAAAGAAAAATGAAAGCATTGTATACCTGCAGAAGAATTCCCACAGATCCAGGTTCTGTATTCTCTGAATGGATTTAATAGGTTGAGACATGGTCCTTTCATATAACCTGGCCACCTCTTTGTATTCAAATGTGTCTCTACAGAGCGGGATGAGCTATTGGACAAAAACACAAGGTCACTAAGGGAGACTACAAGTTGATATTAGGTAGAATACAATTCATATGTTATATACCTGGAATGGCTCATCTGTATTAACTCTTTCCCAGTGACAAGGGACTGGCAGAGCCAGGTTATCACAGATAAATCTTAGCAAAAATGAATAAAACCATCAGTGTCAATACACTTACTGCATACTTTGCTATGCAGTGAATGAAATCCTGACAGATATAGTGGGGTAAAAGAGTATTTAGTCAACCACTGATTGTGCAATTTCTCCTACTTAGAAAGATCAGAGAGACACTTTTACTATGAGAGACAAAAAAAATCCAGGAAATCACATTGGATTTTTTAAAGATTATTTGTAAATTATGGTAATAAGTATTTGGTCGCCCACAATCAAGCAAGATTGTAAGCACAGACCTGTAACTTCTTTAAGAAGCTTTTTTATCCTCCACTTATTACTTGTATTAATGGCATCTGTTTGACCTCGATATCTTTATAAACATATCTGTTTGAGGCTGTCCACCAAACTCAGTTATGGTAAAGACCAATGAGCTGTCAAAGGACACCAGGAAGAAAACTGTAGACCTGCACCAAACTGGGAAGAGTAAATCTACAATAGACAAGCAGGTGTGAACTGACCAACTGTGGGAGCAATTGTAAAAAAATGGAAGACATACAAGACCATTGATAAGCTCCCTTGATCTGGGGCCCCATGCAAAATCTCATCCTGTGGGGTCAAAATAATCACGAGACTGGTGAGCAAAAATCAGGAGACCTGATAAATGATAAATGAAAGCTAAGACCAAAATAAAAAGGCTAATATCAGTAACACACTATGCTGAGAGGGACTCAAATCTTCCGGTGCCAAGCGTGTCCCCCTGCTTACATGTCCAGTACATGTCCAGGCCCATCTGATGTTTGCCAGATAGCATATGGATGATACAGAAGAGGATTGTCTTCTTTATATATCATGTGATCAGATAAAATCAAAATATAACTTTTTGGTAAAAACTTAACATGTTGTGTTGGGTATAAGAATTACCTCCTAAGAACACCATACCTACTGTGCAAGCAAGAGGGTGGAAACATGATGCTTTAGGGCTGTTTTTCTGCAAAGGGGACAGCACTGATCCGTGTTCATGGAAGAATTAATGGGGCCATGTATCGTGAGATTTTAAGTCAAAACCTTTTTCTATCAGTGAGAGCATTGAAGATAGAATCAAGTCTTCCAGCATGACAATGATCCCAAACACACCACTCGGGCAATGAAGAAGTGGCTCCCTAAAAAAATTTCAAGGTCCGGGAGTGGTCTATCCAGTCTCCAGACTTCAACCCATAAATATTTGTGGAGGGAGATGAAAGTCTGTTTTGCCTAGCGCCAGCCCCAAATCATCACTGCTCTTGAAGAGATATAGAGAAATGCATAGAGAAATGGGATAAAATACCAGCTACAGTGTGTGCAAACCTGGTGAAGACTTGCAGAAAACATTTGACCTTTTTCTTTGCCAACAAAGTCTGTTACAGTCTTGAGTATTATTTTATGTATTGAATTGAAATTTTAGTATTGACCAAATACTTATTTTCCACTATAATTTACAAATAAATTCTTCAACAATCCTTAAATGTGATTGCCTGGATTTTGTTATTAATTTTTTTGCTCATAGTTGAAGTGCTTTGATAAAAATTACAGACCTATCTCATCTTCCTAAGCAGTAAAAAAAGCACAATCAGTGGCTGACTAAATACTTTTTGGCCCTGCTGTAGATAGACAGACAGATATAAAGACAGAGAATAAAGGAAAGACTAGAGTCCATGGCTTGCATATATATTTTACCTAAATCCAGTGGCGGAATGTAGCGCCCTTTTGATTGGTCTTTGTTTTCCTGTTGTGACATTGATTTGCTTCATAACTACAAATCAAAGGCAAATGAAATATGTCAGATCAGCTATAAAACTAGCTGTAGGAGACTTCAGGTCATCATGTTAAGTGTGCAGTTAGAAATGCCACCTGAAAATTCTAATCTGTAGCTATACTTGGGTGTATAGAAATCCATGGAACCATGCTGATTCTTGTTGTAGTTGGCTTCTATTTGTTCACTGGTCACCGAGCATCCTGCACTAGGATCGATCTGCAGAAAACACAAAACAAGGCTGCTTTCAAACATACAAAATATGCAAAGGATATGCAAGTTTTTTTTTTTTTTTTCGCAAACTAGCACCAACTAGAGCAGGTCCTGTATATCTACTATCCACCATGAGTTTGTACATGAACTTATTACTTTATGTTTCGTAGCAGGAAACTCACTGACCAACAATAGTAAAGCTAATTTAAATAAATAATTAAGAACAAGAAGAAGAAAAAGAAATCAATTTAAAGTATGTGGACAACAGAGACACTGATATTTTTTTTGGAAATGTTATTTAATCTATTTAAAGGATGTGTATTATTCTAATTAATTGTTTACATTATAATTTTAATGGCTTCCTGTCTTCCTCATTCATTTTTGTTCATTTTTCTTCTTTTTTGTCATCTTTCGGCTTTTTCCTCCCACCAGAGTCACTCGCATTGCCAATATGGCACATGTTGTTTTCCAGATGCTCTTCCTGATGCAACTTTAACCTTTTCAGGTTTAGGACCAGATAATATTATTGGTTTTTTAAATAAAGTTTGCCTCGGATTAACCACAAATGGCTGGCTGCTGTTTGCCATCATGGGTGGATGTGGATGTTTCTTCCATTCTTGCTGCTGTTGCTGAAACACTGGCACCCACACCTCCTGAATATGGCCAAAGTCACCCCATTTATACATAGGTGGTAAATGTTGGTTTCTGGTGTGCAGTGGACGGGTGAACACCTTACACGAGGTGTGTGGTAACCAACACTTGATGCCAATTTATCAAGGATAACATGGCACCTGCCTAATCCAGTTAGCCTTCACATGACACAGCAGACCTTTTTGCTTTCTCACTATATTCTATTTTAGGTAAAAAGCTGCAGACTGGTGAGTTTATGACATATTACATCTGAGCTAATTAAAAAAAAATAAAGACACGTACCTCAAACATGTGCCACACTCCACACTCTGCCAGGTAAAACCAATGCCAGTTAGGCTCAGATGTGTCCATGTCCTCCTCGCAGGACTCCTCATCATTGTTTTTGGGACACATTTTCTGAACATGCTGAACACACTTATCAGTTACAGAGCAATGCATCTGAGTGAAAGGCATAAACAGCAGACAGCAGGATCCCAGGCTTTTGCACCAAACAGCTGGACCAATAATGCGCTATTATTTTTTATAACCACGATGCTCACGTAACGTATATCCAATAGCTAACAGCATCAACCGGCGTCTTTAACATTTTTATACACAACACTTTACTTTCTCGCTAAATTCAAGCCAATGTTTAATATCAAATAGAAATAAATGTGCAAATCCACAGTTATTATTTTGCACCTTTTAATCCAGAATATCTTAATTGATTTATTTCCACTGAATGAAGAACGTAAACGGTAATTTTTATGATCTAACCAATTACGTATATTTAGTTACATTAATTTAAAAGCAATAACTTCCTAATATTGTATTCATTATTTAGAATGGGTTTCCGTCTCCACTGAAGCTCAGATGTTGTTGTTTACATTTCCCTATTCGTCACTCGTGACGCAGAGGTCTTACACAACGGAGTAACACGTCACAGCGTTTCCGCGCGCTCAAATTCAAATACAGATTCGTTGCTAAATTAGTAGTCGGCGTTTTGCTGGATTTGAAGAATAAAGACGGGTTTAGATGCTTATTATAAAGCAACACTGAACAGCTGTAGTTATTAGCCATTTTCCATCATTCGAGCTGTTCATTTGGACAAACTGTGCAACCGAAACGTATTAACAACTCGATATATATATATATATATATATATATTTACTGTTAAAGTGCCATTTCAAATAGTTTGGATAAGAGGTTAAATTGAAGTTGGGTAAAACAATCTGTGCACCCGCTAAGTTAAATTTACCCTGAACGATTTCTGGATTAGGGAAACCTATATATTAACAAGTTGATCCATATTTCTGATTATTTACAGCATGCAGACTTGGCGATTCATATGCAAGGCGCCCCAAGTGTGATGCATCAGCATTAAAGTGTTGCCACACATACTGGTTTCCCAGCATTGCATTTTTTTATGAGTGTTCCGGAAAATTGGTCATCCCTCTCAGGACACCTATTGTCCCTTTTTTTTAAAAAAAAATTTAAACGCCCTTTCGTTCATATATTCATTAACCTTTAAATAAACAGTCGGGCAGTCGTAGGCTTGTGGTTAAGGAACCAGCCTTGCGACCGGAAGATTCCAAGTAACGACAAGTCATGGCTGAAGTGCCCTTGGGGAAGGCACCTAAACCCCAGTTGCTCCCCGGGCGCTGTGCTGGCTGCTCACTGCTCCGGGCACGTGTGCTCACTTAACCTGTGTGTGTGTCTATGTGTGTGGGTTAAATGCAGAGGACCAATTCCATAAACATAGTGGCAAAATGTATCACTTTTACTTTCATATTCTTCTGTGGTATTCCCCTTACCTACATAGGCGAGGATGCTTTTATTTGATTGGAAGTTATGTAGCTGTGTTCGAAACCTAGTGAAAATGCACTCCCTAGAAAGCTGTCTAACTAATGAGACTTTTATTGTCATGCTTTATAAATCAGGTTATTCGGACCCGGAGCGAGATATCCTGTTCTGCATATTAACCGAATTTAGGTAGCACCGCAATATTCAAAACTGTGAGTGTATTGATAGTGGTGATCTTAAGCCTGGGTAAATGGTGAGGGTTGCGTCAGGAAGGGCACCCGCGTAACACTTTTCCCAAAACTGTAATGTGAGTTCTTCAATGTTTCTCCATACCGGTCAGTTGCGGCTCGGGTTAACAACGACCACCACCAGTACTGATGGCAAACAGGGTACTGGCAGAAATTGGGTTACTGTTTGCCAAAGACTACGAGAAAGGAAGCGTGTAAGGACATGGACAGAAGAGTCAAGAGGGTAGGTATAAAGGTAGCAAACCTGAATTGACCTGAAAAGCTAGAAAACTGGCTGACATTATGCAGAGCAGATAGGTGGATAATTTGTGTTGTGCAGGAAATAAAGTGTAAGGGTAGCAAGGCTTGAGGCATTGCTGCAGTTTTTAAACTTTAATATCATGGTATAGATAGAAAGAGAAATGGAGTTGGGTTGGTCCTGACGGAGAACTATGCAAAGAGTGTTGTTGAGGTGACATCAATGATGTCATTTGCTGGTGTTAGTCCAATGTGTAATATCAAGACCAAAGTCAGCGCAACTGTTTATCAGGAAATTTTAGAGCACTTCATGCTTCCCTCTGACGACAAGCTGTTTGGAGATGGAAATTACATTGTCCAGCAGGACTTGGCAACTGTCCACACTGCCAAAAGTACTTCTACCTGGTTTAATAACTGCAGTATCACTGTGCTTTATTTGGCCAGCAAACCTGTGTCAAATCTATGGAAGATGAGAGGCACCAGACCCAACAATGCAGACGAGCTAAATGCTGCTATTAAAGTAACCTGGACTTCCATAACACTTTAGCAGTGCCACAGGCTGATCGCCTCTATACCACACCGCATTGATGCAGTAATTCGTGCAACAGGAGCCCCAACCAAGTATTAAGTACTCTACAAACTTTTCAGTAGGCCAAATTGCATAAAAAAATATTTTTCAGTTGGTCTTATATAATATTCTAATTTTGAAGATAATGATTTTCTGTTTTCATTGGCTGTAAGCCATCAACATGAACAGAAATAAACACTAGAAATAATCACTCACTGTGTTAGTATTCATTTCACTCTTTGTATTGACTTACTGAAATAAATTGACTTTTTAATGATATTCTCATTTATAAACATGCACCTGTATCTGTGCCGCCAACCATCGCAAAAAAATTTTAATCAGTGAACAATCCGCATAATTATGTTCTTAAATATGAAGTTACAATTGTAAATCAAAATGATTATTGCTCCAGCTATGTTAAAACATTTATTGGGTGCACTGCTTTATCAGTGCTTTCCATTACATGTCGTTGTCTCCCCAATCACGGCTATGCAAGTTTGCACACAGGTGGTGCAGTGTCACTATAGTATCTTATAGCCTGACAAAAACAAGACAATCAGCTACCCTTCACATGGGAAATCTGATTGAGTGCCCTTTAGGATGTCCTTTCTGCAATGAATTAGATGATAGAGATTCTATAGCAGTTTTTCACACTGGATTGGTTCCATGCTTTACTTTTTTGCCCCTCCTCTTCACAGCCTGAGTCTTCCAGTGTGTTTTAATGTGTTGTCAGTTTAGTTGTGTTTGCGATGTGATTTGCATGCAAGAAGAGCAGTGTGTAGAGATTATTTTGCGTGCGGTGCTGAGATTAATTAAAGACACAATATGGAGAAAGCTTTTTGTCGAAAGTATAGTATATGAATAGATATAGAGGTTTTAGAAATACTGCACAAGTGTCAGCCATGAAAAACCAGACACCCGTCCACGGATGTGGATTCATGTCTGATATAGAGGTGAAGACAGCGACATATATGTGGCTTGCTCAGCCTAAATATTTTTAATGAAGGAATATGTGAGTTTTTGACAGATAAAGAAAGCGTATTTAAATGCATGGAGTTTAACAAAACGGTTGTGTTTGTCTTTTATAAAAGTTGATTTTAATAAGTTCTACAGCCAGTGTTCCAACATTTTTTTAACTCGCCCTCTCCTCATCTGTCAGAACATTTAAATTTTTATCCTTGAGAACCCTTACATGTTTCACATAATTTGCCGCTTTATCTCTCTGTCTGGCTAGCCGATACAACTCAAACTACAAGTTACCAGCAACGCTTTAATCCCGTATCTTCCCGGAAGTAAGGTCTCCCAAGACTTTTTTAAATCATGCGATACAACAGCTTCAAATTCCAGTCAGTGAAAACACCCTGAAGTTGCATTTGTAGTTTATTGAAAAAGATGAAGTATCAAAAGAGTTTCGCGGAAACTCTAATGGCAAGCAATAATCACTACAAATTGATTTTTAAACTTTGATTTCTTTTAGTATGTTCTATGGTCCTTTCTGTGCAGTTAAGTTAATAATTTCCCGGCATGTGTCAATTTCTATACCTGCTTAATCCCACTTCTGTGGGATTGCCCACCCGGCAACTTTTGGGGCAAGGGCAGGAACAAATCTAGACAGGACGCAAATCTATCGTAAAGCAATCCATCGTAGGCAGTCATTAACCCCACGGGCAATCTAGAGACACCATTTAACCTATTATGCATGTCTTTGGAATGCAGAAGGAAACTTGAGTACCCGGAGAGAACCTGCGCAAATAGAACATGATAACTTCAGACAGAAATTTCCAGAGTCGCCTCACTCTGGGCTTGAATATGGAGCCTCTTGCTGTGAGTCTGCAGCACTAACCACTGCGCCACTGTGACGCTCTTCGTAATATTAAATTAGTGATTAATCAATATTTAATCAAATAATTGTCTAGCAATGTTTGCATCATGATTAATTATTCAGATACATAAAGTCGTTTTTATTAACACAACTAACACAACACAACTTAACACAATTAGCTGAAGCACTTAAAAATGTAAAAAGTAAATTTACATATTTTATCATTTTTTTTAAATGTAAGTTGCGATATGTAAAAGAATCTAATTGTGTCTGATTGAAAAAATGCAAGTCATGGCAATGCTTTTTTGTCTACTTTTTTATTGAGTCATCCTGGGTCAGAAAACCTATTTTCTTATCAGATGCAATGCTAATGAAACGTAAGAAAATATTGTTATCTTCATATTGGCAGTTTATGTTTATTATTGATTACTTTTCTAAACTATGTGTTAGATGTTTATTGTTACAAAGAATAAAACTAGAATATCAAAAAGTTGATTTATTTCGATAATTCCATTCAAAAATTAAAACTTGTACACATCTCTTCTCTACCTCCAGGAAATGCTAAACTTACTTTCATCAGAGAACTTAACTTTGGACCATTCAGAAGCAGTCCAGTCCCCACTTCCGGCACTCTCTTTTGTTCAAGAGTGGCTTGACACAAGGAATGCGACAGCTGAAACCCATGTCTTGCTTATGTCTGTTCTTGGTGCTTCTTGAAGCACTGACTCCAGCTGCACACAGTGCCAAATCTACAAGTACCTGGTTCAAGGACCATGGTATCCCTGTTCTTAATTGTCCAGCAAACACACCTGACCTTAACACTATAGAAAATCGATGGGGTACTTCATTTACTTATTATATTTATATTAATATTAATATTTATATTAATATTTTTTCATTTAATTGTGGTTCTAGACAATTCCATTTCCATTTAATTGTGGTTTAATTGTGGTTCTAGTTCTGGTGCAAGAACAATTAACAAAGAATCTGGGAGGAACACAGAGTATTTAAAGAAAACAGATTCATGGAAACTCCACAAAGGTATTGTTTCATGGACGACAGTAAGTCGGGACTCACAGGAGCTGTGCTTGCAATGTGCAAACAATATATTTTCTAAAATCTGCAAAAGTACATAAAGGTTTTTGATAATAACAATACAATTAGTAAAAAAAATGATTTTGCTAATATTCACTAATTTATGTTTGTTTTTAAAGAAAATGTATTCATACATTTACAGAAAAATCATTTTCCATCAGTTATCTTCCACTTAATGGGGTCGGGGCCAGCTGGTGCCCATCTATCAACTCTGGCCGCAAGGGCAGGAACAACCATAACAACAGTATCAACAATATTTTGAAGAAATACTGTATTAACAAGAACATTTTAATAAATAAGTAAACCACAAGTCTGAGTGTTTTTGTAAAATATCAGCATCGGACAAACCATCAGACAAGAAAAAATCATCAATTAACACTGCTCTTCTTTAATGCAAATCAATAGTGTGGCAGCCATTTTGCTTGCACCACAGTCACACATCGAAGTAGGTAACATTATAAAACCTGCACAGCAGTGACTGTGTTGACAGAGACTACAAGTGCAGTTACTTCTGTTTTTAAATGTTTTAAACAGCTTGCCATATGACATGTACCATCAGGACAAATCCAGTGCCAGGTTGTTGACAGAAAAGAGTGATTTTTCTTGAGTGATTAGTATTTTATTTGAGTTTTTTATGCATTTTGTATATGTTTAAAGTTCATCACAACATTAGGAGTTTAGTTTACATTAGAACTGCTTTATTTGTGGTGCTTCAGATTATATACATTTATATTTTTTTTTACAAAATATATTAAAAAATATATTTTTCGAACTAGTCGACCGCCTCCTCCTACCCAGACCCCGACTAGGAGATGCATGCACAGGCAGCATGCTCACCGGACACGCCCCACGTGTGTTAACAACATCACCTCCCCCGCGCTACGTTACTGCCGCGCTGAACTTATTCCTAGTGCATTTGTTTTCTTTCAGCAAGGAGAGCGAGAGAGTGAACAAGTATAACGGTGAGTACGAGCTGCACGTTTTAGCTTATTCTGTATATTATTTCAAAGTGCATGCAGTTTGCTTAGTTTAGATGCATGCAATATACTTTAATGTAACGTCAGCTGTTTAAATGAGCGTGCTATAGCTGGATTAAAAAATATATATATAGTTACTCCTAGTTATTGAAAATATCTGTATTGGATCTGGATTTAAAAAACTAGTATACAATTAAGTATTTTTCTTTATACTCTCGCCGGCCACTTTATTAGATACACCTTTCTGGTTAAAGGTTGGACCCACTTTTCCCCTTCACGAAATGGTTGTGTATGAAAATCCCAGTAGATCAGCATTTTCTGAAATACTCAGGCCCTTTTGACACCAGCAAACACATTCATCAACATTCTGATTTTTGGTATGAACTTCAGCAAGATGTCTTAAGATTGGCTAATTAGATATTTTTGTTAACAAGCAATTGAACATGTGAACAATACTTGTATTTAAATCATTTGGACGGGTGAGCAAATACTTGTATTTGCTCACCCGTCCAAATGATTTAAATAAATTTCATGCTCCCAACTTTGTGGGAACAGTTTGGAGCTGGACCCCTTATCTTCCAACATGACTGTGCACCATCTGTTAATGTTGAGGATTATTGCTTATAGACAATAAAAACCCTACATTTTTATCTCAGAAAATTAGAATATTATATAAGACCAACTAAAAAATGATTTTAATGCAGATTTTTTGTTCTACTAAAAAGTCCTGGGCGTGGCTTCTTTAGCATGCATTACTGCATCAATGGCGCATGGCATGTAGACAGCTGTGGCAATGCTGAGATGTTATTGAAACCAGGTTGCTTTAATAGCAGCCTTTATCTCGTCTGCATTGTTGGGTCTGGTGACTCTAATCTTCCTCTTGACAGAGGCAGTTGTAGGCTTGTGGTTAAGGAACCAGCCTTGCGATCAGAAGGTCCCTGGTTTGATTCCAAGTACTGACAAGTCATGGCTAAAGTGCCCTTGGGCAAGGCACCTAACCCCCAGTT
>JAOUQV010000012.1:2613878-2625569 GCA_028565295.1 Aspidoras spilotus | reverse complement strand
CTGGGGACATTGAGTCTGCATGGACAATAATTTCGACCTCAATTTTTGACGCAGCCATTCAGAGTTGTGGCCGTAAGGTCTTGTGGTACCAACCTGGTGGTGGACACTAGAAATAAGGGATGCCGTCAAGTTGAAGAAAGTGTCCTGTGCCTCAGAAAGGGAAGCAGTGCGCTGCCAATACTGTTTACATTAGAGGGGTTAGAGGGACTTTGTTGAGGGCTAAACGGTCACTGTATGACTGGACTAGGATCATGGTATTTTGTCTGACTTGTTTCCAGTGATTGTTAGACTAGGGCAGGGCTAACCACAAGACTTAGAAAAAGCTGGGGGGACGCTGTACAAGGCCATGGTTCTTGACTGGGAAAAGGTATACCTAAATTAATGCAGGGGAGTGTAGGGGAACAGCAGGTTGAGGTGAAAAAACCCATAAAAGAGATAAAGGGTGCTTTCTATACTGAAATAAAAGTGAGAATGCAAGCAATTTCACCTTAATAAGAGAAAATAAGTTCTTCAAGTTCTGCTGTAAATATCATAGTAAATACATGTTCATCTCAATAAATTAGAATATGATCAAAAATGTTATTTATTTCAGTAATTCAATACAAACATTGAAATGCATACATTATATAGATTCATAACAAACACAGTGAACTATTTCTATAAGTGATCTATAAGTGTTTATTTCTGTTACTGTTAATGGTTATGTCTTACAGCCAATGAAAACCCAAAAACATCATCTCAGAAAATTTGAATATTAAATAAATCCAACTGAAAAAATGGTTTTTTAATGCAGATATTTTGGCCTACTGAAAAGTATGTACAATAACTGCATTCAATAATGAATTACTTCATCAATGTGCTGTGGCATGGAGACGATCAGCCTGTGGCACTACTGAGGCGTTATGAAAGCCCAGGTTGCTTTAATAGCAGCCTTCAGTTTGTCTGCATTGTTGGATCTGGTTCCTCTCATCTTCTTATTGATATTAACCTATAGATTCTCTATGGGCTTTAGGTGTGGTGTGTTTTCTGGCCAATCAAACACAGTGATACTGTGGTTATTAAACCAGGTATTGGGACTTTTGGCAGTGTGGACAGGTGGCGAGTCCTTCTGGACAATAAAATTGTCATCTCCAAAAAGCTTGTCGACAGAGGGAAGCGTGAATTGCTCAGAAATTTCCTGGTAGACAGCAGTGCTGACTTTGGTCTTGATATAACACAGTGGACCTACACCAATAGATGACATTGCTCCCCTGCAAATGTCAAACTAAACCTTAAGCACCTTGGTTTGTGTGCCTCTACACTCTTCCTCCAGACTTTAGGATTTCCAAATGAAATGCAAAATTTACTTTCATCTAAAAACAACACATTGGCACACTGAGCAACAGTCCAGTTCTTTTTCTCATTGGCCTAGTTAAGACTCTTCTGCCGTTGTTTCTTGGTCATGAGTGGCTTGATACAAGCAAAGCAACAGTTTTCTCCTGGATACTGCTGTGTGTGGTGGCTCTTGAAGCACTGAATCCAGCAGGAGTCCACTCCTAGTGAATCTTCCCCAAATCTTTGAATGGCTGTTTTTTAATGATTCTTTCAAAGCTGTGCATATCCCGGGTTGCTTGTGCAACTTTTTCTACCACACTTTTTTCTTAGATATAGCATTAGAGCATATAGCATTCTGTGAACAGCCAGCTTATTTAGCAATGACCTTTTGTGGCATAACCTCCTTATGGAGTGTGTCAGTGACTGCCAATGTCTTCCTCTTGATTGTTTAGCCTAATGAACCTGACTAAGGGAATATTTTAAACGCTTAGGAAGCATTTGCAGGTGTTATGTTTTATCACAATTTTTTTTCTGAGATCATGATTTGGGGTTTTCATTGACTGTAAGTCATAATCATCAGCATTAACAGAAATAAACAGTAGAAATAGTTCACTGTGTTTGTAATACATCTATATAATGTATGCATTTCACTGTTTGTATTAAATTACTAAAATAAATCAACTTTTTGATGATATTCTAATTTATTAAGATGCACATGTATGTGTGATGTGTTTTTCCAAGGTGGTGTACTTCACAGCTACATTCCCATATGTCATGCTGCTGATTCTTTTTTTCCGAGGAGTTACTCTACCTGGGGCTGGAGCCGGAATCAGCTATTACCTCTACCCTGATATCTACAAGCTGTCCAATCCTGATGTAAGTGTATGTGCTTGTGTGTGTTTGAATGTGCATGTCCTCACTAGGGATGTCACAATTAGAGAATTTGTGAGCAATTATAGTCTGATAAATAATTATCATGAATAATAATTACAACGATTATTTTGCATCAATTCTTTATTAAATCTGACATGTTTGTCATGAACTGACAGCACAGCAACAGTTATTAAATAATGCTACCTGTCTTACCATGTGGAATTATGTCAACATCACTGATATTTTAATCCACATTCCATCCAGACAAGGCTAAATCTAGTGTCTGGGTTTCTTCTAATCAGGTGTCAGGAGTGATGTGTGACAAAAGGTTTACAGCAAAAATTTAAGTAAAGGTCTAGAAGGGAGTAGTAAGTCCAGCCTTGTTGTATGGTTTGGAGACAATGGCACTGACTAAGAGACAGGAAGCTGAGCTGGAGGTGGCAGAGCTCAATATCTTGAGGTTGTCTTTAGGAGTGACCAGGATGGACAGGTTTAGGAATGAACCTAATTAAATTTTTTTATAAAGTGCTTTTATCAATAGACATTGTCCCAAAGCTGCTTTACAAAAAATGTTTTATCCCAGAGGAGTAGCGGTCACAAGGAAAAACTTTTGAGGAATTAAGTATGAGAGGAACCAGACTCATGAGTGTGTTCTTTTACATTCTAGTTTACCCCCACAGATCTAAGAATGGATGCCAATGCAGTTCTTACGGGGTCGAAATGTATATTGAAATCTCCTACAATTAGAACTTTGTCTACAGATGTAAATAGGTTGGAAATAAAATCTGCAAACTCATAATAAGGCACTGCAGGGCTGTAAATGAAAATGAATGGGATATAATCTGTAGACTTATTTTTCCCGGTTTCACAAGATATTTTTATAAAAAATTAGAACATCAAATGTACAGCACAGGTTGGAAAATTAGGAGACAAAGTTAAAGAGGGCAGATTGAGATGGTTTGGACATGTACAGAGGGGTGACAATGTATATATTAGTAGGAGGATGTTAGAGATGAAGCTGCCAGGCTCCTGCAGAAAGGAATTCCAAAAAGGAGATACTCTATATGGATGTTGTCAGCATAGATATACAGGTAGCTGGCGTGAGAGCAGAAGATGAAGAGGACAAAGGAACATGGAAAAGATTGATTTGCAGTGCCGTCCATGATAAAGGGAGAGTATAAGGCGAGAGAATAAGAAGAAAAAAAAAATTTGGAAATATTTTTTGTACTCTCTTTGTAATGCACTGTATAACAAATTGTCTAGTAAAGAGGGTGAATAAGACTGTACTCCAAGCTTCTGCTAGTTTCATAAAGCTTCTGTCAGAGAGTAGACATTAATTCTTGTCATTATATATCTATAAATTCTGAATGCTGACCGCTGTAAATGATGTTCTCTGTTTTTCATTAGCCCTCTAAAACCTCCTGTGTCACTCGCACTGCGTCTTGGGCTGTAGTAAAGTGCATTACATTAGATGTTTTTTCTCACTTCTCTACATTTCTTTGTTTTCTTTGACCATTGTTTTTTCACACCGTACTTACTCCCTGACATACCGAATTTCTGAAGTCAGGAATATAAAGGACAGAAAGTAAAATGTAATGGAAAGGGTGTGTTGTGATCATCCTTTATATGTTTTGTATCTATTTCTTTAATGCAGGAAGCACACTTTATTATGTTGCAGTGATAAAAGAACTGCATAAAGAGCCCTGAAAATAGCTATTTTGGTAAAATAGGACATTAAATTACAGAGAGAGCAGCCTTTTACTATACAAGCAATTACTTCTAAAATGTTAGCAAGAGCTCATGCAGTGCAGATGTTTATGGTGTTTTCATATAGAAGCTGGAAACAATCTGAGTAAGGATGTAGCTGGGAACGGAAATACTTACACTGTCTCATGTGTATATATCTGTTTCTATTTTGTACGTGCCGCAACCATATTTTAAGTTCTAGCATTTATGTTTGCTTTCGTAAAGTGTGGAAAGGGATAAAGATTTTATTTAATCACAATTTTAAACTTTAATCTAAAACTACAGTACATGGGGAGTTAACTTCATGTTTACAATAGACAAATAGTTTATCAGTATGACTGTCAGCATTATCCTCGCCAAACAGTATTTGGGCATCATGGTGGTAAGGCTGGTAGGATTGCCACCTCTCAGCCAGAATGTCTTGTGTTTGATCCCCGGGTCTGGCAGCCTGGGTCATTTCTGTATAAAGTTAGCATGTTCTCCTCGTGGGTTTCCCCCCGTTCTCCCACAGTCCGCAAACATGCATGCTAAGCCAAATGGACACACTTGTGTAACCTTGTGTACGAATCACGAATTTACTATCAACATTTATAGCATTGTCTAATAGCATAATGCCATTTTACTCAGCTCGTTAGCTAGCTCACTGGATAGTTTTCCTGTTTTTAAGACCTTGTGTGAAAATAAGTAAATTAACAAAATTAGATCAATAAACAAAGAGTTACTCTGTAACTATAATTGTACTTCACAGTATATTCACAATGTGATCTGTACAAATTAAAATATTGATCAATATCACTACTAACTAATGTTATGTAGCAGATTTCACCTGTCTTTACTTGGCAAGTTCAGCTACTGTGGAAGTGACGTTTTTGGAGTTTTTGTCACCCTGGACAGCGAAGCTATTCTGACCCTGAACTCCATTGAATCTTCATTTTATTATTTTTTCATGGAATGCTTCACCATGGGAACGTTTATTAAAACCATGTGTGAAAAATCATTGCTGATTAAGAAGACGTTCTAGCACGGACACTGTAGAATGTAAATGCAACATTTGCTACATGCAGTAGACAGGTAAGTACACTATAATTGCCAAAAGTATTTGCTCACTTATGTAACTTATAGGAATCAGGTGTTCCAATCACTTCCACAGGAGTATACAATCAAGAAACTAGAGACAGTTTTTACAAACGTCTGTAATAATGAAAGAAAGTCTCAGGAGCTCAGTGAATTCCAGCATGGGATTGTGATAGGATGCCACCTCTGAAACAAATACAGAAATACAGAAATTTCCTCGCTACTATATATTCCATATTCAACTGTCAGCAGTATTATAAGAAAATGGAATTGTTTGGGAACAACAGCCACAAAATGGTAGGCCACTCAAACTGACAGAGTGGGGTCAGCAGATGCTGATGTGCTAGTGCGAATGGGTCTTCAACTTTCTGTATAGTCAATCACTATAAACCTCCAAATGTCATGTGGCCTTTAGATTAGCTCAAGAACAGTGTGCAGAGAGCTTCATGGAATGAGTTTCTATGGTCGAGCAGCTAAACGTGAGACAAGGCAGGTGAGCGTATACTTTTGGCAATATAGTCTATATATATATTACGATATTTTATACATTTATAAGAGGCTTCTGTTGTTGTCTTAGAGTAGTCAGCTTTGCTATGAATATAACCGTGTGATTGATGTAACGTTCCTGTCGTTAATATCTATGTGTGCTGAAATGACATAAAATTATAAACGTCAAGCAGTATTTAAATATTTTAATGGTGACATCATGGTTCAGAAGATACATCCTGTTTTGACTGCTGATAAAGCAGGATGATTAAAGGTATGTATGTTTTGCATGTCAATGGCATGTAGTTACATATACATTATAGAATTATAGGAAAATCAGTATACGGTTGCTTGTTGCTTGTGTGTATGGTGAGCATGGTGACTTTATAAGGTAGACCGTAGGAGAACGTTAAGCATATCATAGGTTAGGAAATAGAGCTTGACCATGTTAGGATATAACCATGTTGCTGTCTTGAAGAGCCATGTGGGCTGAAATAATTCTTTCTTTCTTTATTCTTTGATTCCGTCTTTAGGTTTGGCTTGATGCAGGGACCCAGGTGTTTTTTTCATATGCTGTGTGTCAGGGTGTCCTCACGGCTTTGGGAAGCTATAACAAATACCACAATGACTGCTACAAGTTAGTGATGCCTTCATTGCGATTTAAACACTTTCTTAATGTGCAATGTTTATCAGCTTATAAATATTGTTTTTAATTGGCACTTTTATATATTTTGTACTATAGAGACTGTATTGCTCTCTGTGCACTGAACAGTGGCACCAGCATTTTTGCAGGCTTCACTGTGTTCTCTATCCTGGGATTCATGGCTCATGAGCTGTCCCTGCCTATGGAGGACATAGTGAGAGCAGGTAAGATTTAACCTTTTAATAACACAGTGCTGGAAATATACTCACTAGTATTTGATCAGTTCAAATTGTAATATAACGAACAGCATTATGGTCAGATATTATATTTCAGATTAATTTGTATGCTTATTCAAATATTGAACTATGAAACTGGTATGAAAGGTTTGATAATGACCTTAATGACTCCCTTAAAACTCTACTGATGAAAACTTACAATTGCAAATAATTGTGCACTTAGTCTTATACACTGAATGAGAACTGGCTTAGGTGGCATAAGATCAATGACAAAGTGACATACCCTACTCCATCGTAGGGCACACATACACATTCCCACATGCATTCATACACTAAGGGCCACTTTAGAGATGCCAGTTAACCTAGCATGCATGTCTTTGGAATGCACCAAGGGAATACCCGCACGAATATAGGGAGAACATGCAAACTCCACAAACGCTGCTGCAATGAGTTAAAACTAAATAGATACTTCAGTTTATTCAGTGCATTTCTAAAAAGATAAAAACATCACAGAGCACAAAAGTGGAATGTACTACATGTATGTGAAAAAAGAAATTATCTTAATACGCTGAGTGCTATGATGTGCTGGCTTTACTTTAAACATTTTTTTGCAGGGCCAGGGCTGGCATTTATAGCGTACCCCAAAGCTCTGTCTCTCCTCCCAGGCCCTCACTTCTGGTCTGTTCTATTCTTCCTGATGGTCCTCTTCCTTGGACTAGACAGCCAGGTAGTAATGTGAAGCAGTTTTTCAGAGTGTGTGTCTGTGTCAGTGTCGAGTAATAGCTCAGACTGAACGGGTTGTGAACACCCTGTTGCATAAGAAGATTTTCTGATGCTTGTCTATGATTTCTACGACCTGTTCATGTTTAACTCATTTCGTGCACACACATCTCTCATGAATATACAAGAAAAAAAGTACCTAATACAATGAAGACTTTCATAAAAACAAGTTATATGCTTATAACGTTGTACACACAGCTCAGAAGTCTTAGGTACATAACACTAACCACAGCTGGGTCATATATGTCCTAGATGAAAAAGGCAGATATACAGTACTATGCATAAGTCTTAGGCACTCTTTTATTTGTTTAAGTTAAATATTTGTTAGAGATGTTTTGTTGGGGTTGAGGGTGGACGCGGTGGTGTAGTGGATAGTGATGTGGCCTCACAGCAAGAAGTTCGAGTCCCGGGTGAGGCAACTTGGGAAATTTCTGTGTGGAGTTTGCATGTTCTCCCCATGTTTGCACGGTTTTCTTCCGCATTTCAAAGACATGCATTATAGGTTAATTGGTGTCTCTAAATTGCCTGTAAGTGTGTGAATGTGTGTTATTGTGTGTGTGCGCAGCCTATGATGGATTGAAGCCCTGTCTAAGGTTGTTCCTGCCTTTGCACCCAGAGTTGACAGCTTCCTCCCCAATACCCTAAAATTAGGATTAAGCAGGTATAGAAAATTAATAAATGTGTCACGGGACTGCTTGGGTGGACCCAGTCACATTGTCTGGAAAATTAAATGTAGGAATATAAAATAAATATTGAAAGGAGTGCACTGGATTTGGAGTTCTGAGCACTGAGAGCACTAGCTTGTGCTAGACTAGCTGTGCAGATGATGCCAACAGAAAGCTTCAGAATTTATACATTTTTATTCATTTTTTTTTTAGTTTAATCCATATACAGTCGCAGGCCAGCCGGTTCCCATCCGGCAACTCTGGGCGCAAGGGCTGGAACAACCCTAGACAGGGTGCTAATCTATCATAGGAGATATATATACAAGCACACATTCACACACTAAGGATGACTTTAGAGACATCAATTACCATAGCATGCATGTCTTTGGAATGCGGGAGGAAACCCGCATGAACACGGGGAGAACAATCCCCACACAACAATGGTCGCCCCACTCAGGGATTAAATCTCGGCCTGCTTGCTATGAGGCAACAGCACTACCAGCGTGCCACACTATATAATTACATTTTAATCATTTAATTTAACTTAATCTTTAATTTAAACTTAATTTTTAATATAAATGAATGGGAGGATAGATGGATAGAAACAAGAGGCTTTAAAAAAATATAATTTCTCAACTAAAAATAAAAAAATAAATACACATTTATAAAAGACCTTAATTTGGGATAAAAAATAAAAGGGAGAAAGAGAAAATTACTAATTGCGCCCGCCAATGGATAGAACATGGGAAACAGCTTCACTACTAACTACACCACCTAGGAGGTAGTGAACATGGCGCAAACAAGGGACATGGGAAATAACATGGAAAATAAACCGGCAAAATATGATTAGGGTAAATATTAAAGACCGTCTTAAGACTAAAGGAAAGTATTAAAGGACTCTCAAAAAGTTAAAGATAACTGATGGACAATGAAAAATTAAAGTATAAAGCTACTGAAGAATGATTAGAAATTAAAGCTTTAATAACCAGAACCTCTGGTGCTTCCGATTTCTCTTGATTAGCACGGTCTTGGAAAATGTAGTTACTGCCACCCACTTCCCATACTCAGCCTGGCAGGGGAACTACACCCCTTACAAGATGTTTCTTTTGTATTAATAATTCTGTATTAATAACAGAGTAATATAAGATTCCAAACATTCATTTTAAAATGTATTTAAAAAATATATATATATTAGTTTTCAGATTACAAACCCGATTGCAAAAACGTTATGACATATAAGAACATATTGTACATAAAAACCAAATGCAAAGATGTGGAAGTTTAAAAATTCCGTATTTTATTCAGAATAGAAAATAGATGACATATAAAATGTTTAAACTGAGAAAATGTATCATTTATAGAGAAAATTTAGGTGATTTTAAATTTCGTGACAACACATCTCAAAAAAGTTGGAACAAGGCTATGTTTACCACTGTAAGACATCTCCTTTTTCTCTTTACAACACTCTGTAAACTTCTTGGGACTAAGGAGCCAAGTTTCTCAAGTTGAGGGATAGGAATGTTAACCAATTTATGTCTAATATAGGAGTCTAGTTGCTCAACTGTCTTAGATCTTTTTTGTCATATCTTCCATTTTTATTATGCACTGCTCTGGAGGCTGGCCAGTACTTGGACCCTTCTTCTACTCAGCCGTGATGTTGTAATTGATGCAGTATGTGGTTTGTCTTTGTCATGTTGGAAAATGCATATTCTTCCCTGAAAGAGCAGGGAATGGTTGTCTGGATGGGAGCATAATATGTTTCTTGTCTGGATGGGAGCACATCCACACTTTGCCACAGTTAATTTTAAATGAGCCTTGTCCCAGAGAAGACGTCTGCATCTTGTTTAGATACGGCTTCTTCATTGATCTAGAGCTGGCAATCTGTATACATCTAATAGATAGTTCTATAACTAATAATAATATATAACAGTAATATAACAATAATATATACACACATACATATATACACACATATACACAAACCATACATACCATATACATAATTCCATAACTAACAATAATATATAACATTTATATAACACAATAATATATAACATAATATATAACACTAACTGGAACACTATTCCATAGATGTGGGGCTCGATAAGAGAATGATCTGCCCCCTGCTGTAGTCCTCATAATAGGAGGTATTAGCAAATAGCCTGCACCTTTTGATCGAAGTGGGAGTGGTGGATCATAAGAAACTAAAAGTTCACTAAGATACTGTGGCGCAAGACCGTTAACTGCATTGTAAGCGAGCAAAAGTATCTTATCAATACGAAATTTGACCGGTAGCCAGTGCACTGTGGATAAGACAGGGGTGATAAGACTGTCTGATGTCCTTTACACATTCCTCAACTCTAGTAAATTGGTGTCATATGTATAACTGTGTATAATTAGCATAACAGTGATAATATATATAGATTTGCTACAGTGATAATAATATTACCCAGCATATATATAGAAAATAGCAACGAGCCTAAGACAGAACCTTGTGGGACACCAAACATTACCACACTGCTCATAGAATAATAATCATTTACATCTACAAATTAATAATGGCCAGTCAAATAAGACCTGAGCCATGACAGGGCTGTTCCTTTAATTCCAACAACATTTTCTAGCCTATAAAGAAGAATAGCGTGATTGATAGTGTCAAAAGCTGCACTTAGGTGAAGCAGTATAAGCATAGAAACATAACCCTGATCAGAGGCCAGTAGCAAATCATTTACAACTTTAACCAGCGCTGTCTCTGTGCTTTGATGGGGCCTAAATCCTGTGAAAAAGGAGTTTTGTATTCTTCTATTAGCGAGGAGAAATATTTAGCTCTAGCAGCCCTAAGAGCTTTCCTATAGTTTATAAGACTTTCCTTCCATGCTGATTGATGCCCAAAAAGGACGCCATTTACATTCTAGTTTCCTGGTGGTCTGTTTTAGGGCCGTGTGAAATCATTATACCACGGTGCTAGTTTTTTCTCTTTAATTAATGTTCTTTTAATTGGGGCTACACTATTCAGAGTACAGCGAAGTATTGACTCTAGTATTGAATCTATCCGAACTTTTTTAAATGTGTTTCTGTCACGAAATTTCAAATAAGCCAATATTTGGCATAAAATTTCTAAATGTATTACTTTCGACATTTGATATGTTGTCTGTGCTCTATTGGGAATACAATATCAAATTTTGAGGTTTGTAAATTATGCATTCCGTTTTTATTCACAATTTGTACTTTGTACCAACTTTTTTGGAATCGGGTTTGTAAAACAAACATTATGAAAAAAGCTACAAAAGTATGACTAAGGATTCAAAGGAACTTTGACAGATTCCACAAAATGAAAAACTTAAGATAAAATATTGACTTCCTTTAGTTAATTACTTTTTTAACAGTGTTGCATTTTTAGTTATAAAACGAATGTTTTAAAATATTATATATTTGTGTACTGACTAAATAATGCAATATTGCTTCTGTAACAATTTATTTATAAAACCTTTATTTAAAAAAGGGGCCAAATTTAAGACCAGTACTGGCAATGATACATACAAGTCTTGCACAGTGGTCAGTGATAATTGAACCTTCACACTCTGCTCTTACTGGTGCAATGTGAAATTAATGAATGAATTGTGATTATATGTCATGAATTTTACAATAATAACTCTTAATATTACATCAGATTAAAAAAAAATATTTTCATAATTATTTACAAGAAAAAAAGATGACTGTAATGTGACTGTACTGTATAAGCGTGTGCACGCATGCAGGAATGTGCGTGTGTGCTCGCCTTGACAATTTAGCATCCAATAATGTTGTGTGCATTGCAATATTTTGAGCAAAACTGTGCTCTTACCCTGCTAATTGAACCTTCACACTCTTACAC
>JAOUQV010000012.1:2569475-2580925 GCA_028565295.1 Aspidoras spilotus | reverse complement strand
ATTGGCCGCAAAAGGAGGCCCTACACTATACTAATAAATTATTGTGGTCTAAAACCAGGTGTTTCAGTTTCATTGTCACTGTTTGAGCAATGCTGGTTTTCTTCTCAGATCCATTTATTTATGTGTCTCTCTTTGCCTTGCTCTAGTCCTCCTTATGTTTTTTACGAGGTTTTTAGCAAAAGAGCACAGGCAGCAGAGTGGACGAAGGCAGAGACAGACTGGGTTATTTTGTGCAATTGCAGTTATTTATAAAACAGCACCAAACACACTAAAATGAAGCAGTACAGGCTATGTTGAATCCAGAATTAAATTACATAAATAGATGAACTATCTAATGGCTGTAAACACACAATTTGTGCACTACTATCCAAATAAGGAAGTTAATTTGGTTTAATTTGTATGAAGTTATTTTAATAATAAAATTATTAATTCATTTTTTATACCTGATTAATCCTAAAGTATATCTTATGAATGTGGTAGGAAACCCACACGGACACGGGGAGAACATCTTCTTCTTCTTTAATTGGTTTAATTTATGTTCATTATCTTGCCTACTCTGAGCATCTTATCGAATACAAAGCTGTGCTGGATGTTGCCAACTCTTCTTTCTATTCTTCAATATTAAGTCCTCTGGTTTAAATCCTGGTCAGCTGCCATAAATAAAATCGTATGTCCTCTGCTGAAGCAGGTCTCTGCTTCCCAGTTCTTTGTAGCATTTTCATTGACAAGGCCTGTGCTATCTGCAGAACTCTCCTTAGCACTTCTTAAACTACTGTGCTATCCTCTTCTGCTCTGTCTGTACCAAAATTAAACCAAACTGCCAAAATATATGTAAGCACATTAATATTCCTACCTGTGAAATTAACACTCTGGATTACAGAGTAATTCTTAAAAATTCATATTGCTCTGTTCCTTGGACGGTAGTCATCAGCAGTCCCAGGAATCCTATAAGCCAACCAGGCTTGATAGTATTCCTTCTTCAGCTTGACGGCATCCGACAGTGTCCACCATCGGAGTAGGAGCTTGCCTCCATGACAGATACCGGACCCCTTATGGACATAGCTACAAACAACTGTGTCAACATTTGAGTTAGAGAACATAGTCCACAGTCCCCAGATTCCTTCTGAAAGCTCTCCTGGAGGTGGGAGTTAAGAATTCCCTTAACAGTGGGCTCTGCCAGACCTTCCCAGCAGACCCTTACAGTACATTCAGGTCTGCCCAGTCTATCCAGCCTCCTCCTTCACCAGCAACTGCAAATTACCACTCTCAGTGGACACCGCAGCCCCTCTTTTCATGCAAGTGTGCAAGATATATTGCCAAAGTGTGTCCTGTTGCAATGTGCACTGATAAATGCCCTTATGCTTAGGGCATTAAACATGGTTTCCATAATGAACAAACTGTGTCAACTGTGTCCATTAACAATACATCACCCCAGTTAAGATTGGGAAAGTTGTTTCTTCCAATCACAGCCCTCCAGGTAGAACTGTCATTACCTATGTGAGTGTTGAAGTCCCCAGCAAAACAATTGAGTCCCAAGTTGGAGAACCCTCCAGTACCCCTCCCAGAACTACCAGGACACAGAAGAACTCTAACAAATGGAGACTGAGCTTGGAAATTTAGAGCAGGCCCAAACCAGCTAACCACCTCTCACAGTCAGAGTCAATGCCAAAATATCTCAAGGAGTTGGCTTTCAGAGCCCAGATGTGCATGGAGGTAAGCCAAACTATTTATAGACATTAACCCGTCACCTAGGACCTGTTTGGCTTAGAATACACTAATAGTGTCATTAAGCCCCACTTACTCAAACTCCTCCACACCTATATGATGGTGGTTAAACAGGAATTAACCATAATCTGGAAATGTGATGCTTCAGATTTCTGGAATTCTCAAGAATGCTCTTATCAACAGCGCTCATTACAGTGAGTAACAGAAGACTGCAATCTCAGGACACTGTGTTGCTTCATGACACTTCATGACTGCACAACACTGCTAAATACTGTTCACACAGTCCAAAAACTATTTTTGATATATTAATGCATCCTACAAATATCTTGATCACTTGTTTGGTCCCCTGAAAGAAGAGCAAGGCTAATGAAGATTGATGTCTGATAAAGAGGTGAAGATAGCAGTGCTTTTGTGAGTTGCCTCTTACCCTTAATTTTTTTAATTACTAAAAACCCTGCAATGGACAATGGACCAATGGACAAAGTGTATCAAAAACCAGGAGAGATTATGTTGGGAAATTATCTATTTGTTTTTTTTTAAATAAAGATTAAAATCAATATTATGGCAAAAAGTCTGTTATTTTTTGGCTCACACTCATACTTCTGTATTTCTGTCAAGCTTTTTTATAATTTAGCTAAAATGAACATAGTGGCATTGAAGCTCACTATTTTAAATGCAGTCCACGAGGAAATTGAGTGTGAAAGTAGTACTGACAGAGAAGTAGTACTGCATATATGCTTGTGTGTGGGTGTGTGTATGTTTGTAGACCTACCTGAATGCTTCAATTAACCGCTCTACTTTCTGGGCTTCTCCCTGAACGCGGATGTGAGCCTGGAACTTTCTCAAAGCCTCATCCAGCTCCATCCCAGAGAAATCCATTTCATCTACCACGCAACTACAGAACAGAAAAAGAAATATTTTGAATAAGGAGCAAATTTAAGTAAAAGAATGTTTAAAACAGATAAAATAGGTATTAAGAGGGAATATAATAATATGCATTCAAATAAGGAATGTAAGACAGTAGATGTGGCTGTACACTATGTAAAAAAATTGAAACTGAAAAGGTCATTTAGAGAGGCTCTTTATTCTTTCAGTTGCTCTTTTAACCTTTCTCTTGTGTTTACTTCCTGTTGCTCCATTCACACATAAACTTTGGAAAGGTTCTGCAATATAAGCCTTTTCACAGATGTGATGCTAATCTCAGATATGTTCTGTTTGGGCACACTACAGAATAAATTTTCTTCATTCATGAATGCGGGGCGTGAAGTACAAATGGCATGAGGCAAAACGTACCCTGCGGAAGTAGGAGAGTTTTAATATGTTTACTGTGAAAATGCTGGCCGACTCAACCACAGTGATGATCATTTTTGTGTCAGCATTAATATTGCATGTACACATATCTGCAATATAAATCTGGGGTTTATAAGAAAACAACTGCGTAATCCCATTGTATATGTCCCTGTACATCGGGCTTGTTCATTAGGGATAAAACGTGATAAAAAGTAACTTATATAAATACATATTTCTGTAAAGCTGTTTTGCAACAGTTTTCCATCGTAAAATGTGCTATGTGATACTTTTAAAGGATATTGACTAGGGTAGTATGAGGAGAATATCCAGGATAAATTTACAGCATACATATACATACATACATATACATAATACATATACAGCACCTCCAGGTAAATAAGGGAACATTTAGGGATTGCCCTACATGTGTGAAAGGCCTGTTCTATTTCTTCCGTTATCGGGTAATTTTTGACCCGTGTTATAAACCAGCCTAAAGACTAAAAACTTTTGATGGGCCATATAAGTAAATACGTGTATATAATGTATCTGAAGCATTCAAAGTACTGCCTTTGGTAAAAATTATGAGAGAGTGTAATTTAGAAAACATTTAAGGATACTTTTACTGCTTTTTTAATGCCTCAATTGTCTGGAACCTCAGTACGTCAGTGACATTATTATTATTTTTTTAAGTGGAACTTAAAGTGGCCAATCAGCTACTTATATGACACATATTGCCACATCCTCCTAAGTGTATTGATGCAGAACAGTATTACTCAATCCTTTCAAAGTGTGAGTATGGGTCCTTTGATTTGCATGAAATATATCTATAAAAAAGCATTTCCATGAGAAAGTTTTTCTGTTGACTAGGAGCAAGCTGTTTACCCCTGTAAATCAATTAACCATCACCGGTCTACCATATATGTGCAATAGTAATAAATTTAGAGATTTCCATAATATCATTAAAAAAATCTGAGAATCTAGAGAAATCTGCAAGTAAGCAGCAAGGCTGAAAACAAGCATTGAATACCTGTGACCTTCGATAATTCAGGCGGCACTGCATTAAAAACTGACATTATTTTACAACAGATATAACCACATAGGTTCAGGAAAATTTCAGAAAACCATTGTCAAAAAACACAGTTCATAGCGCCATCTACAAGTGTGAATTAAAACTCTACCATGTAAAGTGAAAGCCATATATCAACACCCAGAAAAGCTGCCAGCTTCTTCAAAGTGGAAAAGTGTCCACATTTCAATTTGTTTTTGGAAATGATGTCATGTTCCCTGGGACAAAGAGTAAATGGACTACAAATTGTTATCACTGCAAAGTTCAAAATCCAACATCTCTGATGGTATGTGGGTATTATTAGTTCCCATGGCATGGGCAACTTGCACATCTGTGAAGGCACCATTAATGGTGAAATGTACATACAAGTTTTGGAGCAACATATGCTGCCATCCAAGCTAAGACATTGCCAGGTCACATTCTTCAAGTATTACCACAGCGTGGCTTCATAATAAAAGAGTGTGGGTTTCTTCATTGGAATTTGAGGTTGTATTATTAATGTATTGCCTATGCCTGCATATAACACTTTTGCTCATGGGGACCAAACAAACATTCCCACAAGGTGAAAAACCTGCATGCACACTGTTTGTACTCCTCTGCATAACATCAAATAAACACTTACATTTCTGAAACACACACCCACACAGACATAAACACACACACACACACACAAAGCAGTGCTATATCATTCCCTGTGTGTTCCAAATGCAGGGGCTCAGCTGCTGCTCGGAGAGATCTCATTAAAAGATGCCACCATTCTCTAAAGCAACAGAAAAAAAAACAAAACTAAATGAACAATGGCAATATTCTTTCTCTTTATTCATTGTGTGTGTGGGTGTGTGTCTGTCCGTCTGTGTCTTTGTGTGTGTGTACGCGTGCATGCTGCCCTGCTGGGGATTTCAGCTCTCAAAAGACATCTTTCCTTTCGTCCTCCATTATGTTTTCATATTCTTGTTATAAAACTGTTATATTCAACCACTTACTCCAGGACATCTCTGTTGAAGGGCTTCTTGCTGTTGCCGAGGAACTCGCCTATCATCTGGCGGCTCAGGCCCTTCCTCTGCAGCAGGAAATGTGCAACACCAATGGGCGTATCAGGAATGAAACCTCTTGAGATGAGAAATTGGAGACCTTTATCTGGATTTCTAGTTTTTAAAAATATTAAGAAATACACACAAATATTCTTAATTATATCATATAATCAATATTGATTAATATATGTAGATTGGTAAACACAATTTATAAGATTAAGGACAAACCCAGGATAAAATCTTCATATGTATTTATATTTATTTACTAACTCATTAGCCTCATTTAGGGGCCATAATAAAGAGATTTGCAGAGAGATGCACTTGCATTATGGCAATAGAAAGTGGCTCATTAAAGACAAATAGTCCTATTTGATAAAATCTCTCTACATTTCATGTAGTGTGTTTGCTGGTGAATTTCTAGCTGTCATGACACATTTATTTTGCTCTCTAAGAGCATGACTACCAGGCATGCTCTTAGAGCATGATGATATATTTCTGCCTTATCTGACTCAGTCTGTTAAAGCTGCAGTGTGTTGTGCCAGAGTTTCAGCAACAACTGAACTTGTGAACTGCTTTCGTACCACATTATCCCAGATGAACCAGGAATGGAGAAACCATCAATGAACATCTGAGTGGACATCATACAACCATGTGTCATTGATCAGCAGTATATCAAGTTAAAGTAAATGAGCCACTGCAGTGGCTGTGCATAGCGAAGATGTTTGTTACCTCGTGGTGTCTGTTCCCAAATGTCTGCATGCTGTAATTAATTTAAAAAGTAGCCCAACCTGCTTATAGCCAGGGGTTCCTAATCCATTGATTGTTCACTATATGTAATATATATATATATATATATATAAGATACAAAAATTTAGGAGTTTCTCGGACAGTCCTGTTTTATTGTAGGCTTGTGGATAAGAAACCAGCCTTGCAACCAGATGGTCCCTGGTCAGATTCCCAGTGTGAGAGAAAATTATTTAAATCCTTAAAAACAAAGTAATGGGAAAGGATTTGCATATCACTTCATCAACAATACGAAACATGCAAATTCTGTAGGAATTTCAGTCAATAAACTGCAGGAATGAAAGCCTAGGCTGAACGTTTTTTAGCTCTCATGTGTCAGATGGCACTTTTAAAAGAATCCTGTATTTATGATATAACCACATTGACAAGCTATTACTTTGTCAAATCTTCATCAAGCACTAAAATAAGGATTTAATTCACGATTGAAATGTTATTATTACCAAAATAAATTATTTTGTTAAAAAGTCCAGAAGCAGAAACAACTTCACAGTGCTAACAGAAATATGGGATGAACCATTATATAGTGGAAATGAGTATCATGGTTCATTTGTTCATGGGTTATTTCATCTGTTTCTGTTTCTAAAGTAAAACTGTTACTAGTAATTTTGTATGCTATAAGATAAACATATACAGTAATAGACTGGATGATAAAGTGGAAATGGGCAGCATTAACACCTTGAATCTGTGTGGTTTTCCTCTTGGTACTCCAGTTTACGCCTACAGAAATGCATTAATTATGCATCTAATGTTACCTCAGTGTGCAACTGCTGTGATGTAGAGCCCTGTTAAGGGTTATAACTGCCTTGTGCCCTGTGTTGCTGGCTAGGCATTGGCTTTCCTGCAAATCTGACATTTTATGAAAATGAGTGAGTGTAATAGACTAGTATTTGTGAATCTCCCCCACATTTTTAAACTGGTTTTGTTTCACAATCCTCTTGTACAGGTTTTTTATTACATCTTTTCCCTTTCGCCTACTGTTCATAGGCACAGAGCTCTGTGAACAGCCAGCCTATTTAGCAATGACCTTGTGTGGTTGCCATACTTGTGCAATGTTGTCTTTTGGACAACTGTCAAGTCAACAGTCTTCCCTATAACTGTGGAGCCTACAGAACTAGATTGCAAGCCAATTTAATAACTGTTGCAGGTGTTTTGAGTTAATTAGCTAATTAGAGTGTGGCACTAGGTGTCTTCGATATTGAACCTTTTTAAACTATTATAATTTTATGAGATACTGAATTTGGGTTTTTTATTAGATGTAAGATATAAATTATCAAATTAAAAGAAATAAACACCTGAAATATATCAGGTATTCGAACACAGGGAAATGACTAGGTACCTTTTCATCATATATCTTTGCTGAGCCTCCTTGATTTTGTTAGGTATGGGGAAATAAAATATTTATGATCTTCTAGTATTGTCTGAAAATATACTGTGGGGAACAAGAAGCTGCATAACCTGCATACACGCACACACACAAGCGTGCACACACTTTCAGATGCAGCATAAGGTATTAGACTGAAGAAATTAAGTACAGTTTCTAATGAGACTCACTCAACCTCTGCTCCTTTGTCTCCCTTTATCAAATCAATTCACTTTGACTATGAACATTCTACATATCTCCTGCAGTGCATAAAAAAGTTTGCCCAGTTTGTTTCTAAACTCCAAAATCGCGTGCTCAGGAATGCACACAAAATAGAAATGGCATTGACACAGCTTAGTATTGCTTACAATCACAGGGTTATCTGGGAAGCTTCTTACTACCACATACAATCATATGCAGACTTCAGGGGACAAACTCCATAATAGTGTTAACATCATTCATACACAAGTCAAGCCACTGGCTGCAGTATTGGCTCTGCTAGTTTCCCTCACTGGCCTCTCCTATCAAACACATATGTAAAAGCTGGGTGGCCTTCAGCTGGATATTTGTTGATGGTCACTCCAGCATTGTAAAACACATGATACCAGGAACCCACAAGTGGAGCTGTTGCTAAAACGCTAGTACCACACTCCTGGGCCCTAACTATTTGCCAGTGATCAAATTTGTTGTCACTCAGTCTATACATGGGTGGTAAATGTTAAATTCTTCTGTGCAGTAGACAGCTTGTCACATTATATGACAGCCGATTGTAAAGTAACCACAACTGCGGAACTTTTAAATACCACCTTATAGGTATTCTTAATCAATTGATCATTCAGTGTAAATTAATATCATAACATTGTATCCAAGTCTAAGTGTAGCTGTGTGTGTCATGACTATAAACTTGACATAGCGGTCCTCCTGTAACGAATAGACATGGGTAATGAAATGACTTGATTAATAATAAACCAAACCAAATTAACATAAATGTATCAGGGGTCCTAATTTATAAAACTGCAATTCATAATATTTTTAGAGACATTTAAATAAAGTGTCAGAGCTGGTGCTGTATGTTATCATACATTCTGTAATATCCATAAAGAATTTTGTTCGGGTAGTCTGTTGGTTTGTGGCTTTTCTTGTCATGGACACTAGCAAAGATGGGCTAGCTACATTAGTAGTGTCTAAGTGCTAAGCTGAAGAAATAAAGAGGCGTTGTTTTACTTAAATTTGGAAAAGAAGTAATAAAACCATGTACTATAATACAGGATAAAGATAACAATAAATTACATTACATATGTATAATTCAAAATACAAAAATGCAAACATGATTACAAAAAAGTTGGGACAAAGTACAAATTGTCAATAAAAACCACAATAGCAGATAGACAAAATATTAAATGTCGAAAGTGAGACAATTTATGAAATTTTATGCCAAATATTAGCTCATTTGAAATTTTGTGAGAGAAACACATCTAAAAAAATGGGATTGGGCAATAAAAGGCTGTAAAAACCAAAACCAGATTGCAACTCATTAGGTCAATTGACAATAGGTCATTAACAAGACTGGGTATAAAAAGAGCATCTTAGAGTAGCAGCAGCTCTCAGAAGTAAAGATTGGAAGAGGATCACCAATCCATCTATTTCTGAGCTGACAAATAATGGAGCAATATTTAAAAGCAGTTTGACAGTGTAAAATTGCAAATAGTTTGAACATATCATCATCTACAGTGCATAATATCAGAAAAATATTCAGAGAATCTGGAAGAATCTCTTTGCCTAAGGGTCAATGCCAGAAAACCATACTGGGTGCCCATGATCTTCAGGCCCTTAGATGGCACTGCATTAAATACTGACATGCTTCTGTAATGGAAATCACAAAATAGGCTCAGGAATATTTCCAGAGCACATTATCTGTAAACACAATTCACAGCGCCATCAGTTGTTGCCAGCTAAATTTCTATAGTTCAAGGAAGAAGCCGTACCTAAACCCTAATGTCTTCTCTGAGCCAAGGCTCATTTTAAATATTCTATGGCAAAGTGGAAAACTATCAAAACAAATCAAAATTTAAAGTACTTTATGGAAATCATGGACACCGTGTCATTCAGACTAAAGAGGAGAAGGAAGACCCTAGTTGTTATCAGTGCTCAGTTTAGAAGCCTGCATCTCTGATGGTATGGAGTTGGGGCAGTCGTAGGCTTGTGGTTAAGGAACCGGCCTTGCGACCGGAAGGTCCCTGGTTCGATTCCAAGTAGCGACAAGTCATGGCTAAAGTGCCCTTGAGCAAGGCACCTAACCTCAGTTGCTCCCCGGGCGCCGTGATGGCTGCTCACTGCTCCGTGCATGTGTGCTCACTTCACCAGTGTGTATGTATTTAACCCACGGATGGGTTAAATGCAGAGGACCAATTCCGCTGTGTGCAAACATTGTGGCAGAATGTATCACTTTCACTTTCAATAGTGCATGTGTCATAGGCAGCTTACACATCTGGAGGGACACCATCAATGCTGAAAGGTTATCCAGTTTCTAGAGCAACATAAGCTGCTATCCAGACAATGTCTCTTTCAGGGAAGACCATGTATTTTCCAACACAACAATGCAAAACCACATACTGCATAAATTACAGCATTATGGTTGCGTAAACGAAGGGTCCAGGTACAAAACTAGCCAGTCTCCAGACCAGATAGAAACATTTGAAACATTACATAATGGAAGATACCTAAGATAGTTAAGCAACTAGAATCCTACATTAGACAAGAAAGAGTTAACATTCCTATCCCTTAACTTGAGCAAATTGTCTCCTCAGTCCCCAGGCATTCACAGACTGTTGTAAATAGAAAAGGGGAGGGCGGTAAACATGGCCATGTCCCAACCTTTTTGAGATGTGTTGTCACATAATTTAAAATCATTTAATTTTCTCTTTAAATAATACAATTTTTCAGTTGAAACATATTATGTAATCTACGTTCTATTCTGAATAAAATATGAAAACTTCCACATCATTGCATTCCGTTTTTATTTAGAATTTGTTGGAATCGGGTTTGTATGACAGGAGTAGTTTCTCAATTATATAAATGGCTATGCATAGTAAATGTCTCAAACATAGAGTGGGTATTGCCAGATTAACTCTTACTATCACCTATATGAATCAGCCTGCCTGCTAAATCCTATTCCACTCCATGATATGCTAATATGCCATAAGTTACTTTAAGTATTCATTTTTTCATATAGAAATGTTTAAGATAAAAAAAATAGGTCAAATATGCAGAAAATTTAGTTAGTGCTTAAAAATCAAAAGATATAGGGCTGCCATGGAAAATGTATCATGGCACCTCGAAACCTTTCATATCCATTGATGGCTGTTTCCATAGCAGTTGTGAGAAATTTTAATGACCATAGTGAGATTACTGGCTTATTTTAATACAATGATTAATGAGAAATCGAACAGACAATTGCTCTTTTTCACTGAACCCTATGTCAGACCAGAACTGACTGAGAGCTGAGGCTCAATGGGGTGATAAGGCTGCCAAATGTCCCATACGGCAAACTACAGTGGAATAGTTATCCAAAGTATTGCCTCCATACTTCAATTTGCATTTAAAGATTAATGTCTCTCCAAAAATGAACTCTTCAATCAAAACCTACTATATCTATAATTATCCACAATACCGTGTCTAAGCATAGGGCTGCTAATCGGCTAATAAGATGCTTGTTTGTGCCATTAACGCTCAGGTGCATTCTCAACAATATCCTTATATTTGTAAGATGATTTGCATAATTGCCTTCATGCATGAGGTTATGTTCTTTGAAGTGTAAGCCTACATAATTTGATAAATATGCTAATACAAAGTATGACAAATAACATTTTACAAAGATATATTAAGATGACTGGATTATTTAATACATTACTTTATTTAATACATTATATACTTTATAAGAACTATATAGGACTTATATAACTATATAACTACAGGGGTTAGACAATGAAACTGAAACACCTGGTTTTAGACCACAATAAATTTATTAGTATGGTGTAGGGCCTCCTTTTAAGCCATTCTTCTTGCAGGATAGTGGCCAGGTCACTATGTGATGCTGGTGGAGGACTTGCTCCTCCAAAACACCCCAAAGTGGCTCTTGATACATCACAAAGACTTGCTGTCTTGGTCACAGATG
>JAOUQV010000012.1:2555726-2566335 GCA_028565295.1 Aspidoras spilotus | reverse complement strand
TTGTCCAATTTAGCCACGAAACCTCCCACACTAAAATGACAGGTGTTTCAGTTTCATTGTCTAACCCCTGTATATAGGAACTATAACATTGCCATTTCAGAATTTCTTTATTATTCCTATAATAAAGGGCTGGGGTTTCTTATTAGAGTTGTTTGGTATTATCAGACAATGATGAATTTCCTTACAAATAGCAGTGTTTACAGTATCAGTGTGTCATAAGTGTATTTAATTAATCAATTTAATTACTTACAGATCCTAAAATTTTTTTTAAGCTAGTAATCAAAATTGTTAAAACTGCATCAAAACAGCAAAAAAGCAGCGTTAATACAAGAGGCGAGAAAACTTATAAAATTACTCACACATTGAAGAGGTTGAGACCAATACGGTAAAGACGTTTGCGCATGACGTCAGTGGAGAGGGTGGGTGATTTGCAGCTGCTCGGGTTCTCACAGTGATAGCGTGGCAGGCTAAGAATCATAGTCTGAAATGTTTCCTTGGATGAGGCTTCAGAGGCTGAGCGGGCAGATGTTGAGGTGCTGCTGCTGCTCATCTGCTCTGAGCTGTTGTCAGCTGGGTCTGAAAATTGCCGCTTGGCCTCCAGAACCTCCACAGTAGGGGCCACTGGAGTCTCTCCTACTGGGGGTATGGCCACTTCAATTGTATCTACTGTTGAGGGAACCTCTGGCACTGGATCCTCTGTCTTTTCCAGGGCAAGAGGTGGTAGATCCTGAACAAATTCCTCCTCAAAAGGTGGTGGTGCTGGGAAGTCACAATCTGGTATTTCTCCAGCATCTGAATCTGGAAGTGGTGGAATTGGTTCCAGTGGAGGTGGAGGCTGTTCTAAGTCTTTCATTTTTTTTACTGGGGGCTCTGTGAGGGTCCCTGTTACTGTGGCCCCTTGTTGGACAGAGTTCCCAAGGGACACTGATGTGGAAGACTCCCTGATGGAGGAGGACATGTGGAAGTTTTGACTGTCGATCTGCACTGTCACATCCCGAAAAGCCATCATTAGCTTGCTGGCACTACAGGGCATGTTATTTGCATTGTCTCCCATCACTGCACCACTCTGGATGGTGTCCTGATCTAGTGTGCTAGTGTCTCCAACAGTAACAGCCACTGAAGGCTTGTAACCTGTAGGGCCAAAGGCTTCAGAACTAAGCTGATAGGTACCACCCTCATGCGAAGATAACATGGTCTTCATGCTCCAGTTGCTAAGAGCATCGTCAATGGATTTGGCTAGTGACTGTACCTGTTCTGTAAAGGAGTCTTCCAGGTCTGTGATAGTGCCACCAACAGTAACAGGCAGGGATGGGGACCGAACCAGGGGGATGCCTGTAACAGAGCAGCCTTCTGCCAGCGCCCTCTCAGCTGAGAAGCCCTCGGCATTCTGAACACGCACCTTGCGCAGGGAGATTCGGCGAGGAAGCCGGCTCTCGAGCAGAGAGTTGCGAATCTTCTCAAAGTTCTTGCTGAGCTGGTACTGGCGAAAGGCTGTCTGGATTTTGCAGGCGGCACGGCGTGAGATAAGGTGGCCCCCATATTTGTGCTCTAACATTTCGATCTGCAGTGAAAGAAAGATGAAAAAGGCTTGGTTATAATGTTATCTGCAATTAATCCGTACAAAAACTACATCATAAACAAAAATTATAGAATGCATAGGTTTTACATTTTACTGTAATTCTCAGAATGTATCTACCATTAAATATAAATAACAGATACTTTTGCTAGTTTAGATATTAGGTTAGATTTAGAATATTTTCCATGTCACTAGTGATTCCAAATTAAAGTGTTCTATTAAATATCGAGTCAGAAGAACCAGGTCTTTGGATGCAAAATCAGCATATAAACTATGGGGACCTACAAAAAGAATACCAACGAAATTGGGACATTGTGTAAAACATAAATAAAAACAGAATACCATGATTTCAAATCCTCTTCAACCTATATTTAATTGAATACGCTACAAATGCTGCAATATTTGTGGGCACAGAATTAGGGAGATTGATGATCAAATAATGATTAAAATTGGGTGTGAAAGCAGAAGATGCAGGGGACAGAGTGAGGTGGAAAAGACTGACACGCTGTGGCAACCCCTGATAAAAGGGAGAGGCCGAAAGAAGAAGAAGATGATCCTGTTTCCAGCTTTACTTTTGAGAGACTGTGCCACTCCAAGATGCTCTTTTCATAATCAGTCATGTTAAAGACCTATTACTAATTGGTCGTTCAGCGGTTCCATTTTTGTACCTTTAACTTTTCCAACCTCTTACTGCCCTGTCCCAACTTTTTTGTGATGTGTTCCTGTTACAAAATTTGAAATGAGCCAATATTTGAATGTCTTACTTTTCACATTTGATATGTTGTCTATATTCTATTGTGAATAAAATATCAGTTTTTGAGATTTGTGAATTATTCCATTTCATTTTTATTTACAGTTTGTACTTTGTCCCAACATTTTTGGAATTGGGTTTGTACAAAGACAAGATATTTAATGTTCAAACGGATAAACTTGATTCTTTTTTGCAAATATTTACTCATTTTGAATTTTATGCCTGCAACACATTTCAAAAGAGTTGGGAAAGGGCATTATCTTTTCTTTTAACAACACTCAGTAAGCTTTTGGAAACTGAGGACACTAACTATTGAATCTTTGTAGGTGGAATTCTTTTCCATTCTTGCTTGACGTACAACTATTTGCTCAATTCCGTTGTTGTATTTTGCGCTTAATAATGCATCATAATGGACCATTTGCTCACTCAGTTTTTCACAACGTTTCATAACACTCACCTGTTTACAATTAAACTGTTTACCTGTGGAATGTTCCAAAAGGGTTTTTTTTGAGCATTACTCAACTTTCCCAGTTTTTTTCTTGCCCCTGTTCCAAATCTTTTGGACCATTATTCAAAATGAATGAATATTTGAAAAAAAAACAATCAAGTTTATCCATTTGAACATTAAATATTTTGTCTTTGAAGTGACAAAAAGCGAATTTGCTAAATGTATTCTGTTTTTATTTATCTTTTACACAACACTTCAACTTCAATGAAACTTGGGTTGTATATACTAGGAACCAGTTAAAAAAAGGTTCCATCCCTTTGTCCAGTGTTCCCAGGATAGGCTCAAGATTCAGCATGATAAACAGAATAACTAATACAATCAACAGTAATAGCAGACAAAGATTCTTATGCCTTATAACAATTTATAGTATATAAGGAATAGAAGTTGTCTTTGCCCAAGACACCATATGAAACATTTTGACAGCATTTCCGATTCCGTTTATATTTTGAGAAAAGCTAAAATTGCAGTAGGAAGCATGAACAATGTGTAGGCCATCAGCTATGCCTAATTTTGACCATTTGATCTTCATTTTAACAATATTGAGGGATGGAGGTATTATAAGTGAACTAACAGTAATGATGCTTTAATGTATTAAAGTAATTTGCAAAATGTAATGAAATGCAATTTTCTTGTGATGAAAAAGTAAGGGGGAAATGTATTACTAATTAACAAGGCTACAATTTAAATTAGGTACACCAAATATTTAGGTCATTGTTAGACAGAAGAAAATAGAGCAAGTTCAGCCCAAGAGCAGACCACAAAATGCAAATAATACTCTCCAATCCTTAAATGTCATGATAGGACCTACAGGTAGATTCTGCCACAGCGGATGTCAAAGTATGTGTACCTGCATACATTTTGAAACCTGAAGTAGCGAAAGAATAGGAACATGACAGTGACCAAATCCATCTCAGTAGCAAAAGCAAGAGTGTGTGGCAGTCAGAATTGTTTTACTGAATTGTAGTGTATTCAGTGTATGCCAGTGGAATAGATACAAGGGTAAGAACTCTTTGAATTGAGTGCACAAGTGCACTGCAGTTTAGACCTGAATGTTTATTTTCATAGGGCTACTTTCCAAAGAACAAACATTGATAGTCCTTTGGAGAAAGAGCAGGACTGTATGGAGGATATTTAACACCTCAAATGTCGGCGGCATGCTCTCTGAATTTGAGACTTCAGCTTTTCGGTGAGCATCTTGCAGAAACCAGGACTTTAGATTTTTAACATTTTTTCTTGCTAACGTTCCTCTGAGAATCCCAGAAATCTGCTAGGGGTTGACTTTTAAACGTTTAAACTTATTCAGCAATTGAGGATGTTTACATTTCTTACTCTTACGTTTATTCTCACGCTTATACTAAAGTTTTCATATCACCAGAGTGCAAAGAGTTTCTTTATTATTATCTTCTAAAGCAATACTGAAGATATTAAATCTATTATGTAACACTACTTTAAAGTAAACCAAAATGGTTACCAGAATGTGTTATATATATATATATATATATATATATACACAATCACACACACATCCACACACTAATGGGCATTTTAGAGACAATTAACGTATCATGCATGCTTTTGGAATGCGGGAGGAAACTATCATAGTTTTGTTGTCTTTAATAATAATATACTATGTAGAAAATAATACAAATAAAGAAAAGGTGGTGCCCAATCCTAGTGTAGTGTATATAAAGATACTCCAATACTTTGGCTATTTCTGAGAATCTAACCTTGCTTAATCAGCCTGTTTTCTTCAGGACACAATTTAGGAAATAAGGAGATCAGTTACAAAACAGTATTAATCACTGATTGGATGTTGAAAAACAATAAACCATTAGAGAGCACAAGCCAGTGTATTTATAATCGGGTCCCAAGCCGGGTAAATGGTGAGAGTTGCGTGAGGAAGGGCATCTGGTGTCAAACTTTTGCCAAAAACTAAAATGTGTGTTACTGAATGTTACCCCATACCGGATAATGTTACTTCGGCCCTGGTTAACAATGAGCGCCACGGCAAGCAGGGTACTAGCGGAAATTGGGCTACTGTTTGCCGAAGACGACGAGGAGGGAAGAACAGGAGAGTCAAGAGTGTAGGACTGAAGGTATCAACCCTGAATGTAGGGACAATGACAGGGAAAGGTAGAGAACTGGCTGACATGATGGAGAGAAGAATGGTGGATATTTTGTGTGTGCAGGAGACAAAGTGAAAGGGTAGCAAGGCTCGAAGCATTGGTGCAGGTTTTAAACTGTTCTATTATGGTGTGGATAGGAAGAGAAATGAAGTTGGGGGGGTCCTGAAGGAGGACTATGTAAAGAGTGTTGTTGAGGTGAAAAGAGTATCAGATAGGGTGATGAGTTTAAAGTTAGAAATTGAAGGTGTAATAGTGAATGTTTTCAAGTTGGCTGTGAGTTGAAGGAGAAAGAGAGTTTCTGGAGAGAGCTAGATGAAGTAGTAGAGAGCACTGGCGGAGAGGAGAGAGTGGTGATTGGTGCAGATTTCAATGGGCATGTTGGTGAAGGAAAAAAAAGAGATGAGGAGGTGATGGGCAAGTTTGGTGTTAATTCTTAGGAATCTTGAAGGACAGATGGTGGTGGATTTTGCAAAGAGGATGGAAATGTCTGTGGTAAACACATATTTCCAAAAGAAGGAGGAGCATAGGGTGACCTATAAGACTGGAGGCAGGAGCACACAGGTAGACTACATATTGTGTAGACGAGGTCACTTGAAAGAGATGGGAGACTGTAAGGTAAGGGCAGGGGATAGTGTAGCTAAACAGCATCAGATAGTGGTTTGCAGGATGACTCTTGTAGTTAATCAGAGGAGAGCAAGTGTAGAGAGGAGGACAAAATGGTGGAAGTTAAGAAAGAAGGAATGCTGTGAGGAGTTCAGAAAAGCTTTGGGTTGTAGCAAAGAGCTTCCAGATGACCGGGTAGCAGCAGCAAAAGTGATTAGACAGACAAACAGGAAGGTACTTATTGTAATTGATTTTGGGACAATTCAAGGTATCACAATGCTGAAACCCAAAAGCTGCCTGCAGTATTTCTTCTCCTCTGACAACAACAAATGAACATTAAAGAACACAGTTCTTGTACTGCCAGGTATTGACACACCTTTTCACATCATCACTTAAAACCAACAAAAGACCAATTGGTATGGAAGAATCACATCTATGAAAATATATATTTTACATTTAATCCTTACATTTAAGTATTTGTGCAAAATACTAAGATGTTTCAGTTCAGTCATTTCTTTCAGAATGAAACTTTTACATTGAGTCACGCACATTATACCTGCCTTGAACCTTTATGGTGTTTATCAAGAAATTACAGTGGCCCAGATTCAGTGTGACAAAGCCATTGTATTTTCTCTTTAATATTAGACAGGAAATAATTTTAATTAACACAGGAAATTAAAATTACAGGAAATACTGAGGACAATACAAAAGGTGATGGCAATACCTGAGTCTGTTATGAGAGCTGAGCCTCATCCGCACAATTAAATTCTGACATGAATGCAATGAGGTGGTCCTAAACAATGGATAGGAGCTCGGAAGAGTTCTTGGTTTATTACTAAAGCCATATTAAATCATTTATTTTTGTGCTCCATAGGAGCTCTTGGGGCAAATGTTGAATAATAAAACCGAAATTAGAAAATGTCTCTCTAGTATTCAAATCCGTTTTCAAAACAGCAAGAAACAATATGGCCTCCCTCTGAGAAACAGAAATGCTATTTAATATGTTTGTATATATATATCTTGATCAGAAACTGATATAAAAGAGAGGAATATGAGTGGGAGGAAAGGGAGGAGGAAAAAGAAAGAGAGCATATGTTCCTGCTGTGAATGCATCCTGTCAGTTCTGCTTTTGATCACTTTATTACACTCTGGCTGACTAAGACCTCATTCAAGGAAATGGCACGGCTGTCGTAGATGGAGGTCAAAGGCACGGAATATAGCACTGATGTCATTCCACTTTAATCGGCACAGAAAAATACCATGATTGCTTGATTGGTTTTCAGTCTGAGCTTGGTCTGCCACTGTTTCATTGACTAGAACATATTTTCTTTAATGAAATGACACTGATCTCAAAACACAATACAGACTATATTTGTCTTTGGCCAAACTGGGTGTGTTAAAATTTTGCACTAGATATACAGTATTTCTATTATTCAGGCTTTATTAATTCTAAAAGGAAATTACAGTTTTGTCTAAAAGTAATATGGTGAAATATCTGTTTACCCATAGCTGTTGAATGTTGACTTCTGCTGTAGAGTGTTCATGTAAACACCTTTATATTATAGTAGGCTTTAGATGAGTTATGTGAGTGGATTACACAGTTGCTCTCATAATCTATTTGATTACCAGCATTTATACCTGCATTTTCTGTGGTCACGAAGAATATATAATGTCTTGCCCTAGCTAAATGAAGCTCTGTAACTCCACTTTTGTAAGGAGTCAGATACTGATGCCTGCTATCAGGTTGTGTTGTAGGCACTCCCTGCTCGGCACCCTGTCCTTGGCAGCAGCAGAGGAAGTCACTTCACCTGATGCCACCGCACCAGTCAGAATCAAACGTTTGCACCTCTATCCAACTCTAAATAACAGTAGAAAAGTGAGACTCACCATCACATCATTATTAAACTGTTAAGGACAAAAAAAATACCAAGCTTAATAACGGGGAGGTAGTACAGGCTCTGACCAGAGGTCATTTGAGGCAGGGAATGAGTTAGACTTGGTGTTTTTTTTATTTTATTTCTCATCTCTTAGCTTTCCCACCTCTCTTCTCGCGCTGACTATCGGTGTGTCTTTGAGTGCACTGTGAGCAGTGTTCCAGAGCTGGCCGCCCCATGCTCTTATCAATAGAGTGCTGATTTCTGGGGTGCATAAATGTTCTGGACCACTTTTTTTCAATGTTTTCTCTTCCGTGTTTGAAGCGGCACATTAAAGCACCTATGCTTTTATTTCAGTTAATTTTTTTAGCTTTTGGATACAGGATTTTATAAACAATTAGTTGTGTTGTTTTAAAAACACCTCTTTAATTTATTATTATTATTTTCCTTTCTCTTTTACTTTCTCCTTACAAGGAGAGTTGCTGACATGCATGTTCGTGCCACTGCAGTCTAGCAGGCTAATGTTGCATCTCTAGCGTTCTCACTGTGGCTGATCCTAGTACAAACCTTTTTAATATTTATTTTCAGTTCTGTTTTGTTGCTCATTTGAGCATCTTGTATTCCAATTTAAGTTCACCAGCTCTTGCAAATAGGTTCAACAAATAGGTCTTGCAAATAGAAAAAAAATTATAATAAAAAACTCTTGCAAATAGGGCCCCTCCTATAACACCTATTGCCACTTTCTCTTTTATTTAGTCTATCCAAAGCTTTATGTCAGGCAATTCCCCTACAAAATGCCAATGAGGCAGTTTACTAATTTCCATAAAACCCTTCTTTACAAAAAATACATACAGTGTCTGCAAACTGGTCATAATCTTTAGAAATGTAGTTGCTAGGTATAATACATGATGACGTTTTAGACTTAACGTTGTAAGCTTCCTAGTTGTCTTCTTACATTTTTGGTGCTTGACATTAATCCCTCATTTGCACTAATGAGGTGTATCTTGTACATGCATGTATATTTATGAGCTTATCAGCATGAGACATGATAATCAAAGGTCTCACTGTGAGACTACACTGGATTTTATTAGCATAAACAGGTAATCATGCAGGAGGAGAGAAGTTATATCTAGCTTTTGAGGCTTCAGTATTTAACCTTTTTGGAAGCTGTGTCTGAGATTGCAAAAACCTAACTAGCAGCTAGTTTGTATACACAACTGAAATAGGGAACTTACTGGAGTTGGGTAAGATCAGGTAATTCAGGTATGATCAATGGTATAAACATTTTTCATCAGTAAGAAATTTGTCCAACACTTTACTGCTCTGGGGTTAATTTTGATCCTAAGCTCTGTGGCGTATTGCATATTTTCTCTGTGCCTGTGTATATTACTCCAGGTCCTGTGGTATTTTGCAAACTGATTTCCTCGAGTTTCTCTTGTTCCTAGAACTACATCTCACAAGCTGCATCAGGGCCAAACACTATACTATTCAATCACATTTTAGTGTCTCTCGATGACCTCACTAAAACAATATTACTTTTCGGTTCACATCGGATACTCACACTCATACTCATACTGAACTGTATGAACATGAACAGATTTTTACATGGTCACAATTGTAGTGATATCATAGAGAAACTGATTGTATAGGATCAGCTTTAGAGATGTAGCTCCAGGAGCAAAAACAACATATCAAATATTTCCAGTACTTAGTTTATAACTTTCAATTGAAGTCAGAATGTGTGCAGGGTATACTATAATGATTTTAAGGTTATTTAAACATTTTTAATACAATAAAAATACATGGACACAGCCATACTCCCAAAATCTTATATGGATGTCTGGGTACTTACTTTCTGTAAACTGTTTTCATTACACATAAGTACAAAGTGTTCAGTAATGCAAATTGCAACATTTTATAACTGGTTTTGTCTTTTCCACATTTAAAAAAACACTGCAATTTGTGAATCAGAAAAACATTGTATAAACAACTCAGAAATTCCTTTTTTAAATACATGTGATTGATGTTGGAGTTTGTAATATTTTTCTTCGAAACTATTTACAAATTTTAAAATCATAAGGATTAAGGCCTTAATTTTTGTACGATAAGTGTAATGATTAAATAAATATAATACATGTTTTTTATGGCATGTGTAAGAGGTCTTTTGACTTCCAGGGGTGTCCCAGCCAGTATGTTTACCCACCTGTCCTGGTGCCAGAGTTTTCATAATAGCATATGAATCCTGCTAGACCCTAAGCAGGCTAAGGCAGTTACTGCAAAAGTATGAATGAATGAATGAATAAATGAATGAATGAATGAATGAAAAAAATAAATAAATGTAAGAATCAACATTATATTCAAAATATTATTGAATGTTTAAATCAGGGGAGGGAGGATTAGTATTTCCAAATCATTCCAGAGGCAACCCACAAAACACTGAGAAAATAAATCCACAACAAATGGACACCGACTGTCCTACCTGGGAATTGAACCTGGGACCTTCATGCTGTGAGATAGGAGTGCTACACACTGATAAATTATACCACTCATTTTAAACGCATGTTACCTATGATGCCCAGTGATAGAAGACTGTGAATCATAAACTCACTTACATAAAAAAAACATCAAAAATTTAACAGAAAAATTAAAAGTGAATTTGCTACAAAATTTGTTATTTCCTATAATAATTAATTATAAATAATTCAATTAATTTTACCTTAATGCTTTCCATTGCAAACATCCTAAAAAAAGTCAAATAACATAAAAACAATTTCACTGGAAAAGATGCAGCTAAATATCTCCTAAATATAATTTTTTAACATTACTTTCTGGTTCACATCAGGTTGTGTGTGTGCCTGAATAGGTTTTACGTGGTCACAGTTGTAGGTCTTGAATCGGCTTGAAAGATGTAGTCCCAGGAAGAAAAGTCAGTGCTTGGATTATAACTTATATACTAGTGTCAGTACTTGAATTATCTTCTTCTTCTTTCGGCCTCTCCCTTTTATCAGGGGTTGCCACAGCATGTCAACCTTTTCCACCTCACTCTGTCCCCTGCATCTTCTGCTTTCACACCCACTACCTGCATGTGTACATTTACCACATCCATATATCTCCTAGTTGGTCTTCCTCTCTTCCTCCTACCTGGCAGCTCCATTTCTAACATCCTCCTAC
>JAOUQV010000012.1:2537233-2550444 GCA_028565295.1 Aspidoras spilotus | reverse complement strand
CATCGGGTATTATGTGTAAACTGTGTGCTGGAGTCACTGAGCTGTATCTTTCAAGAATAATTAAAAACCCGTCAAATTAACAGACAAGTTTGGAATTGGAATTGAAAATGTAAATGATCACTAAAAATAAGAAACATATAAATGCACGTTGCTGACACTGTAGCTTTTATTCAGTAGTGGGTTGTGCTTAAAAGAAAATGCGGGGCTGGAGAACAGAAAAGGCTTGCGTGGGAGGAATCGCAATGACGGACGCAAGATTATTTAATGTACGTAACTTTTGTACTTACTCGGATTTTCTACTGAGACCGGTCGAGCGGCAGAGGCTCACAGGCGTCTTCGGCACCAGAGTTCTGCACCTCGGGCTCCTGGCGCGTTCCTCTCGCTCCTCGGGCGGAGAAGCAGCACTGCACGGCGGGGCAGCGGGAACAAGCTGCAGCTGTCGCGGCGGAGAAGGATGATGATGGTGATGATGAGGGTAGTGATGATGATGATGCACGGGCGGAGGAGGGTGATGCTGCGGAGCCTGGCCCGGGGTTCCGGCCGGTGGAGGATGCGGCCCGGAGGGTTGCGCTGGACTGCTGCTTCTCGCTGGAGGAGGATGTGGACGTTGATGCTGCGGCTGCTGATATTGGTGTTGCTGATGCGGATCTCTCAGGCGCCGGTTTTCTCCGATCAGGTCCTGTACCTTCCTCTCAAGATCGTCGATTCTCTGCCGCTGTGTTTGTATGAGGCTCTGCTGGTTTTGCACGATAGTCGTCAACTCTTTCAGGTAAAGCACGGCTTTCATGGGGTTGTCCAACAAACTCTCCATCACAAAACGTTAGTGTCTGAATTAGAGATGGATTACGTGAAAAATAATCCGCAATCTCTCTCACTGTGTCTTTTGCTGAAGCTATGTAAAGATGCGGATGCCTGTGCTGATGCAGAGAGTGAGAATCAGGAGAAAAAGGAGGAGCTGTAGTAGGAGGTAGGGGAGGTTGTTCAACTCCGTGTCCCATAAATTAACCCTATCTATTCCATATATTCCAACAGAAATATATCAAGTTGTCTCTGTTATTTCAGTTAATAACTTACAACCAACGTATAGTGTATGGCTAGTCTACAGCTACAGTACATTATGAAGGTAACGTTTGCAATGCAAAGAAACACTACATTTTATTGTGTGCAGGTGTGTTAATTTGAACTGTACAGATTTGTATTATATTTTTTATATTTTATATGTGCAGGCTTAAAAACTGACTGAATGCAGATGAAACAGTATTGGTTAAACATTGTTGTGGCTATAAAGAAAAAAAGTGTTCTGTTTTTCCCAATTAGGAATTCTCTACACTAACATAATTCAGTTATTAAACTTACATTTGATTTAAGGTATCATGATCTTATGATTGAACTTAGTGGTAAGTTTGTGTGCAGCTTGTGTGCAGTTCATGAATATTAGGTTACTATTAAATCTAGTTGATTAATTATTAATATATAATTTTGATGAAGTATAAATCAGGCTTAATTTTGTAAAACTAATACTGACTAAATGGCTAAGTAAGTAAATTAGGAAGTCCTTGGGTTATGTGAAAGGGTTATGTGGGTTATGTGAAAGGCGCTTATATAAGTTAAACGAGAGAAATATTTAGCCTATTGCTTATCTGGTGCAGAGAGTGGACCCCTGGAGGATTGATTTGATGTCAGTTTAGAAGAAAATTTGATTTATGACAGCTAAACAACTGGAAAAATTGGGGAAACCCTCAGTCTGATTTTGAGAAATTAACATATGATTCAATGGGAGAGTTTTCAGTACATAGTGTTAGAAATATGCTCATAATGGAGTTTTTAGGTGAAAGTATAATGATTATGAAGCAGATTTTTCTGCATTTTGCTAGGAGTGTGGTATGGAAGTTCTACTGTGGTTGCAAGGAAGGTCCTGCAAAAGGTGGTCAAGACTGTTCAGCACATCATAGGTGCACAATTACCTGCACAGTATAAATTGGTTATATATCTGCACAATATAAATTGGCTGTTCGGATCAGCAATTTCAGTTAAATATATCATATAGTAGAGAAACACAGTAATATTTAAGAAGTTAAATGAGGTTTATAGGATTTTCAGAATGTGTGCAATAATTATTCAAACTAAATTAGACAGGTGCATAAATTTGGGCACCCTTGACATTTTATTGATTTGAATAGATTTAGCATTAATTATTGGAACACAAAATTTGTCTTGTAAGCTCATTGTCCCTCAACCTACATACACCCCAATTATGAGAAAGAGTTAAGGCCAATTGTGAGTTTTTCTCCTCTTGTGTGGAAACATGGGAGCCTCAAACCTACTCTCAAATCACAAATATGGAAGATTACAGGCACAGTTCTAGTTAAGGCCCAAAATGGCAAGCCAAAAAAATCTCGGATAGGCATAGGAAAAGAATGTGAGAACATTCATAGTCGTTACATTTACCTCCTATGTTATATTATATGAATGTACACACCAAAATTTTTAGGTGTCTTTTTCTCAGGGGTCCCGGAGATAACTCAACAATGGAAAATGTTATTTGTATTAATTAAAAATGTTATAGCGGTAACAAAATATTTGATTGGATAAAGTTATGTATGGCAAAATATATGTTTTTTTTGGTTAATTAACAAAAATTGAGTTTAAACCACTACTCTGTGTCTGAGAACCTGTTTAGTTTAGACAAACGGTGTGACCCGGATTTGTCCTCTCAACTGTTTAAATAAGCAAAACTCAGGTGCGCTCATTTGTCTTTGACTTCCCTAATGGTGTTGTCTATCATCTGTGGTTGGCGGCAGGATTTTTTTCCCTGACCGTGACTGTAAGGATCAAAGATTTTCTGACTTGAATACGTGTCCAGCCGTTTGACACTGATTAAGATTTTATCCACAAACTCTCTTTAACCCAATAGCTACATATATGCTGATTTGTAGTCATAACTGCTCATACACATTTAGTGTATATTCATTTTTACATTACACAATGTATTCATCAAAAAAATAAATAAAAAGAAGAGAGGTAAATCATTATTGCATTTACTTAAATTTTTATATTTTATTTACCATTTATTTAAAAGTTTAAGTTTTACATATTTTAAATATTTAATAGCTTAATTCAGGTTTAAGTTAATAGCATGGTTAATTTTTGTGTCAATGATTGTTGCTATTACAAAGATGGTTTTCGATTTCTCTGCCCTGGCAGATTTTGAGGTAAATTATTAGTTGAAGGAAAAAAAAGGAAAAGGAAATATTAGTCCAATCAATTTAAGTAATATTACTTTTAGTAATTAGTCTTCAGTTGTTATACAGGTGTATAAGGATGTCATCATAGTGTCGAAAAAGGTCACTAAAATTTCAAAGGTAAATTACTCTTGTAGATATGGTAGAGAAGAATAATCTTTTAGTTAAAGGCATTATTCTGTCCTTGCCACACGTGGAAATATAAAGCTAGACAGACAGTTAACAAATAAAGGACTCGTTCCAAGACAAGGTCCATTATTTATAACCATTTACTGACAGAACTGGGCCTTTATACAGATCTGTAAAAAGATTAATAAAACCTTCTGGATTTACTAGTACATCTGAGTTATGCTCTTTTTCAATGGCTACTGACTGAACTCTAGTATACCACTATTTATATACATGTTGATAATGGAATCTATGAACTCCCGATTGACCTAAACATACATAGCATTTAGGAACTAATATATTTCTATAAAATAACACAATAATTGCACCCTCAAGACACAACATTCCCCGTTGTGATGCCAAAACATATACACCACTCTTAACTGGTTCTCTGACTGTGTGTCATGTGACTGGCTAAGATACTGTCCACTATACTAACGAGGAATAATTAACAATAGATATTTAGACTCTGACAGTGATGATTATGATGGCTTGGACGGTGATGTCTTGAACAGCCATTGTGACTCTGAATACAGTGATGATGAATTTCATAGACTCTTAACGGTTTATACCGTTCCAGTTTATAATTCAATAATCCAAAACATCTCTTGGATTCAGATTGTGAATTTTGTTGTCATTCATGAAAAAACGTTTGGTACTTGATCATACCCCAGCATTATTTTGAGATGTTGATTTAATCAATGGTGGAATCAAACGAAATCAGATTCAATCAATGGTGGAATGTCAGTTTTTTTGTCTATTGATTCTAAATGGAAATCCACAGCTTTTCTTTCGAAAGCTTGTGTTCTTACAGAACAAGTTATTAAAATGTATATTAAAAAGATATATCTAAGCTATATTTATATTAAAATGATAGCTTAGATATAGCTCACAAACTTCTGTGTATTGCGTCACAACTGCCGGCACGTCTCCTGGCACGGAGAATGTGAGAACATTCATAGTCGTTACATTTACCTCCTATGTTATATTATATGAATGTACACACCAAAATTTTTAGGTGTCTTTTTCTCAGGGGTCCCGGAGATAACTCAACAATGGAAAATGTTATTTGTATTAATTAAAAATGTTATAGCGGTAACAAAATATTTGATTGGATAAAGTTATGTATGGCAAAATATATGTTTTTTTTGGTTAATTAACAAAAATTGAGTTTAAACCACTACTCTGTGTCTGAGAACCTGTTTAGTTTAGACAAACGGTGTGACCCGGATTTGTCCTCTCAACTGTTTAAATAAGCAAAACTCAGGTGCGCTCATTTGTCTTTGACTTCCCTAATGGTGTTGTCTATCATCTGTGGTTGGCGGCAGGATTTTTTTCCCTGACCGTGACTGTAAGGATCAAAGATTTTCTGACTTGAATACGTGTCCAGCCGTTTGACACTGATTAAGATTTTATCCACAAACTCTCTTTAACCCAATAGCTACATATATGCTGATTTGTAGTCATAACTGCTCATACACATTTAGTGTATATTCATTTTTACATTACACAATGTATTCATCAAAAAAATAAATAAAAAGAAGAGAGGTAAATCATTATTGCATTTACTTAAATTTTTATATTTTATTTACCATTTATTTAAAAGTTTAAGTTTTACATATTTTAAATATTTAATAGCTTAATTCAGGTTTAAGTTAATAGCATGGTTAATTTTTGTGTCAATGATTGTTGCTATTACAAAGATGGTTTTCGATTTCTCTGCCCTGGCAGATTTTGAGGTAAATTATTAGTTGAAGGAAAAAAAAGGAAAAGGAAATATTAGTCCAATCAATTTAAGTAATATTACTTTTAGTAATTAGTCTTCAGTTGTTATACAGGTGTATAAGGATGTCATCATAGTGTCGAAAAAGGTCACTAAAATTTCAAAGGTAAATTACTCTTGTAGATATGGTAGAGAAGAATAATCTTTTAGTTAAAGGCATTATTCTGTCCTTGCCACACGTGGAAATATAAAGCTAGACAGACAGTTAACAAATAAAGGACTCGTTCCAAGACAAGGTCCATTATTTATAACCATTTACTGACAGAACTGGGCCTTTATACAGATCTGTAAAAAGATTAATAAAACCTTCTGGATTTACTAGTACATCTGAGTTATGCTCTTTTTCAATGGCTACTGACTGAACTCTAGTATACCACTATTTATATACATGTTGATAATGGAATCTATGAACTCCCGATTGACCTAAACATACATAGCATTTAGGAACTAATATATTTCTATAAAATAACACAATAATTGCACCCTCAAGACACAACATTCCCCGTTGTGATGCCAAAACATATACACCACTCTTAACTGGTTCTCTGACTGTGTGTCATGTGACTGGCTAAGATACTGTCCACTATACTAACGAGGAATAATTAACAATAGATATTTAGACTCTGACAGTGATGATTATGATGGCTTGGACGGTGATGTCTTGAACAGCCATTGTGACTCTGAATACAGTGATGATGAATTTCATAGACTCTTAACGGTTTATACCGTTCCAGTTTATAATTCAATAATCCAAAACATCTCTTGGATTCAGATTGTGAATTTTGTTGTCATTCATGAAAAAACGTTTGGTACTTGATCATACCCCAGCATTATTTTGAGATGTTGATTTAATCAATGGTGGAATCAAACGAAATCAGATTCAATCAATGGTGGAATGTCAGTTTTTTTGTCTATTGATTCTAAATGGAAATCCACAGCTTTTCTTTCGAAAGCTTGTGTTCTTACAGAACAAGTTATTAAAATGTATATTAAAAAGATATATCTAAGCTATATTTATATTAAAATGATAGCTTAGATATAGCTCACAAACTTCTGTGTATTGCGTCACAACTGCCGGCACGTCTCCTGGCACGGTGTTCTCCATAGCAGGTGTTGGTTGGAGATGGATTACTTATGAGTGATCCTGTATATTTTAAGTTGTTTACCAGCAGTTTCACAGCTAGCGTCATGGATTAACTCCAAACCGTTTGGCAATTCTTCCTTAATGTTTTCCTATCCGGGAAAGCTGGTTCATTAAGTGGATTCATTTTGAAGCTGTACAGAACCGATGGATTCTGCTTTAGTTGTTGATATCCTTTTGTAGGATTTGGGTTTTGCTTTTGCCAAATCTAGTACATTTTGTTTTTGAAGAAGTATTTGCTCTGATTCTCTTTAAGTTATTAGTCTGTTTGATTCGGCCCTGATTAATTTTCTCTCGCATACTGAAGTTCAATGAGGGCCATTTGTGCTCTGGCTTGTGCCTGTGAATCACTGGTTGAATGTGAAGAAGAAGATGTGAAGACTTTCTTTAGGATCAAAAGGACAGAGTTTGATGTTGCTGAAAGTGATCCAGAGGGTATGGGTGGATATGATCCTGCAGTCAGGGGGAGTCTGGCTAGAATTAAGAAGAGAAAAGATAAAACCTAAAGGAAAAATAATACAGGAGATGACAGTTCTATTAAAAGTCAGAATGGAGACAGTGATGGAGATTTGGAATGTATGGGTCCTTTGTCTTTGAGAGGACTTTTTCCGAAAGTATCCAGTTTAAGAATACAAGAGGAGAGTAGGAGAGCTTTAAGAGAGGTCAAAAATATTGATGAATGTATTTCATACTTGGATGAATCTGCCAGATCTAGAAACCAAAAAGGATTGTATAGTGCATTAGTCAGCTGTGGCTTAACGGATAGGGTAAAGGGCTGGGGACCAAGAGATCGCTGGTTTGAACCCCACTCTAGGCAAGTCATGGCTGAAGTGCCATTGAGCAAGGCACCCAATCCCCAACTGCTCCCTGTGCGCCTCAGTGGGGGCAGCACACTGCTCCTGGATGGGTTAAATGCAAAGAAAGAATTTTCCTACGGGAATCATTAAAGTGTCAATTATTAGAACAGTTGCAGTTACGGAGGGGAGAGCTGCAGAAAGAAGGATCCCAAAGATCAGACATAAAATATGGGCTGCATTCAAGAAAAGTTAAGGCCCCTGATAAGATGTGTCCAGTGGTCATCCGAGCACAGAGCTTGGTGAATAAGCCTTGGCAAAATACAGATATACGTGAAAAATACGTGAAAATACGTGAAAAAGGTGCCAACTCTTTAGGATGTGGTGCATACCTGGATTTTGAAGTTGGAAGAAATAATTGTATTAACCCAGCCCGTCACAGCAGATATTTAGAGACAATTGGCTAACCTTCTTTGGGTTCCAGCTATGGAAGAGATTCTACAAAAAGCTGGAAGTAATCAATATGTGGGGACTGCTGTTAATGATCCAGAGTTGTTTCTGTAAATAGTAGTTAAACATGGAGAATGTTCAGGGACACATTTCTAACAAATGTACTTCCTGATAAGATTCTTATTGAACCATGGGGACAGAGAGAAAACCCAAGGGCTTATGTGTCAAGAGCTCATCATGTGTGATGAAATGTTACAGGAAACTCACTTCTGAACCAAATGGAGCAGGAACATTTCAGAGGAAACCTCAGGGGGGAGTTCGGGGTTTGTTTTAAGGTCCAGTGAACACTTATAGGGGCCTGGAACCAGGGTTCTAGAGGTGCACAAAGACAATTGACAAATCACATACAATAGGCAGTTCTATGGATATAAAAGATTGCCACAGTGGTTCAAGCATAGCCCTCACATCTTCAATAATTTTTTGAAAGAGGATTTGGAGGAGATAGATCAAATATAAAAAAGCATGGTCATTCAATATGTGGATTCAATATATTATTATCTGTTCATCGGATCAGTAAATGTCATTAGGAGTCAATTAATTGCTACACATATTTGCAGAAAAGGGATATAAGGCTTCTTAGAAGTTGCAGTATTGTCAGAAGAAGGGAGTCTATATTCCACAGACTATAATGTGGAAAAGAACATAGAAGCATAGAAGCATTTCATAGAAGCATTTCTATAGAAATGCTGAGATTTCTCGCTATTGCTGCTTATTTCTCATCATGGGATGTTTTAATTTATGCTAGTTTTAGCAAATAACTAGTCAAGAAAAATTTGCTTTCTCCATTGGCAATTTTTTTTGCCCAATCTAAGACAATTTTATTGAATTTAAGAATATTTGGCTTGTTTTTAGTAGAGCTTTTTGCAGTGTAGAGGATTATCCCATCTTAACAGGGTCTTTGAGAGCTATGATGAAGTGGGAGCCTTTTCAATGTATGTTAAGGCATCTTCTGTCAGTATGGGTCTTCAGCTGACAATTCTTACTCATCATAGTTTTATTGAACTTGGAAAATATACACTGAATATATCTAGAATTTCAGACTACCATAGGCTCTTCGAGCATGTCATCCTAGCGAGATGCATCATGGTGAATCCTGCTGAGAATTTTCCATGCAAGATTCTACTGGTCTTAGTAGAAATTATGAGGGATTAATAAATACACCTCCAGACCTATTAGATCTGATGATTCGGAAGGGACATGGGTTATCTCATGTTGCAAGTCTGGAAGTTAGGAAAAAGATTACAAGGGAATATTGATTTTGGGCACTGTGTTGCTTGAGCAGATTGATTGTGTTATAGACACGTGCACTATCTGAAAATTAATGTTCAGAGAATAGTGCAAAAAGAATATCCACGTATGTTTCTAATAGGCAAAGGAAAGAGGAGGTACAGGGAATACTTGATAAGCAGAAGAAGAACACGGTACAATTTGAAGAGATGACCATTTATTTGCTAAAAAAACGCCTAATTTAAGACACCTATTCATTGCCAGATTTAGTGGTTATCTCTCAGATAGGATCACCAAATCTGTGCTGAATTCTGTTTTCTATAAATATTTACTGATTTGTCCTGCCATGTACATTCCACACTAAATCTAGCATGCACTCCAGTTTATACTTTTATACTTGGCTTGGATGCTTAGGTAAATGTGGAGATATGGGAGATTCATGGGTGTAGACTGGCAAACTAAGATGTTTGGATTGCGGAGTGCTGCTTTTTGATGCCACAGTCATAAGCAGCAGTATTAGTAACAGAGAGTCAGATTAAAGTACATACAAAAGCAGCAGCATCTTAACTAATAAACAAAATAAACTAATACAACAAATAAATAAAAATTGTGTGAATTATTTCAATATTATAAACATAACTGCAAATGATAAAATGTACAATAGACTAACATTATACCAAAACACATAAATAATGTGAGTATTATTAAGTAGAGTGTGGGCTGATGTTACCTGTGTGGGTGTATACATCACAGCAAAGCAGCAGCATCAGTAACAGAGGCAGGTTGATGAAGACAGCAGTGCAGCAGTACTAACAGAGTGGCAGGATAGAGCACACAGCAGAGCAGATGTGAACACTTATGCAGACATGGGAGGGTGGCAGAGAACATAATGTAGTCTTAAGATGACATAGGATCAATTATGTTCTCTGTGAGGCACATGCATATTATGGGGCCTCTGTTATGAGGAAAGCAATTAAATGAATAAATGAATGAATGAATAAATGAATGAATGAATAAATGAATGAATGATTAAATGTCAGACTGTACATGCAAAGCCATACCTAAATTGAGGGATCTTTTTGACATTTTGTTTATACAGTGGGGCCAAAATTTATTTATTCATCAACTGATTGTGCTAGTTCTCCTACTTCTGAGTCTGTAATTTTCATCATGAGTACACTTCCACTATAAGAGACAAAATGAGAAAAAAATCCAGGAAATCACATTGTAGGATTTTTGATTTTTTTTGTAAATTATGGTGGGAAATAAGCATTTGGTCAATAACAAAAGTTCATCTCAGCACTTTGTTGGCAATGACAGAGGTCAAGCATTTCCTGTAAGTCCTCACTACAGGCAAATCATGGCTAAAGTGTCGTTGAGCAAGGCACACAACCCCAAACTGCTCCTTGTGTGCCTCAGTTGGGGGCAGCACACCCCCTGTATGTGTTAAATAAAATAATAATAATTATTATAATAATAATAATAATAATAATGATAATAATAATAATAATTCTCTTGGATAACATTAATGTGATTTCCTACTGCAGGATCTCTCATATGCATTGAATATGATCAAACTAAGATGGCGTCGCTTGCACATTGTAAGGCTCTGCGTCTCTCCAGATTTAGGGAGGTGATCTAGCAACTGGCGAAGTGGTGTTCTTTGGACAACCTCTCCCAACAGAATGCCGAGGAAGAGTTAGAATGTATTTCCAATTTTAAGTTCTTGGGCGTCCATATCTCTAAGGATCTTTGATGGACTTACAACACCTCTTGTCTGATTAAAAAAGCACAACTTTAGGAGACTGAGGAAGAATCTCCTTACTTACTTACAAACTTTTACAGATGCATTATCAAGAGCGTATTGACCAACTGTGTGACTGTGTGGTATGGAAGCGCCATTGTGGCTGACAGGAACGCACTACAAAGGTTGGTAAAGATCACTTTACGCATAGCCAGTGCGGACCTACCTAAAATCGGTGACCTTCACCATCAGCGCTGTGTATGAAGAGCATGCAGCATCATCAAGCATCCCTTTAACCGATACCACTTAATGTATAACCTATTACCCTCATGGAGGAGATATAGAAGCATCCGGACAAGAATTAGTCCACTCAGGAACAGCTTCTTCCCTTCGTCCATCCCACTAATGAACTCTTCATTATACTGCCAATACACAAACATACTGCAATACATTGGACTCAATTATTACACAATGAATATACCACTACCTTATTATACACAATATTGACAATAGCTATAAGTATTCTTCTGCTCATTAATAATTATACTCCTGCACCTTACTGCCATTTTGCACCCCATCTGTTGTTTGCACTATAATTTCATTTGAACTGTGTTTTTTGCATTTTGCCATTTTTGCACTTTGCTACTACAAACCCGATTCCCAAAAAGTTGTGAAAGTACAAACTGTAAATAAAAATAGAATGCAATAATTTACAAATGTCAAAAACTGATATTGTATTCACAATAGAACATAAACTACATTTTAAAACTTCGTGACAGAAACACATTTTTAAAAAGTTGGGACGGGGCATTAATAGGCTGGAAAAGTTAAAGGTACAAAAAATTTCAACTCATTAGGTCAATTGGCAATAGGTCCTTAACATGACTGATTATAAAAACAGCATCTTGGAGTTGCAGTGGCTCTCAGAAGTAAAGCTGGGAATAGGGTCACTGTGGAGTAATATCAGAAAGGAGTTCAACAGTGTAAAATTGAACATTTCATCACCTACAGTGCATAATATCATCAAAAGATTCAGATTATCTCTGTGCGTAAGGGTCAAGGCCGGAAAACCATACTGGGTGCCCAAGATCTTCGGGCCCTTAGACGGCACTGCATTACATGCTTCTTTATTGAAAATCACAAAATGGGCTTAGGAGTATTTCCAGAGAACATTATCTTTAAAGACAATTCACTGTGCCATTTGTCATTGCCAGCTAAAACTCTATACTTAAAAGAAGAAGGAATATCTAAATAAGATCCAGAAGTACAGACATCTTCTCTGTGCTTATTTAAAATTTACTCTGGCAAAGTGGAAAACTGTTCTGTGGTCAGACTAATCAAAATTTGAAACGGTTTATGGAAATCAGGGATGCGGTGTCATTCAGACAAAAAGAGATGGACGACCCAAGTTGTTCAGTACAGAAGCCTGCATCTCGGATGATATGAGGTTGCAGTAGTGTGTGTGGCATGAGCAGCTTACACATCTAGAAAGACACCATTAATTCTGAAAGGTATATCCAGGTTCTAGAGAAACATATGCTCCCATCCAGATAATGTATCTTTTAGGATAGACCTTGCATTTTCCAACATGACAGTGCCAAACCATATACTGCATCAATACAGAAAACATTTGGCGCATCATAAGCCGGAATATATGACTAAAAAGACCTAAGACAGTTGAGCAACTAGAATCCTACATTAGACAAGAATTGGTTAACATTTCTATCCCTCAACTTAAGCAACTTGTCTTCCTAGTCCCCAGATGTTTACAGACTGTTGAAAAGAGAAAATGGGATGTCTCACAATGGTAAACATGGCCTTGTCCCAATTTTTTGAGATGTGTTGTTGTCATTTTTTTTATTTTTAACGGAATTGAATACAATTTATTGTATTGTGTACAGCCCTTTATAAAAACATTGCACACTTGCTTTTAAACCCAAAATATTTAATTAAATTCAATTTTATTTGTAAAGCGCTTTAAAACAATGGGCATTGTCCCAAAGCAGCTTTACAGAAAACGTTTTATCCCAGATGAGTAACGTTGGCAAGGAAAAACTCTCTGAGAAAGTAATGAAGAAACCTTGAGAAAAACTAGTCTCATAAGGGAACCCATCTTCATTTGGGTGATGCGATGTATACATCTGTATACATTTAATGCATAGTTCTATAACAAACTAAAAATAATAATATAACAGTAATATATAATATATGCATAACATACATCTAATACATACTTCTGTAACTAACAATAATGATATAATAGTAATATATAATATATACATAACATACTAAACATAAATCTAATACATACTTCTGTAACTAACAATTATGTATAACAATAATACATTATATATATATATATATATATATATATATATTTACACATACCACACATACATACATACACACACATATATATATACAGGGGTTAGACAGTGAAACTGAAACACCTGTCATTTTAGTATGGGAGGTTTCATGGCTAAATTAGACAAGCCTGGTGACCAGTCTTCATTAATTGCACATTACACCAGTAAGAGCAGAGTGTGAAGGTTCAATTAGCAGAGTAAGAGCACAGTTTTGCTCAAAATATTGCAATGCACAC